>JAKOOJ010000001.1:316693440-316745940 GCA_022577455.1 Arizona elegans | reverse complement strand
GGCTTTTGAATGGCCCCATCCATGTCATTCTTAATGTCCTTATTCTGTTACGTGCTCATAGGTACAACTGATTTGTTGCATCATTAAACAAAGGAAGCATATCCCAGTGGATATGAAGTATTGGAAGTATTGGAATAAGATTTGGCCATATGAAAGGAACAACATCATAAAAGATATAAACTCTCAAGGATTTATAGACATTTTTCAGAGATGCTTTAATTTGGATTTGTACATAGAGCTGAAGGTTGGACTCAGCCTAAATGGTCTCTTCCAACTCTATGATTCTAAGAAGGTTTCCAAAAGTTTTCTTTTTATATTTTCAACAATTTCCCTTTTTCTTTTGTGGTTTGGAATTAGGTTAAGATCTTAATTATATTCTATCTGAGTTAAACAAAAATCTATAGCCAAAGAATGGGAGAGTTAATTTGAATCAATATGCGTATTCCAACCCGTCTCCTTGGCCCTCCTTGACCCACTTAAGGGTGCCAAGTCACAATGTTGATGTGACAGCAAAAGCTACAACTAGCCAAATACTTTAGCTATGGAGCAGCATCTTCATTTATTTTCACCTGCCTTCACCTTGTGTTCCCAAATCTCATTCCATTTCTAACCACCTATTGCTTCTTATTTCTTATTAAAAGAATTTATATTCAGACATCTCTCCCTCCAGCTTTGTAACATGTTCTCATATGTTCCAACTGCCCTTGTTTTCTGGTCCCTAAAAATAACTGGTTCTGTCTAAATTTGAGGACAGTGAAGTACAAGAACATCATGCTTTGGGGTCCATCTTCCCATTCCTCAATGCAACAGAAGATAATTTATTTCATATCTCTCTCTCTCTCTCTCTCTCTCTCTCTCTCTCTCTCTCCCCCCCCCCTCTCATACAAACACACACACAGTTGGGGGTTAAAGAGGGAGAGAGAAGAAGGGAGAGAGTTTTAAAAAAAAAACCACTAAAGAAGTTTTAAGGCTTTTGGCTACTCTTGGTCCACACTGAAGGCTGGGCAATATATCCACAGTAATGACTGTGTATGCATATATGAATGATCCAATTACTGGATCAAGGATATATTATTTCAGTCCAGTGGTTAGATCCAATATTTTCTTCATTTCTTTATTCACGTTGAACATGTTCTGATCTACACCATGTTCTTTTGAATAGATTCCAGGGCACAGTCTTGATCCCAACAATGCAGAAACAGAGGTTGAAAGCTCCAGTCCCTTCCTCCATGCATATTTGTGCCCGTGTGTGTGGCCTTTTTATTTGTTTTCCAACTTATATATGCAGCAGGAAAGATACAAATGCCTGCACGACCCTTAACAATCCATAACTTGCTCGGATACAAGATAAGATCCAGGAACAAGATTGGCTCGATCTTCTTGGCAATCAAATGACAGACAAGGCATGCTTTGATGCTGTCTGCAGAGCTTCCTGGTGTACAGATGTCTCCAATTGATGACAACTTAGAGGAAAACTTGCAGAGAGGTAACCAGAGGTAAGTACATGTGCCAGCTCCCATCCAGCCTTGAGAGATGCCTTGAAGGCACTGGACAAAGGAACCATGCACGAGAACAATGGGAAGGGGTGGTTGTCCTTCGCTGTTGCCAGAATTCTGTCCATTCCAACACACTGAACCATTTAGAGCTAATTTCACGCTAACTCCTTTAATCAAGAACATCTTCATCTCTTTTTGGAAAGAGAGTGAGAGAGAGAAAGAATGGGGATATTTTCTATGTGCTTCAATCTTCTTGAGGAAAAGAAGTTAAGTGCCCTGGAAACAATCTAAGTCCCCAGGAAGCCTCTGACTCAAAATGCCTTCCAAGCAGACAATGGCTACTTCTGGTCAGATGTGAAGTCACTTCCTCTTCCATAAAAAGAATATCTCATACTTCGGGAATGACTTGATGCATTCAAAACACTGTTGAAGAACCAGCTAACCCTATGAATAAAAGAAGTTGATTGGACTGAATTCCTTCATTAGAATCAGGTTCCCCTCCTCATCCCTAACATTTTCCAATTGTGTGAGTTGATTAAGTATTTTCAAAATAAACAAAGGAAAGGTTTCCACAATCCAGGAATGCCGTGTGCCATTTGTACCTAGACCATGTTTCTCAACTTCAACAACTTTAAGAGGCATGGACTTCAACTCCCAGAATTCCCCAACTGACATGTTGGAGAATTCTGGGAATTGAAGTCCACACCTCTTAAAGGTGTCACGGTTGAGAAAGACTGAGAACACAACATCTTCCCATAGTTCAGCATCAGGAAGGGAAGAAGGGGAGAAAAACAATATGACAAAGTCCCCTAGCTCTGAACTACTGTATCTTCTCTCCACTTCCACGTGTTAATAATACAATAATATTAAGGTGTATTGTTGCAAACATTGTGCAGCCCAATTGCACATCTTGGCTTTGGAATTTCAGCTAGGTTTTTTCCTGATACAGTTTTGTAAAACAGAGATTTACTAGAAACGATGTAAATTGTCTGAACAATAGCAAATACATTCTGAGTGGCATTTTGCCAGTTAATAATATATTAAATCAGTTATATTGCTATAACAGTCTTCAAGGTGTACTGTGTTTTGCAAAAATCTACTGTATAGTAACTACTGTGTTATCATGACATAAGTAATTATGGTTGCTCTCTTCCCAAGAGATCTTCCTGTCTGTCACCTATCACAACCCTCTGGAAGAAAAATGGGATGAGAATATTTAACCAATGTAGAAATACAACAGTATGGAAAATTGGCGTTGAATAATATAATAACTATGGTGGGATGTGGTGGCTCAGTGTCTAAGACGCTGAGCTGGTCGATCGAAAGGTCGGAAGTTCAGCGATTCGAATCCCTAGTGTCGCGTAACGGGGCGAGCTCCCGTTACTTGTCCCAGCGTCTGCCAACCTAGCTGTTCAAAAGCACGTAAAAAATGCAAGTAGAAAAATAGGGATCACCTTTGATGGGAAGGTAACAGTGTTCCATGCGCCTTTGGCCTTTAGTCATGCCAACCACATGACCACGGAGACATCTTCGGACAGCGCTGGCTCTTCCACTTTGAAATGCAGATGAGCACCGCCCCCTAGAGTCAGGAACGACTAGCACATATGTGTGAGGGGAAACTTTTACCTTTACCTTTAATATAATAACTATATAATTGTTGTATACCACCACTTCTAATGGACTTTTCCCAGTAAGCTATGTTTACACCACACTGTCAACTAGATAATATGTATATCTAGCAAATGCATATATTTTTATGCCTTGGTACATTATATTAACCCAGCCTGTTTTTTGTTACATGTAAAATGCAAATCCAGAAAACAGAATAATTAAAAATGTGTGTTACATGTATTGTGCAAATGTAGCCAGTAGATGACTGGCCACAGTAGTAGCCAAGCAGCTACTACTAATTACCAAGCATTTTTTATTATTTCAGCATCTAGTTTCTATTAGATGGCATGGGTACTTGATACAGAAAGACAGGACATAAATGCAAATAAATACATAACTTTTAATAAGCCAGCAATATTTTATAGAACAAGGAAGAGATTGTCAAGTCTCTTTTTGCAGTATTAGGAATCTAATGTAAATTCAACTCTGCTGGAGTGAAACATTATCTTTTGTACTTGATAGAGCTAGCAAGGTCTCCCTTGACTATCAGTGTAAAAATCTGCTCCTCAGGCACTTTTCCTATTTTGCTTAAAATAGGGTTCAACAGATGCAACATCCTACGGAGCACATATTAGAGAACCTTGAAAAAAATCAAAACTTCTGAATTCTGACATGAACCAGCCAGATAGATTGCTATTATTTTTTTTTCCTAAAAAGGTATAGTAGTCTTCACTTAAAAATCACTCATTCAGCAACCATTGAAACTTAAAATAGTGATGAACGAGTGGCATTTATGAATAGTCCTCATAGTTGCGGCTATCACAATGTTCCCACAGTCACATGATCTCAATCCAGGGGCTCAGCAACCATCTTGCAATTATGATGAGCACAGTGTCCCACAGTCACATGATTGCCATTTGAGTTCTTCACTGCTGATTTCTGACAAGCAAAGTCAACAGGGAACCTGGCAGGAAGTTGCAAATGGTGACCACTTAACTTTGTGCTTCCTTAACAATGAACGGCCATTGCAAAGCCATGATGAGATATTGTGCTTCAGAACCACATCTCTTAGCAACGGAAATTCTGATCCCAATAATCATCATTAATTGAGAACTACGTGAGCTTAAATGGACTCTGGAGGATGGTAGAGGACAGGAAGGCCTGGAGGAACGTTGTCCGTGGGGTTGTGATGGGTTGGACACGACTTCGCAACTAACAACAACAACAACAACATGTAAGAGATTAAGGGAGCAGACATAAGATTCCTCCTATGACAATATCCTCCAGCAACAGCTCTGTGAGATTCATTATTTTGAGAGAAATGTGGAATTTGGAAATGTGTTTTTGAGAGGAAGATTATTTTGAAATGTTGTCTTTCAATGTGGAATTTAGTGTGTCTTTAAAACATTTGCAAGCCCTTTGGGCTCTGAAATATTTGCAAAATGTTTAGAAAAATGATACTGCTTTGGTGTCATGTTTAAGATTTCTTGCTTTCCTTCTTCCTTAGCCCCAGTGTGTCCTGTCTAGTGTAAGAATGTACTCATAAATAGCTTAGGGGGAAGAGGTGGGGACGGAAAGCAAGGGTAATTCTGTGCTGATGGAGCAGTGGAATTTTTGATGAAACAATTGGAGAAGGAAAGATTATATGCATGTATGCATGCATGTATAGAGTAAATCTAGGAGGGTCATGTTCAGCTGCAGATATATTGATCCCCTGGGCCTCTTTAGGGTTAAGATTTGAGGCTTAGTAAGATTCCCTGTCTTTTTCAGTTGACAGAAGAATATTTAGTTTTTCAAAGGAGTGCGGGACCTACTTAGCAACCTACTTTAGATGTTATGGTCTCTATTGGTCTAAAAACTGTCCCCTAAAGAGAAAAAATACATTCTGCCTATATCTAGGATTTATAGTACTCTTCTTTATCACTATTAAATTAAGAGTATAATATGAAATATTCATATACATCTCCACCAGAAATCTGTTTCTTTCTTTCCTTCCTTCCTTCCTTCTACTGTATTATTGTCCTGTTCCAAAATTAAAGCCTTAAGGATCTACCATTCCGACAAACCTTTCTTCTTTCCACCTTACAGAAATGAAGATGTTTACCAAGAGTGTTTCTTAGAAATAATTCAGAATTAATTTGCCTTTTCTCTCCTGAATAATTCTACCCATCTTTCTGTTTTGTTTTTTCAGATGGTAATCTAAGGACATCCTGATCTGAAAGCTGTTTTGGAAACACTGTGGCTAAAAATGGGGGGTGGGGATGCTACAAGAGTCTAATGCAGCCCTAAATAAGGAGGTAATCTGCTTCTAAATGTAAGAGGCTGAAATTAAGCAGCAATACAATTCCTTCTCTGCTTATGAGTTCTCCAGAATTAACCAGAATGCCTAAGAATGGATTCTTAGACCAGAAGGATTCTTGGTGTGTTCAGTAGTGGCCCTCTCAATATGAGATGGAGAATAAAGCTCCAAATACAGATACCTAGAATCGGTGGCAAAATCCAAATTTTTTATTACCGATTCTGAGGGCATGGCTTGGTGGGCGTGGTGTGGCTTGGTGGGTGTGCCAGGGGAAGGATACTGCAAAATCTCCATCCCCCTCCCACACTCTGGGGCCAGCCAGAGGTGTTATTTGCCAGTTCTCCGAACTACTCAAAATTTCCACTACTGGTTCTCTGAACTGCTCAAAATTTCCGCTACCAGTTCTCCAGAACTTGTCAGATTTTACCCCTCCCTAGAATCATCCCAAATCACATATTCCCTATGAAGTTTTGTTGGCTAATAGAATTGAATGGATTTATGGAAGTGGCTGATAGAGAAAGGCATATTATTAATTATGGAAACAGGAAAAACTTTTATTAACTAATAATAACAGTTGAGAATAGAGATAGAGATGGCTTAAGAAGATTGTGGTATCTATTGCACCCCTGATGTGTGTGTGTGTGTGAGGGGGGGAGAGGGGGGGCAGAGGGAGAGAGATGCCCTTTGTGGCTCAAACATCTTCCAGAGGTACTTTTTGAGGTACAAGCTGGATGAACCTGTTTGTACCCATTTACAATAGGAATATGCAGAAAATGAGGTTGTCTGTGAGACTTTAGAAGCAGCCAATATTCTTGAGATCGCCCCAAGATTGCCACTTGGAGCGGCCCAACCTTTTTGATTAAGCTAATTATATACAGTGAGGGAATTTTTGTTAGTAAGTGATAATAGATGTCTTTCCATTTATCAGTTGTGCTGCTCTGCTCCTTTTTGCCAATAGTTCACAGCAGAAGAACCATGATAGCCTGCAGTTTCTACTGTATCCATTCACTGAGTCATGGACTATTTTTCGTTCACCTCTCTCATTTTGAGACCCATATCAGCTCCTTCCAAACCACAATCTTCTTAGTCTTCCTTCTCCTCTTGACCCATTTACTCTTCTTTTATATATTTATTTTACAATTCTGTCTTCACTCATTCTTCCTGTGTAACCAAACCACTTCAATACGCTTCTTTCTTACCGTTAATTCATTGTTGTGTTCAATCCATCAGTACAGCTCTTTCTTGCCCTTATCCTTTCTTGTTTTACCACACACCCGCATTTCCATTGCATTTAATTTACTTCTGTGTTTTTCTTTACACACCCAACTCTCATTTCCACATAGCAAAGTGGGCAGCAGCCCACTCCTATGTAGCCATTTTTGCTTCTTTCGTTCCTCACCACAGACCACATAACTACTCACTACCTTTCTGCAAGCTTTTCAACTTCTTAGACTGTTTCCATCCATGTTCACATTTTAGTAAACATTCTACCCAAGTCTAGAAATTCACTTACTTGCTCAAACTTTTCATCATTTATGTATGACTTATAATTGTTCGCTTCATTTCCCCTGTCAAACACAACTATCTTGGTCAGACTAAACAACTCAAGTTGATCTGACCGAAAGCTTTTCTTTTGTAGTTTTGTGTCACCACTCTCCTCAAGTTCCAACACGTAAAAACCCAAATTGGTATAAATCCAACAAAAATATAACATATCAAATAGTATTGCACATTAATTCTCTTACCTACATCCTGTGCTCAAAGGATTCATAACTCTTCATAAATACTATGTACTAGGAATGTAGTGTAGAAGAACATACGCATTTAAAAAAATAATAATTTCTACTTACAGTAATCTACTGCTTTAGACTGCAGTATTTTATAGTTAAATTTTGTACAGTGTTTTGAGAAAACCTTTACCAGAATGCAATGTGTTTAGGCCCTGAGCCTCTGAAGAAATAACAAGTCATAATCGGTGGATGCTTAATATGATATAGTATTTCATTCGTTCGTTCTATTTATTTTATTAATTTATGGAGTTTTTATGCCACTCCATTCCTATCTCTTCAAAGAAGCAGTGAATACAATGAATGCTGGAAGATAATATTTGTCATAAGGTGCTGACAAAAATCTGTCATGGTTTTCTGAGTTGAAGATGATGGTGATAGTGGCATAACCCAATGCAATGTTCCAGTGAGCAGGTCTGAGACCTGGCAACTCTAGTTAAACCAATTTCTACTTGGAATTGTGTGGAATATGGTATCTGAAGCCTTTGAAAGCCATTGCCAATCAAACGTAACAGTAGAGAAGGTGATGTAATGGGTTGACTTGGGATATAGCAGATTTAAAATTCAGTGTTGAAATGGAGGCTACTTTTCCCTTCAAGTATGTATTAACTGAGCCATAAATTATCCTTGAGAAGTTAGGCTAAGTTTCAGTACAGATTTTATAGACCAGTAGAGATTATTTTTTTACAAAGATTTGGACTCAAGCGATGACCAAACAGTGAGTTGGTCTTACTATGTAACTTAAAGTCACTTATGTTGCTAGAAAAGTAAAGAGACTGTTGATTTGTTATGTGATAAAACTATGGATTTTAATTGCCTGAGTTGATTCCTGGCTTCAGAAAAATGTATTAAATGTACATATAAATGTATTCTTTCTCTCCAATTATTTTTTTCCTCCTTTGTTTCTATGTTTAGAGCTGCAACCCTATGCTTTAGGTGACACCTGCAGAATAGTTATTTCCCATGATTTGGCAACAACAATTCTAATGAATTTAACCCAATATCATACTAGCTATTGTTGCCATCATACTGCAGAGTCATCAACTATCAACTGCACTTCTACACAGCTGAGTCATCAGCAATCAACTACACTCCAGAGATTCTTCATATTGTTAAAGTGATTGTGACCAAATAGTTAAATCACTTTAAAAACAAACAAGTGAGGGACACCATGGCTTTTGGGATTTCTTTCTACACCTTTCCCAGCAGTAGGAAGTGTCTGTTTTTTATTCTGTGGCATCTGTATATGTGTGTATATTTTGACGCCAAATAATAATCAAAATGTGTGTATCTTTGTGCACTGATTGTGTGTGAGAGACTCTAATCTTGGTAGTATAAGGGTAGGCGCAATGGTGTGTTTCTGCTTTCCTCTTAAATTGCATGTTTGTGTATGTGTCTGCACTAGAAAGCATATACAGTACTCCACCATGGATCCCATGATTCGAAAGAAGGAGGGAGGGGGTTTAAAATAAAGGAGTTGGTTGCATTCCACATTACTGCCAACTGCGTCTCCCAATGGGATGCCTTGGGAGATTTTTTTTCCTGAAATTTGGCCGCCCTGAGTCTTCGGAGAGGGGCAGCATACAAATTGAATTAATAATAAATAAATAAATAAATAAATGTTTTTCTCCACAGCATCCAGCCTGATCCAGACCATTTTTAATCTCTATGTCTCGCACTGAGTTTAGTCCTTTTCTGTTCAGTTTTTGAAGAGTTATCCTGCAGAAAGACAGACAGGGTTTTCTTTCCCACAGTTAGATCAATGTGTTTTCTTTTCCCATTCTTGAATTAGGAGGAAATTATATCAACATACATTATACTGCTCCCACAATCTAGCTTTTCTACTTCTCACCAGTGACATTGGGCAGTGTTGCTGTCCTCACACAATTCCATGTGGTAGTTTCTGAGCAGCAATTGGTGTACCCCATGTTGTCATTTCCCTTCCCGCCCAGCATTATCTGTTAGTAGGCCAGCCAGCAAACCAGTGGTGAAATCCAATTTTTTTTACTACCAGTTCTGTGTGAGTGGCTTGGTGGGCGTGGTAGGGGAAGGATACTACAAAATCTCCATTCCCTCCCCCCCCGGGGAAGGATATTTTAAAATCTCCATTCCTACCCCACTCTGGGGCCAGCCAGAGGTGGCATTTGCTGGTTCTCTGAACTACTCAAAATTTCTGCTATCGGTTCTCCAGAACCTGTCAGAACCTGCTGGATTTCACCCCTGCAGCAAACACAATCTTTTGAACATGGATGATGGTTCAACTTTATTATTTAATTATTTGGCTTTAATTTGTATTATTTACTGAGTTGGAGGTAGGAATTAATCTGAATCCAATTTGCACTAATCTACCTATCCTAGATTTGACTGGTCAGAGAAATAGAAGATTAATATTCTTGGGCCAAACAGCTCTTCTCCATCAAAACAGTTTGCCAGAATTATTAAAATATTGATTATTCAATATTGCCATCAGGTTGGTGTCAACTGTTGTGGACTACATAGATAGATTTTCTCCATGATAGCCAGTTCCTAACTTGAGTCTTTCAGATCTCCAAATAGGGGAGCCATCACTAACTGAGTCCATTCACCTTGCTGCTGGTTATTCTCTTTCCACCTATCCCAACACTGGAGCCTTTTCCAGAGAGCTAGATCATTGCATAATATGCCTAAAAATAGGATAAATTGAACCGATCATTTGTGCCTTGAGTAAGATCTCTGATTTGTTTGATGATCCATTTGTTTTCTTGGCTCTCCATAGTATTTTCAGAAATCTTCTCCAACACCAAAATTTGAAAGCGTCAATATTTTTCCTATCCTGCTTTTTCAAAATCCAACTTTCACTTGTGTAGATTGTCACAGGGTATATTGTGGCTTGCATGATTCCGATTCTTGTCTGTATAAGCAACTGAATATCTTTTCCAAGGCTGTTCTATGTTGGTATAGTCTGCAGCATATTGGTGCAGTATATTGGTGCTAGTCTGCAGCATATTTCTTGACTGCTTCTTCCTTTGCTACTGATGGTTGCTCTCTACCACTTCAGAATAGCAGAATAACAGAGTTGGAAGAGTCCTGGAGGTCTTTTAGTCCAAACCCCTGTGTCACAGTTCCAAGTAATGCTCCCAATGACAGAAGACTCTGAGGTTTAAAGTTCCTCAAAGTTCCATTTTATTAGAGATGTCATATTGGCACATCTGGGAAAACCCGAATCTGAAAGTTTCCAGGTTTTCCCTACCCAAAGAAAAGTTCAAGTCCCTGCCTAGCACCATCCCAACTGGAGATGCCTCCCAGTTCCAGCCCTCCAGGTACAGGGCAAGATGTCCTTAACTCTCTGAGAAAGGAATGTTATTATGACTATATATCACCCATGCTCCATACAATCCCCCCTCCCAATTTCCCACAGAAGTAAATGTGGCAGGCCTGAAGGCCCAATGCAAAAGATGGCTTCCAGGCCTGACACCTTGCTTAATCAGAATAGAGCAGGAAGGGACCTTGGAGGTCTTCTAGCCCAACCCTGCTTAAGACCCTATACCATTTCAGACTGGTCGCTGTCCAGTCTTTTCTTAAAAACCTCCAGTGATGAAGCCCCTACAACTTCTGAAGGCAAGCTGTTCCACTGGTTGATTGTTCTCCCTTCTTTATATTTAATTGTAATTCCATTTTTTCCACTGTTCTCCTTGACTTTTATTACTAGAGGTTGTGGGTCCTTTGAATTTTCATAGTAGGAGCAGCAGCCTTTGTTATTGAGAGAATCTCTAACAAGCACTCCCAGGGCTCTCTTGTCTCTCTGCCCTCTCCCTCCTGGAGCCACCTTCTCTGGGCATTATTTTTTTGGTCAGGCAAAGAACTGCTTCTCTCTCCTACCTAACATTTCTCTCTGTATGTTGTGTTGTGCTGTGCTATGCTGTGCTGTGTGTGTATGTGTTTGTGTGTATGATGTGCTTTCTCTACTTTAAAAAAAACTCTCCTGCATACATTCTATATATCCATACACCAAATACGATTTTTTTAGAAATCAGTTTTTTCTCTCCTAGGAGTTTAATATTCCACAGTCTTAATGTTAGATAGATAGATAGATAGATAGATAGATAGATAGATAGATAGATAGAATTGTTTATTGACCAAGTGTGATTGGACACACAAGGAATTTGTCTTTGGTGCATATGCTCTCAGTGTACATAAAAAGAAAAGATACATTCATCAAGAATCATAAGGTACAACATTTAACGATAGTCATAGGGTACAAATAAGAAATCAAATCATATTAGGAAACAGTCAATATAAATCGTAAGGATACAGCAATAAGTTGCAGTCATACAATCATAAGTGGGAGGAGATGGGTGATAGGAACGATGAAAAGATTAATAGTAATGCGGACTTAGTAACTAGTTTGACAGTGTTGAGGGAATTATTTGTTTAGCAGAGTGATGGTGTTACGGAAAAAACTGTTCTTGTGTCTAGTTGTGCAGTGCTCTATAGTGTCGTTTTGAGGGTAGGAGTTGAAACAGTTTATGTCCAGGACGCGAGGGGTCTGTAAATATTTTCACAGCCCTCTTTTTGACTTGTGCAGTATACAGGTCCTCAATGGAAGGCAGGTTGGTACCGATAGTTGTTTCTGCAGTTCTAATTATCCTCTGAAGTCTGTGTCTGTCTTGTTGGGTTGCAGAACCAAACCAGACACTTATAGAGGTGCAGATGACAAAACTCAATAATTCCTCTGTAGAACTGTATCAGTAGCTCCTTGGGCAGTTTGAGCTTCCTGAGTTGGCGCAGAAAGAACATTCTTTGCTGTGCTTTTTTGATGACGTTTTTGATGTTTTTTTGCATCCAAAGCTAAAACCTATAGGAATGCAGGGCCCAACAATGGAAAAGTGTTGGGGCATTCCTGCAGGCTTGCTGTGTCAACTGGATAGATATTTGGATATTTGATTCCATCACCCTTCTTTGCCCGAGATTGTCCAAATCTATTAGCCCTTCAAGGCAGGCAATGTAGAATATTCTAATATCAAAAGCCTCTGCACATTTCACTGTCCTATGTTATCAAGGCAGGGTTAGTTGAGTTTCTTTCTGATATTTGCTTCAATATGGTTCTAGGTGCTTCACTGGGAGTTTGGAGAGGCATGGAGTAACCTTCGTGAGATCACATCTCAAAAATAGCCTATGGAGGTTCTCAGTCATCCAGGTCATGGTTGTCCCGAAAGTGTTTTTTTTTTTTTTTTTTAAAAAAAGGCAACTGGACTTCCTTTGTTTTTCCTTGAAAACATTTCTCATCCAAGAAGCTTCTTCAGTTCTGACTAGATCGGGGGTCTGCAACCTTAAACACTCAAAGAGCCATTTGGACCTGTTTCCCACAGAAAAGAAAACACCGGGAGCCACAAAACCCTTCCCATGCCTGACTATTTCTTGAGCAGCCACAAAACTAGCATATGTAGTTGAATTTCTTCTGTTCTGTTTTCTTCTGAAACTTTTCTTTTCGTGGATTTATCCATGGTTGGCCTACCAGGGGTTAAAAAGCTCAATAAATCATGTGCTGGCAAGTGTCGCACATTGGCGGCTGTGAGTGATATTTTGAATGCTAGGGAGTCACAGCAGAGAGGTGAAAGAGCCACATGTGGCTCCAGAGCCGCAGGTTGCTGACCCCTGGACTAGATCTTAGAAATAGTTAAAAATGACTTTGTGCTGTAGTAAATGGACTGTGAGAATTAGAGTCATAATTTTGTTCCAATGTGTTTTTGGATTGCAAAGAATCAAAAGGATTAGTCCATTATTTTAAGCAGTATATTGGTATAAATGTGTGGCTAACAATTAAGAAGTTTTTTTCCCACATTGCCTGTAGTTCTCCTCTTTAGGGGCTGCTTCTCTGAAAAGTTGGTACCCAGAGTTTATAACTCCCTTCCCTGAAGAGCCTCATCCAACTTCTTCTCATTCTTATTTTTGGAGAAAGGTTCAAAAACCATTCTGCTTCTAAGCACTTTTGACAGGAACAGAGGGAGTGCCAGTTTTGAATTTCCCTGCTTATTTTCTTTGCTGTCCGCTGCTTAGCTGTTTGTTAGTTTTTGGTCTTGCTCCCTTGTTAGATTTTTTTTTAAATAACTATTTTACATATAGCAATTTCTGGAATATTTTTGAGAAGGAAAAGGTCATTAAGGCTGTTCGACAAAAACAACTCTGTCCCTCAAGACTCGGTGATTTAACTCTGCAACTTTTAAAATCAAGTATCCAATCCACGTTTATGCTTATTACCTAATACATTTCTTGACAAATAAATAAATAAAAATAAAATAAAAGTATAAATCATCAATTCATGAACATCCAATAAATAAAAATATCAAAGACAAAAAGAAAAAAAAAGGTAAAACACAACATAAACACAATGGATAAACATAACACCCTAAAGGTGTGAACTGGAAGCAGAAAAAACACACTGAAGGATCATATTCTTGCTTGCTTGAGATATAAACATAAATAAGTGGTTGCCTCATAAAGAGTTAGCTAACTCCCTGATTATTTAAAAATCTGTTTTATATTCTGTCTCCCAATACTTTGGATAACAGGATATTCCTATTGATTTTAATTATCAAGATTGTCAATAGGGCACTTTTTAAAATTCTGAAATGTCTGGAGGAGAATTGGGCAGATTTTTTTTTCCTTTGCAAACCTCTTTCATTGCAATCTAAGCCAATGGATTCCCCTCCCCTTTTTTTCCCCATGATGTTTTGCTCATTGAAGTCAATGGTCCAGTAAAGGGGAGTGTGGGAGGAATCGCAACGTACTGAAATAATGTTTGTGATCATGTTTCAACTGATTCATTTTCTAGCCTTGAATTAAAAATCTTGATCCATCTGAATATTTCAAATACTAAAACATGTTTGGAAGCTGCTGCTTTATGTGGGGGCTGAGTCAATTGCCCCCATACAAAAGGCTCCCAATGCTCTTCTGGTTAAACCTTCAAATTAAAACCAACACTCCATTGGAACTAACTATTGGCTCTCCAGTGCTCCAACAATAGAGAAAGTCAGAGCATGTCTTGTAATCACAAGACACAAAATAAGGGAACCAGAGCCATCTGCTTCTCATAGGAATGTTGTCTTCTTGCTTTGGGCTTTTTAGTGGTATTATTGACCTCATCTTCAGATCTTTGACTCGGTATGAAATGAATCCTATCCCTGCTCCAAAGAGATATGTTAATATAGTTTTCCAGACAAGGCCTAATCTGCTTATGTTCCTTGCGAGAGCACTAAAGGATGGGCAGCATATAAAATGAGAGAGAGAGAGCAGAAGGGAGAGGGAGAGGGGGAGAGAGAGGGAGAGGGAAGGAAAGAGAGAGAACTGGTAAAGGTGAATTCTATTGCCACCCCTTTTTTTTTTCCAAATATCTCCAAGAGATGAAGACATTCATGTCATCAGTTTTCCTAGAATTAGGCTAAAGTTGAAAGAAACATTTTACCTAAGGAATTAGAATATGTCTTTCGTCAGGTTTTTGCAGTATATAAGAGTTGGTTCTGTTTAATTGTTCTTTATTTAAAGTAGGATTGTTACATTAATTCAGGCTGCAGAATCTCTTCGCTTTAAAAAAAAATCTCAGAAATTCTGTTCGAAAGACAAAGCTCCATTGCAGAAGTGCTCAAACTTTCTCAATTCTCAGTGTTCTTTGTGTCTCAGTAATTTATTCATGATGCCCTTAGGCCAAAAGAAATACATAATTGTTCCATTTATGAAGTAGTTAGGTCCCAATTTAAAATATCCTGCGGCACCCCTGTGAGTCATCTGTTGCACCCAGTGGTACTGTGGTGCTCAGTTTGGGAACCACAGCTCTTATGGTATAAAATTGGCTTCATTTAAAAGTGAACTGTTTTCCTCTTTAGTCTGTCATGTAATCCTTTTCTCTCTTTTTTTTAAATAATATTTTTATTGAAGTTTATAAAGACAAAAGCCAAACACAAACTAAGGAGAATATAAACAAGAAGAAATAGAAAGTGCAAAAAGGTTGGAAGAGAAAAGGGATGGATGGATGGATGGATAGATAGATAGGTAGGTAGAGATAGATAGATAGATAGATAGATAGATAGATAGATAGATAGATGATAGAGATAGATAGATAGATAGATAGATAGATAGATAGATAGATAGATAGATGGATGGGTAAGTAGATAGGTAGATGGATGGATGATAGAAAGATATAAGATAGATAGATAGATAGACAGATAGATAGATAGATAGATGATAGATGGATAATAGATGGATGGATGGATGGATGGATGGATAGATGGATGACAGATGGATGGATGGATGAAGAGAGATGATAGAATACTGTACAATAAAAACCACTAAGGTTTGTTTTTTGCAAAACAAAATAAAAAAACTGATTAGAAAATAATTAAATTTAATTATTAAATTAAATTATTATTAAATTAAATTAAATTATTATTAATTAAATAATTAATAATAATTAGAAAATAATTCTAATGAGTATTAGAAAATCAGTTCATTCCTAAATTTTCAGTGCATGATTATGCTATAATGTTTTTTCTGCTAATCTACAGGGCAGCATCAACACAGAACCATAGAGGGCTCTACCCTGTTCCTGACACAAAGCCAATCTCTGTATCTTCCAAGGAGATCGTGGTTCAAGGCCACACCAAGATTTGAAGTTTGCTGGATGACCTTCAGACAGTTATTTTCATATCCAAAGTTACCCTACATGAAGTAGGAATAAAAAATGAAAAAAAAATCTAGATTGGAGAACAATATGAGCACAACTAGAATTCATAGGATATAATAAACTAACTAACTAACTAAATTAATATAAAGATCAGCCCATACACTATGTCTACTACTGCATATATACTTATTAGAGGCGGCATTCTCTCATCGCAGAGACCCTAGATTCAGAAACAGTGTTCTGCTCAGGGAGCATGAAAGCATTACAAAAAAATCAACTCTCATGCATGAGTGTTGATTAGGCATGTACGAAAAACCCAACATGGTAACTTGGCCAGGAGAGCGAGGGGGAATTGCCAGCAAGTGCCCCATCTGGACACATCATGGGGATCCAGAACTTTTTAGCCAGGCTCTGCCTGCAGCTGGTTTGTCAAAGAACTCCCAAGTTTTGTATTGGCGCTCAGCTCGAGCAAAGTAGTTTTTCCCAACTATGTAAGTACTTGCTGTACCTTCCTCCCCCCTCTACCTCCCAAATCTTTATTACACTGGAATGTTGATGAGCTTTACACTTGCCACGCAGAAGGAATGAGGTAGATTGAGAACTTCGGGAGAAAGAGCCAAGGACTCAAACAACTACTTAGAAAAAGCCCTGAGTGTAAATTAAGATTGTCTATTTGGGAAGAGTTGCATGTAGTGTATCCAAAGGCAATGGCGTAGGGTCAATGACCCCTTATTATTCCTCATCCCTTTGGAGGAGATCCAGAGAAAGCAAACAGATACCCTTTTGAGGCAGTGGCAGGGAAGGACTCATAGAGGACAGAAATATCCACCACAGAATATGGGAAACAGATGTTCCTATATCACAGTGATGGCTAACCTTTTTGCCATCGCGTGCCAGGAGAGGGGGGGTGGGGGAGGGTCACACACGCACCCACACGCATGCGTGCGCAACCCCCTCCCCCCTGCTCCTGGCACATGATGGCCTGGTAGGCCCGTTTTTCTTTCTTACCTGCTTCCAGATGCTCTCTGTGTATCTGGGAAGGGTGAAAACAGCCTTTCCCACTCCCTTGGAGGCCCTACGGAGGCTGAAAGGGCCCATTTCCCAACTCTTGGTGGGACAGGAAGTGACATTTTTTGCTGTCCCCCAACCTCCAGAACCTCTCTAGGAGTCTCTAGGAGCCTCTCTAGGAGTCTCTGGAGGCTGGAGACAGGAAAAAACGTCACTTCCTATCCCACCGGGAGTTGGGAAATGGGCCCTTTCAGCCTCCGTAGGGCCTCCAAGGGAGTGGGAAAGGCTGTTTCCGCCCTTCCCAGATACACAGAGAGGATCTGGAGCCAGGTAAGAAAGAAAAACGGGCCTTCCCCACTCCACCCTCAGGCCCTCCAGAGGCAGGAAACAGCCTGTTTCCCTACTTCTGGTGGGCCCAGAAGGGAAGGCCCGAAAATCAGCTGGCCGGCACGTGCATGCGCCCCAGAGCTGACCTGGCATGCCCATTAATATGGCTCCGTGTGCCACCTGTGGCACGCGTGCCACAGGTTCGCCATCACGGCTATATCATGTCAAAATTAATGGTAGGGCAATAGGATGCCACTAGTATTGACAAACTCCTTTATTGGAAGGAATGGCCCCATCTGTGCTCATGCCAGGTTTGGAATATTTTTTCACATAGTCCTGGCACTATTCCTTCAGGGAGATTGCATCCCTGGATTCACATGCTTGCGCCCCCAAGCTCCTGTTTTGCAATCGGAGGGGTTGGAGTTTCACAGAGCTGGAGACTTGGAAATCTCACCAATACCTGCCTTCCAGCTCTTTGGCTCTCTCCTTTAATTTAAACCAATCTTTCCCAATCTCAGCAATTTTAAGATGGATGGAATTCTGGGAGTTGAAGTCTACACAACAAGTTGCTGAGGTTGAGAAACACTGTCAGGCTGAGGAACAGGGGTGTCAAACTCACGTCATCACGGTAGCGTCATGTGACATATCGGACTTTCCCCCACCCCCTTCGCTAAACCAGGCATGGGTGTGGCCAGTGCGGGACGCATTCAGCCTGCGGGCCAGGAATTTGATAGCCCTGCTGTAGAAGGTAAGCTATGGTGTATTTTCCAAGGTCATCCTTTATCTTCCGTTTAGCCATATTTTGTCTTTCAATAGTCTATTATTCCATTAATAATGCAAATATTTGTACTTTAAGATTTAATTGACTGTTTGGAATATTTCTTAATTTAATTAGTTAATTCTTCCTAGCTCTTGAATCTTTTTTTTAATTTAATTTGGATTGTTAAATGATTGGTAATGATTTAATGATACAATTAAATTGTTCATTGAGCCACTTAGGGCTTAGTTATTGGAAGGGAAAGGAAAATATACATACAAGCATAAAAGGATATGAAAACATTGTTTATGATAGTTTAAACTACTTTTCCAAGGAATCTATATTACCATTTAAATACTAGGCAAAAGTATTTAAATTAATCTGTTCCAAAAATCTCCTTCGAAGGCTGGATTTGGCCCAAGGATCTGCAGCTGCTAACCCATATCAGAAAGGAGAGAAGAAGAAAATAAGGGATGAGGAAAGAGATATGTATGGGAAGGAACAGTGCCACATCTTTGCGGTTAGTTTAACTTTCATGACAAAAGTCAAGAAAGTACATTTTAAGGAAGAGTTTAAAGGGGGAAATGGAACCACTCACAAAGCTGAGAGACTTCTAGGTGTATGGAGTTGAAAGAAATACCTAAGAAAATTCCAAAATCTTGCCCTCCCTCCCTTCATTACTAATTATGGGTTTTATGCACACACCTGATCATCTCACGAGATGAAGTATATGAAAATTCTACAAAGTCTTGTCCTTGCAAATTTCTGATTATTGGGATAGATTGGTGTATGACAGAAATTCCTCATTCATGCTATACAGAAGAGACATGGAAATAAGACACACGGAGACATGAACTTGGGTAATTCAGAATGAGATCATGGATTGGTAATCAGTGGTAAGAAACTAAGGAGTTTCCTTCACCCAAGCAGGATGTTGCTTAGGCAAAATTTGGACAAAGGAAAGATGACAAATTTGTCCCCTGCACAAGGATGGGAAGTCTAGGAGACAGCTTGGACAAGGAGCCTAGCATATAGAAGGCTCAATATCAGCAGAGGAGTCTAAATGTGGGTTGAGTCCCTGAGGAGAGGTTCTGGATGGTACCATCCAAAGTGAAATGCTGTGGAAGAGGGAGGCGCAATCATGTCTATGCTTGAGAGAGAGAACTGGGAAGGCCAACTTTGATGGTGTTGCCTCCTTTAGGCAAACAATAAAATAGTTCACAACTCTGATTTCTGGAACTAATCACTGTTTCTCTCCTGGTTTCACAAACTGTTGACACCCATTGGGACTTGTAAAGCCCTATTTTTACACCAAAGATCTCTTATTCTTTTTGTTGGATGGAATTATGGTATAAACGTTTAAGAAGAATCTTGGTGGACAAGACCAAAGGCCCATCAAATATATCATCTGTGTTCCTATAGAAGTCATCCAGAGGCCTCTGGATAACTCACAAATAGGCCATGAAAATAATAGGTCTCTCATTGTTTTTGCTTTCCTGTAATTGATATTTTGCAGAAGACTGTCTCAGAGCATTAGATTTTCACTTCTAATTCATGCTAATGAGAACACTGCTGGGTCAGACTAAATCTACTTCATATATCTCCCATTCCAAAATGATGGGATGGTGTATTACCCATTTTTGCCCTAAAATGACAACAAAGGGTTCAGGGTTGTAATTCACCCTGGGGATATAGATGGGAGATGATGACACTGCACCAGAGACATCCTCATCTGTAATGGAAAATGTGGATGTCCTAGGAAAGTCCTAGGAAACTTTGAAGTCCTAGGAAACGATCAGATAAGAGAGGTAACAGTCAGAAAAAGAAACGGAGGATGAACCCTCCCTAACTGAACAGATGGTTAAAAATGGCAGCAGAAAGCTGTACTTTCAGACTTGGAAGATTCTGTGAATGTAGCTTTACAATAAAGTAGAATTAGCTCATCTGCCTGACTTACCCCGGAGGGCTGTTAAGATCTGCCTTTCCTCTTCCTCCTACAAAAGCAGCGAGGAGATGAAGATGAGATGAAAGTGAGGATAGATTTATACCCCAACTTCTTCTCTGGAAGCTCAAAGCAGCTCCCACACTTCCCATTTTTCAAAGAGCAATCCTCTAAGCCAGGTGTCTGCAACCTACAGCTCCGGAGCCACATGCGGTTCTTTCGTGCCCCTGCTGTGGCTCCCTGTCGACTGAACCAACCACTGGCTGGCCCCTCACTCTCCCCTCCCAGTCACTCCTCACCTGGCCTGAGAAGGTAAGGGCGATGGCGGGGAATGGAGACTCTCTGCATATTCCAGAGCAGGAGTGAAGTACCCCTGTACTTGCCATATCTCGCAGGCACTTCTTCCGGCCCTTGTTGGTGCTGCACGCACCTCGGTCGCTTGGGGAGAGGCACAACTTGCTCTCCGCTACAAGACACTGGCCCAGCCTAGTTGCAACCGATGCTCTGCATTGTAATGGGCTTCAGGAGGAGGAGGGGACACCATCTCCCCCATTGTGAAGCGCGCTAAATTTAACTGTGCTGTGCAAGGCGCTGTGAGAGCAGCGGGCAGGCTATGGAGGTGGCAACAGGAGTGGTGTCGGCCGCAGCCAGGCTGAGCCAGTGTCTTGGGGCGGAGAGCAAGTCATGCATCTCCCCGAATGACCAAGATGTGTGCCGCACCAACAAGGACCGGAAGAAGCACTTGCAAGTACCTGTAAGTACAAGGGAACTTCACTCCCGCTCTGGAATATGGAGCAAGTCTCCATTGCCTGCCATCGCCCTTACCTTCTCAGGCCAGGCAAGGAGTGACTGGGAGAGGAGGGCAAGGGGCCAGCCAGTGGTTGGTTCAGCCGACAGGGAGCCACAACAGGGGGACCAAAGAGCCATATGTGGGTCCAGAGCCACAGGTTGCAAACACCCGGCTTAGAGGATCTCTCCTTGAAAAATGGGAATAACTCTCACAGTCAGCCTGGACTTTCCTGCTCTAGAACAGCCTCAGACATTGGCACCAATTCATGCACCACCAATTCCACAAATAGCCCTGGAAGCATAGTGGACTAAAGCACTGTTATTAACATCTGCTGCCTGCAATTACTGCAAGTTCAAATCCCACCAGGCTCCAGGTTGACTCAGCCTTCCATCCTTTCTAAGGTAGGTGAAATGAGGACCCAGATTGTGGGGGCAATAAGCTGACTTCGTATAAATATAGAAAAGTATGAAGGCTATTGCTTAACGCATTGTAAGCCGCCCTGAGTCTCCGGAGAAGGGCGGCATATAAATTAAAGCAAAAAAAAAAAAAAAAAAAAAAGACATTATCTAAGAGAGGCCCTTTCTGAAAAAAGGCCAAGCCACCCTGATTTACCCCGGCAGTCTTCCCTTCCCCTCTACCCCGCCCTCCCCCACGAAACCCTCTCTTGGGAGAATGTCTGTGGACTTTGGCTGAAGCTGTGGGGGGTGGGGAGGTGGGGGAGGCGGGGCCAAGTGGGGTGGAACAGCATCATACCTTCCATGTTACTTCATTCATTCCTGCCTCCATTTAGAACTGTGTTTATTTTATTTCTCTGGAAGATTTTGGCCCTAGCGCAAGTTGCTTTTGCACAGCAAGTGCTCCAGCAGCCAAGCAGCGGGGAGCTGCCTCCACCCACAGGAATGCAACTCCATGGACAAGGTCTGGCCACCAGAGACAAGCCATGGTGCACCTGCCAGCAACAGGCTCTTTTGCCTCGGCGAGGGAAACGTCCGTGCAAGTGGAAAGGAGAGTCAAGGGAGCGAGAGTGCCAGGTCAAAGGTGTCAAAAACACGGGGATGGAGCATTTGCTGCACAGGAAAACAAAGCCTGCCTTGTGTCCTCCTGAAAGCTGTGCTGTGTGCAAAGTGAACAGCACCAAGGTGCAAGGAACATGGTGAAGAGGCCAGGCCCAGGACCTCCGAGATTTATTCCTAATGTTTCCCTAAACTCTGATCATCACGAACATGTTCTTTGTGAATTAAAATTAGAAACTCTTTGTCCATTTCCGATTTGGAAGGAGTATCCGTCTCCTGTTAAAATTCCACAGACAGCCTCCTATGAAGGCAAGCTGTTCTAGTCTGTAATTGTGTTGGGTGTGGTAATTCATTGCACACGCTGCAGCCATTCGCACCCCAGCAGTAGAAACAGAATTATCCATCTTCAGATAAAGTTCCCGGCTAGGTTTCTGTGTGATTTCTAGTTCTGGCCTTCATTGGGGTGTTTTTGGTTTTTTGGGGGTGGGGGGTGGGGGGTTGGTTGGCGTTTGCTGGAGGGTGTTATGCTGCCTTATCTCTACACTGGATGTGGATTAATTTGGAGATCCTGCAGAATTACCTGTCCCAGGGAGGCTGATTGGAAAAAAGCCAAGGCAAGTTTAGCCTCATGCATAGGTTGAAACTCAGATACTTTGGCCACCTAATGAGAAGGAAGGACTCACTGGAGAAGAGCCTAATGCTGGGAAAGATTGAGGGCAAAAGAAGAAAGGGATGGCAGAGAATGAGGTGGATGGATGGAGTCACTGAAGCAGTCGGCGTGAGCTGAAATTGACTCCAGAGGATGGTAGAGGACAGGAAGGCCTGGAGGAACGTTGCCCATGGGGTCGCAATGGGTCGGACAACAACAACAACAGGTTGAATCGGCAGGGTCATTTTAGATTCGGTGGAAACTTTATCCAAGCCCGTGATAGTCAACCTCTTTGACAGAGAAATACCTGTAGAGTTATTTCTAACAGTTGCATGAGTCATGGATTGAGAAGAGGCTTCAATGGAGGTCATCAGGCTGTCTTATAGTTCTGCATGATAGAACCTCATTGCATTCTAGGGTGAAAGAATAAAGGCTCTCAGGTTTGAAACCCCAAGCTCAGCATTCTAAGAACTAAATGTACATACCAGCAACAACTGGGTTCCCGCAGAAAATCAGCCCTTGGCCCAGCTTGCACAGAAAGCAGGTGGGAATCTGGAAGACAAGCCCCTCCCCTGACTGCAGTGAGCCATGATCCAATTGGACTTGTCAACCAGGAGCTGGCTGGGTCTTCTCTGCTTTGACTCAGCCCCGTATTTTGTCTGCCTGCATCCAGCCTTTCTGGTTTCAATTAACATCCATCTATGCATACCAGTCCTTTGGTGAGGGCTGGCTTGTAAAATTGATAACACAGCGTCCCCACATTGCTCCACGTTTTAAGTGGACTCTTGAGAGTTGGGGAAGTTGTTTTCTGTTGTGCCTTGCATCCCTTCGGTGAGTTGTCCTGCACGCTCAGCTAATCAGTTAGAGATATAGTCCCTGGTAGGGGTGAGACAAGACAGAATGGCATATTTAGTAACCCCAATATACTGAAAAAGTTCTGGCAGACAAACTTGGATAGGAAGCATCCCACCCTGTCTTCATTAGGACTGCTGCTTTCATCCAACCAGCCCTCTAATCCACTGCATCGCCCTCACTTATAACACATGTCCTTCCAACATGTTTTATTTCTTTGCTGCATTCATAATCCTTGTGAGTGCTACACTGTTAAGCTAGACATGACCCTTCCATTGGAAACACCTAATTATACTGAATGCAAGTTGGAAGTAACAGAGGATTGCCCCCCACCCCCCGAAAGCTGCTGCTCCTGCTACTTCTTATGTTCCCATAAAGGAGACTATTTCTGGCTCAGGGTTGAAACGAGGGGTCCTTGATGCTCTCTGAGCTTGGTTTTTTTCTTACCAATAGGATCAGGGGTGAAATGCTCCCGGTTCGGACCGGATCGCCCGATCCAGTAGTGATGGCAGCGGGTGGTTCGAAGAACTGGTAGCAAAAATCCCTGCGCGCCCCCACCACAATGCCCAGCTGAGCCACACGAAGCTTTTTTTTTTTTTTACTTTTAAAAGCATTTTTTCTACAACCTCTTCCGACGAAATGCTTTTAAAAGTTAAAAAAAAAAGCCTCTGATGATCGCGTGGTTCAGCTGGGATCGTCAGAGGCTTTTCAAAGCATTTTTTTCTGCAACCTCTTGGCCGAAGAGGTGGTTAAAAAAATGCTTTGAAAAGTCTCTGACGTTCCCAGCTGAGTTGCCTGATCGGCAGAGGCTTTTCTAAGCATTAGAAAAAATGCTTTGAAAAGTTAAAAAAAAAAAGTTGGCCATGCCCACCCAGTCACATTAACCCCCTCCCCCCCCACCAAGTCACACCCACAGAACCGGTAGTAACAAATTTTAGATTTCACCCCTGAATAGGATAACATCATCAGCACTGGAGCACGGACGATATTACCTGGTTTGGGTAATGAAATGTCTATAAGAAAACAACCAAGCTCAGAGAGCACCAAGGACGCCTCTTCTCTTCCTCTTCTGCTTCTTCCTCATTGACGTTCTCAGGTGTGATGTGACCAAAAAGTACTTCTCTTTTTTTAAATTATTATTTCCAGTTACTTTTGGCCTAATTGTGTCTGCCGAATGATAAAGGACTCTGCTGATCTCTGGTGTCTTCAGCCTCATTATTATTTCACACACTTCACCGCTGAAAAATAAAATTTTGCTGAAAGGGTGTCTGCATCAATTGTGAAATACAAAAAAAAAAAAAAAAAAAAGATATTCTGCACATGCTCAAAAAGTATTTTATTGCCAAGAAAGAAGTATACATTTTAGGATGTGGTCAGAATGTACACAGAAGATTCACAAAAGTCATACGCCAAGAGCAAGTTTTCAAGTTGTGTCTGGCTTGAGTTAAACAAAAAAAAAGCTGGTAGTCAATTGCCTTATAAAAGTAGGTTTCTGCAATACACAAATGGATGGAAACTAGGTGGGTCAAGTGGCTAAGACGACTGAGCTTGTTGATCAGAAAGGTCAGCAGTTCGGCGGTTCGAATCCCTAGTACAGGTCTCCTGCATGGAATAGAAGTTGTCTTTCGAAGTTGTGGGAGCTTCATCACTTGAGACTTTCAAGAAGAGATTGGGCTGCCATTTGTCAGAAATGATGTAGGGTCTCCTGCTTGAGCGGGGGGTTGGACTAGATGACCTATAAGGTCCCTTCCAACTTTGTTTATCTGTTATCTGTTATTTAAAATACATTCTTTGGATGTGGGGTCCCTTCAAGTCAGGCTTCATTCCTGATGTTTTCATGGACAAGTCCATGTGTTGTCTTGCAAATCTCTTCAAAAGTAATTTGCCCTCCTTCCGAGAACTGAGACACAGTTCCTGACCCAAAATCAGCCAGTTGGTTTCCATGCCAAAGGAAGGACTCAGGCCTCCCTGTTCCTAACTCATTGCCTTTAACATTACACCAAATTGACTTTCAACATATATCCTGCTTCCCACAAGGTCCTATCCCCCTGAATTCCCAGCCATCTGTGGAAACCTCCGGAAGCTCATTGATGGATGTTCCCAGCATAATCTGACACTTGACTATTTTATTTATTTATATTTAGGGAATTTACATTGCCGCCTATTTGCACATGGCGACTCAAGGCAGCTTACAGAATATAAAATTCCATATAAAAACAATAAAACTAATAGAATGTTGAATGTTCCTGGATCATCATGGTGGCAATGAGCTAATGAGCCACCTGGAAATGTTAGCAGGGAAAGGAAAAGCCTGCAGCTTTTGGATTACAAAAGCCTGAGGTAAAGAAGCAGAGCCCAACCTATGTCACTCGGGCAAATCATGGAGCACATTCTTCCTGGGCCACTTCATGTTGCAACTAGCCCTTTTAGCATCTGAGTTCAGCAATCGTTCTCCAATTCTGGATTTGGGCACTGTTGTCAATTGCCACAGCCTGGACCTGATGACATCCGTTGGAGACAGCATTTCCACAGGCCTGGAACAAAGGCCCGAAGAGGGACATTTCAACAACCATTTTCACAGCGTGTTTCAAAAGTCACCGAAGGTCACCAGATCGTGAAATCCCAGCCCAGATCCTCAAGGGAGTCAATATTAACAAAGACTATTCAATATCACTTCTCTCTAGCAGGCCAAGTGGTCTATGTATCAATTTCATGCCAGCTTAGTCTCTTCCCAGGCCTGCGCTTCAGGCCGTCAGCTTTTTCTTTTGAATTAATTTAAGCTGGCAGCCACCTGGGCTCGGCTCCAAGTCTCTAAGATCAGCTTTGGACCGAGTGTGGGACTGGATGAATTCTATCAGTGAACCCCAGCTCTTCAATTCTTTAATGCGTGTTGCCAAGCCTCAAGTCTGCTTAGCAGTTACACATTTGAAATCCCAACTCTCAGATGCAGGGGCTAGTATTTAATGCAGTTTTCCTTGCTTTGGGTTATTGTTTAGGTGGGAAATTGCTAGTAAAAAGCTCCCTCCACTCTGATCCAAGGAGTACAGCAGCATTATTTGCTGCCTCCTTGGGCTTGGAGCACAATGTCCACTGACCCCTAGTACACTTTGTCAATCTCCTGGTACATGTGATGCAACATTACTTATTCTCATAGAAAACAACTTTCCAAGGCCTCTGACGTGATCCTTTCAAATAGAGGTGTCAGGTGTACCAATGTTTGAGCAAATTTATAAGCAAAGCAGATATTCTCCTAAGGCAGTGATGGCTAACCTTTTTGCCGTCGCGTGCCAAAAGTGGGAGGAGTGCGTGGGGGGAGCGTGCGTGTGCCCACACCCATAATTCAATGCCCCCCCGGTGCCCCCGCGCATGCACACACAACCTCCCCCTGCTTTTGTCACGCAACACCAAAAAGGTTAGCGGTGGGCCCAGTAGTCCTGTTTTTTTGCCCTCCCCAGGCTCCAGAGGCTTTCTTGGGTGGGAGGTGGAAGGGCAAAAACAGCCTTTCCCACCTCCCTGGAGGCTGGAAACAGCCTGTTTCCCGAATTCTGGTGGGACTGGAAGGCCCGAAAATCAGTTGGTCGGTGCGCGGATGCGTGCTGGAGCTCAGCTAAGGCAATGCTCGTGTGCCCACAGATATGGCTCCGCGTGCCACCTGTGGCACACGTGCCATAGGTTCGCTATCACAATCCTAAGGAATTGTCCTATGATAAATCAAATTATTAAACAATTTACCTCAACATTTATTCCCAAGACCTTTTAACTTAGGGTTGCCCAAAGCAGAATAACAGATAACAGAGTTGGAAAGGACTTTGGAGGTCTTCTAGTCCAATCCTCTGCCCAAGTAGGAGACCCTATACCATTTCAGACAAATGGCTATCTAGTCTTCTTTTTAAAAGCCTCCAGGGATGGAGCCCCCACAACTTCTGATGGCAAGCCCTTCCACTGATTTATTTTTCACACTGCCAGGAAATTTTTCCTTAATTCTAGTTTGGTTTTCTACTTGATTAGTTTCCAAACACAGCTTCTTGTCTTGCCTCCTGGTGCTTTGGAAAATAAGTTGACCCCTCTTCTTTGTGGCAGCCCCTCAAATATTGGGACATTGCTATCATGTCCAAATATTTGAATAGACTGAGTGGCTGTGGATGCCGGCACCTCGTGTTCTAGAGGTCCCATCACTTTTGATGGAGGGGGGGAGGTACTTGCTTCCGTTGAAAGGGCCCGCAACTTGGTTGTCCTCCTGGATTCCCGGATGTTGCTAGAAGACCATCTGACGGCCGTGACCAGGGGGCTTTAGGGCAGGTTTGCCTGGTGCACCAGTTGTGCCCTTTCCTAGACCGAGATGCCCTTCGCACGGTCACTCATGCCCTGGTTACTTCTCGCTTGGATTACTGCAACTCCCTCTACATGGGGCTGCCCTTGAGGTGCACCCGGAGGCTTCAGCTGGTCCAGAATATGGCCGCGCGGGTTGTTACGGGAGCTCCCCGTTACTCCCGCATAGCACCTCTCCTACGCGAGCTGCACTGGTTACCAGTGGCCCTCCGGATCCACTTCAAGGTGCTGGTACTTATCTATAAAGCCCTATATGGCTTAGGTCTGGGGTATTTGCAGGACCATCTCCTGCCCGCCTCCCACCATCCTGTCCGCTCACACAGGGCTGCCCTCCACAGGGTACCGTCGATCAGACAATGTCGGCTGGCAACGTCCGGGAGTAGAGCGTTCTCTGTGGGCACTCCTGCCCTCTGGAATGAGTTACCCACCGAGCTCCGGACGGCCCCTGATCTCTGCTCCTTCTGTCGAGGCCTAAAGACTTGGCTGTTTCAACAAATGGGCTGATTCTGATTCTTGGGTTTTATTATTTATTTGTCCCTGTTTTAATTGGTTTTTAATTAGGATTTTCTTTTATTATTGTATGTTTTTTAATTTGTGTTCGCCGCCCTGAGTCCTTTGGGAGAAAGGCGGCATATAAATATTTGTAAATAAATAAAAAATAAAATCATGTCAGCCCTAATCCTTCTTTTCACTAAACTAGACAAATCCAATTCCTGCAAACATTCTTCATATGTTTTATCCTCCAGCTCCCTAATCATTTTTGTGGTTCTTCTCTGTGCTCTTTCTAGAATCTCAACATCTTTTTAATACTGTGGTGAGCGAACTGGATGCAATATTCCAGGTGTGGTCTTACCAAGGCCTTATAAAATGTTACTAGTACTTCACATGCTCTTGATTCTATCCCTCTGTTAATACAGTCTAGGACTGCATTGTTTTTTTAAGCAGCTGCAGGACACTGCTGGCTCATATTAAACTGATTGTCCAGTAAAACCACAAGATCCCTCTGGCAGTTATTGCTATTGAGCTGTGTTTCATCTAATCAGTACCTGTACATTTAGTTTTTCTTGCCTAAGGGAAAATTTTTGGTAAACCCTACTTAAGTGTAAAGTCTTCGCTCCTTTCGAATTGGGGCTACTGAATTACATTATTGCTGATGTAAGTGTAGTGCAGTTTCCTTTCATTTTAAGGAAGAAAACACCAAGAAACTCTAAAATAGGCTTAACCCTGTATTTTAAAAACAACCTTCCGTTAAAAAATGAAACCACCTGAAATCCCATTCTTTTTATGCCGTCAACCCTTCCCAACCCCAGCCACTGAACGCTTGCCTAGTTGACCGTAGGCATTGGCATTCTACATGCAATGCCAATTCTTTCGAGAAGAAATGGATCAGGGAAAAAGTCCTGCTACGTTTTATTATAAGGTAGATTTTTGCAGAAAGTTAAAACATCAATAAAGTGTGAAGGATGAACACTTCATGGCAATTAGACAAATTGGAACACATGTTTTAAAACAACTCAAAATATGGCATAAAACTGAGGCTCATTAATCTTTTCAAGCAGATGGTGTGATTTTGGATGAAATCGCATGCCCTGTCTTTTTTCATTTCAAAAATAGGAAATCGGGTTTTATTAACAGAGCTGATTGGTATCTCATGCGTTCTTATGGAACAATAAAGAGAATTTATGGAATTTGTTCAGACTTCAGCCATTTTTACTTTTATTTCCAAATTAGGGGAGGGAAGTGGGTGCCATCTACTGGTATTGTGAATGCCAGAGATTATTATGCCTTCACAACCCAAACATTGTGATGGAGGAGCGGATCAGAATAAGCTACTCATGGCAAATATATAATACTTTCAAAATCAAAGGTAGTGTGCTTTCATGACTTCTCCGAGGCAGTTATAAAAAACAAAAGACTGAACTAGACAAACCTTTGATTTGATCCAGCAAGACACTCCTTACATTCTTTTGAAAGAACAGGAGAAAATTCATAGAAGTTTTCCTTTCCATTCTATGTTTCAATGGAAAATCTGTCCCTGAACCGACTTTAGCTTTTTGGGCACTTCTACATGGAGCTGTTTCTTCGCAATGCCTGGTATCAGCACCAAACTGGAAAGAAATTGCAGATAAGGCAGAGGTGGAGTAGGTTTCCTTCCTGTGCTCCGTGAACGCCATTTATTTTTGAAAAGGTAACTTCCCCAATTCCATTCTATGTTTAAACTCGTGGAAGCTACGTGTCCCTACATTGCACTGGGCTGATTTCCAGACCACGGCCTTACAAGGTGTGGGTCACAGTGGGTGCCATACCCAGGACAATATTGTATCCCTAGCAGGGGTGGGTTCTACTTACCTTTACTACCGGTTTCCATTGTGCCCGCACGCGCAGATCTCCTATGATGACTTCCGGGTCAGAGGGCGGAGCCTCCCACCAGTTTTACTATCGGTTCTTGCGAACCGGTCCGAACCAGGGGAAACCCACCACTGATCCCTAGGTTCCCTCAGTGGTGTCATCTTTAAGCACCTGAGATTTTCCTTCAACTTGACTGTCCGACGACTTAATTTGAAAAACTTCCATTTTGCTATTTTTGCTGTTGAACCCTGCAGGACTTAGGAGAAAGCAGTGTCCCCTTAGCTGGGAACTCTCAGCAAGACTTGCCTTCTGACTCCCAGACTCTCCCTCATAAGATAGCTAAACAGTGGGAATGCCCTGGTGCCCTCACTCTGCCTTTGGAGTGGCTGAGAAAGCAGTGGCCTATTTGAGGTTTGTTTCTCATTGGCGAGAAAAGGTTAGAGAAGGTGTGCTTTGAATTTTTTGTATTCCCTTACTTGTGGGGGGGAGGTAGGTAAGGAGGCTGATTGATTCAGTTAAAGTCCTTGGAATGACTGGGTAAGAATAATCACAGAGCATTCCAAGACTGCTTGTTGGGCAAGGGAAGTGTTGAGATGGTGGAATTCTTAATTCGAATGTTTCCTTGGTGGCCCACGGTACATTTTCTTATGTTGCCACAAATTTGTTCCCCCTTTTCCTTGTCTTCCTTGCCAACTGATGGAGACTCCAAACTCCACAGGTCACTTCGGGCTCTAGAGGTGGCTTCAACTTTCTTGCTATCACATTCCCCTCCCAAAATCCCAAGGGACTTTGATGCAGCTCAGATGTGATTCATAATTTGTATTTATTTATTGATTTGTTAGGGGACACAGTGGCTCAGTGGCTAAGACGCTGAGCTAGTTGATCAGAAAGGTTGGCAGTTCAGCGGTTCGAATCCCTAGGGCCGCGTAACGGGACGAGCTCCCGTTACTTGTCCCAGCATCTGCCAACCTAGTCGTTCGAAAGCACATAAAAAATGCAAGTAGAAAAATAGGAACCACCTTTGGTGGGAAAGTAACAATGTTCTGTGCGCCTTTGGCGTTGAGTCATGCTGACCACATGATATGGAGATGTCTTTGGACAGCGCTGGCTCTTTGGCTTTGAAACGGAGATAAGCATCTCTCCCTAGAGTCGGGAAGACTAGCACATATGTGCAAGGGAAACCTTTACCTTTTTTATTTATTTGTTTGTTTGTATCCAACCTTTATTATGTTTACCAATAACTCAAGGCAGCGAACATATCCAACACGCTTTCCTCATTGTCTTCTTGATCCATTCCCAATTGGACTAAAACAGTTTTTTCAGAATAAGAGAAATGAATGCACATGGCCCTGCATTGCCTGGGTATGGCTGTTTAAATGCATGCCATGCCTATCTAGCTATATACAATGCAAATGCACACATGTTATCTTCCAGAATGTAAAATATCTCTTTATCTACGACAAAGTTTGCTATGGTCGATCACCATTCTTGATGAGAGAATAACAGCAGTGAAATTTCCTTCAAATTTCCCAGTCAAACCCATGTTCATTCCACATTTTCACACTTCTCTCCAGCACAGCCCATTTCAATGAGCTGAACGTCATCCCAGCATCCAGCCTTTTTCTGAGTTCAGCCTTCTTTGCTGTGAGGATTGGCGGCTGAGCTACAGGTGGAATGAAAGCTGAAACATCTGCATCACAGCTGGGTTCAAGACCTACGCAGAAACAACCAACAAGGACTGTTCTTCCCACGTTCCAAGAAGAAAGCCTTACTTAACACAGTAGCTGGGTTGACACAGTTTCTTAAATCCTCAGTCTGGATTAGCAACCCACAACCGATAACAATGTTATGCCCGAGAAAATAATTAGACAATGGCATGGTTGGTGTTATGGGTTGATGAAGACAAGGACTGGGTTTCCCCGGCAAGATGAGCCAGGAATTTGTATCTAACCCCGGTTTCATCTCATCAAAGCATGTCATGCGAACCCAACCCAATGAAATTTTCTTTGGAGAAAAGGGGAATAATGTCAAGCAAGAAAGATGTGCTAGTTAGTCAAAGAGAGTTTGCTCCCAAGATAGTAGATAGAGGATTTTCGGTCCAGAATAGCTCAGTCTAAATCAGTTCCCATGGCCCTTTGCCTCTCTGCCTCCCTTTCATTTCTTCCACTGCCCAGCTTGAACGTCTGACTGCAATGTTCTGGCAGGCAGAGACCTTCCTTGATAATTTTGGGGTTATAAGGTTGCTTCTAGCCACAAGCAGACATGGATTGCCTCAGCATGCAAACATTTGCTATGTTCTGCTTTCCCACCTTTGAACTTCAGGCCTCTCAAGCACTCCACCAGTGCCCAGTTGTGCATGGGTCAACAATGCTTTCCTCAACAGCACTCCTCCCCTCCCGGCTGCTCCCCTATCCACCTTGGCTTGTACATAGACCCCATCCCAAGGCTCAGGTCTCCGTGCCAAATGGCTCTGTTATGTGGTAAGATGTCAAGCATTTTAATCAAATATTCTCCTTGCTTTCCCAGGCTAGATTCCTAGAAGACAGGAATTTATGGTATAATCCCACTCCAGCCACAGCAAGAGCTGGCCAAGGTCAACACCATAAGACAGGCAAGTCTTGCCAACAGGAGCAAACAGCTTGCTCTGCGACACCAGGGGGTGGGACGGGAAGAGGAGGTGGGGGGAGAGAGAAGAGATAGAACAAGAGGACTTGGAAGGCTGACAGAGGCAAAAAAACAAAACAAAACCCAACATTGGAACAAAAGAGATGGAGACCAAAAAGGAAAACAGCACAAACAAGGACCCCACCCCATCTGCCTGGCTCCGCCCCTTGGCTTCAGCTGTGCCTTGATTCCTGGCAAGCCCTAGCAGGTCTGAGCCTGCGAAAGGGATACTGAGGATATATGGACCCTCGCTTGAGAAATTGCAAGCGCCCCCTCCTCTTTCTTGTTTGGCTTCCCCTGGAATTCCTTGGATGTTTTGCCTGAGTGTAAATCTCTCCTGCATGATCTTGGGGGGCCCAAAATGAATTTTAATGAACACGTCAAAGCCATTGCGTGAAAACTGGGTGCCAAGCGTTATTTGTCTGTCACGGTGGCCAAGGATGGGGAAACATGCCGTAAGGTTTGCCTGAGATCAATTCAAAGCCATTTGATGTTAAAAGAAAGGCAAGATGAAAAGTGCATTGCTCTTAGTGCGGGGATGTTTTTAAACAACAACAGCAGCAACAGCAGTGTGATAGACTTTGAGCAGAACCAACTTAATTCTGTTGTTCTGGGAAGAAAGAGTGAGTGTCCCCTCCCAGAACAATTTCAGTTTCCCTGCACCCAAAGCATGATGTACTAAAACATCTCCATGCCATGTCACCAGTGGTGGGATTCAACCAGTTCACACCTATTCGGGAGAACCGGTTGTTAACTTTCTAAACAGTTCGGAGAACCAGTTGTTGGAAGAAATCTTATTTTGTTTTTTCCCACTTTACAGGGCTAATCCTGTAAGGAAGGCAGGAAGGAAACATTCTGGTGTTGTTTCTAGCCTAATCTTTATTGCCCTGCTTATAGAAACTGCCTCTCTGGTTAACCCTTATTACATTGTAACAGCTAAGGTGAAGTGCCCATCGACAGGAGTGACATTGAGTTGAACATGCCCACATGGTCACATGACCGCCGAGCATTGTAACAGCTAAGGTGAAGTGCCCATCGACGGGAGTGACATTGAGTTGAACATGCCCACATGGTCACATGACCGCCGAGCATTGTAACAGCTAAGGTGAAGTGCCCATCGACGGGAGTGACATTGAGTTGAACATGCCCACATGGTCACATGACCGCCGAGCCAGCTGGTCATTAGGGCAGAGAACCGATTATTAAATTATTCGAATCCCACCACTGCATGTCACTCTGCATTGCAAAAAGATGAGGGTGGGGGGAATGGCCAATCAAAAATGTTACGGAACAAAAACAATAGCACTCTTACATGGAGAAACTACATCCATTGGCACCGTTTCATGGAGCAAGAAGAAGTAAGGTGGGCTACAGACAATCATGCATGGTGTTGGAAATGCAGGCAGAGAAAGTTTCAGGACCTATAAATGGTAGACCTTTTTTATACAACACCTAGTTAAATGACTGAATTGACTGCTATCAGAGGAGAGGCGCAGCTGCTCAGTGGCTTAAAGACTTTGGAGAAAGTCTGTACTTCGGTGATTCAAGTCCTAGCACCCTGTGATGGAGTGAGCTCCTGTCACTTGCCTCAGCTTCTGCCAACCTAGCAGTTTGAAAGCATGCTACATGCAAGTAGTTAAATAGGTACCACTTTGGTGTGTGTGTGTGGGAATTGCATTTCAAGCAGCAATACAAATTCAACCAATGTTGGACTTGTCCAAACGCAAGATGACATTGGTGATAGGAAAAGCCCCGGATGAAATTGCAGAACGCCATCAAGTCTTATGAGTGTGGAGATAGTGTGCCCCCTGCGGTACATTCTGAGTAGTGCATGATTGTGAGCAAAACAGACTGGCAATCATTGGCAGCCAAACAACTACTTTGTAATAGCACTGTAGTTCCCTGGCTAATGTAATATCACTATATGCTAAATAAATAAGTAATTGCTATCAGAGATGATGATGTCCCTGGGTTTACATCAGTGTTTCTCAACCTCAGCAATTTCATCCGGAGAATTCTGGGAGTTGAAGTCCACAGTTGCTGAGATTGTGAAACATTGATTTATACAGTTTTAAAAAGGACTTTAAATTGGCTATCAATGGTTTTTGGATCTTACTCCTTGTGGCTATATGAATCATAGACATCACAGCTCCTTCTAGAACTTAGCAGTGGAAGAGGACTTCTGGTTAGAATGCATGGAAAGCTAACTCTGTCCTAGCCAGAAGTTCGATTCTGAGCAGTTCAAGTTTGCCTCAGCCTTCCATCTTTCCCAGGTGGGTAAAATGAGGTCCAAAATCATTGGGGGCAATATGCTGACTCTGTAAACATCTTAGAGAGGGTTGTAAAGCACTGTAAAGTGGTATATAAGTCTAAGTGCTATTGCTATTGCTATTTGCCTGTTTGCATCCCAAAAATGGCAGCCTTATCTCAGATTCAACACCATCACATAGACATCATATTTGATTTTTGTTTAGTTTGGTTATCCTCCTCTTTATTTCCTTCATTCCCCGATCCAAAAAGAAACTTATGATGACTTCCACAAATACACTCTACGAAACTATTAACCAGATCAGACCTAGTAGTTCATTCATCCCATATGCTATCTTTGGTTACTATTAGCCTTGGGGTATGTGTGTGTGTGTGTGTGTGTGTGTGTGTGTGTGTGTGTGGTGTAGCATGTCACGTTAATCCAAGTCCTATTTTATGGTGATAGATAAATGTAAAATCTTCACAACCAAACTGATTCCCAGGAATGAGAGATGGGAGCAAAAGTTATTGTTTTTAACCAACATGTTAAAAATGTATGTTCTGGTAACAGTTCAGAGGTGGGTTTCAGCAGGTTCTGACCAGTTCTGGAGAACTGGTAGTGGAAATTTTGAGTAGTTAGGAGAACCGGTAGTAAAAATTCTGATTGGCCATGCCCCCATCTATTCTCTGCCTCCCAAGTCCCAGCTGATTGAGAAGGAATGGGGATTTTGCAGTAACCTTTCCTTGGAGTGGGATGGGAATGGAGATTTTACAGTATCCTTCCTCTGCCACACCCACCAAGCCATGCCCACAGAACCAGTAGTAAAAAAAATTGAAACCCACCACTGTAACAGTTGTGTAAAGAAAGAAGCCTTTTGACTATTAACAGGTATATTAGTTCATGTATCTCAAAATGGGATAAGCAAGCTGAATTAAGTTTGGGGTTATCTACTTATTCTGAGAAATTGATCCTGGAACTTGGCATCAATTTTCCTGCCCAAACAAGACCACAGATTAAATATTTAAGTTCAGTCATGTTGATTGTTTTGAAACCAACAAGCTGGATTCATTCTCTTACTGACATTTCCTCCAAACAAACCTCAATCTAGAGTGTTACAATTTGCCATGAAAGGCATTTTCACACCAGACCTGATGGAATGTTTCTCCAGATCATCCATCAAGAGTAGGCTTGCCATAAACGGCCAGCAACATTTTGGATTATCACCAAATGGGGGCAAAAATAACTTTCTCTATGGCTTTCCTGTCCATCTTGTGACCAATTGTGGTCACTTAGGATTGTGGGCAAACTTAGTTCCTCCACTTGCTTATTGGACCCTTGTCCCTCCTGGTTGGTTTCGGCTGCCAGAGAGGTGACTAAAGACTGGATCCAGGCAATTGTCAACGCTTCGTTGAGAGAGGGGAACTTCCCTGCCTCTCTTAAGGAGGCGGTGGTTCGACCTCTCCTCAAGAAGCCTTCCCTGGATCCAGACTCACTTAATAACTATCGTCCCGTCTCTAACCTTCACTTCATCGCGAAGGTTGTTGAGACTGTAGTGGTTCAACAGCTCCCACAATTCCTGGAGGAAACGGAATACCTTGACCCGTACCAATCAGTCTTCCGACACGGTCACAGCATGGAAACGGCATTGGTCGCTCTGGTGAATGATCTCTGGCGGGCTCAGGATGGTGGTTGTTCCTCCATCCTGGTCCTACTTGACCTCTCAGCGGCTTTTGATACCATCGACATGGTATCCTACTGCAGCGACTTGTGGGGTTAGGGGTGGGAGGCACTGTCTTACGGTGGTTTTCCTCCTATCTCTCAGTCGCTTTCAGTTTGTATGGGCGGGAGGGCAGAGATCCACCCCAAGGCTTAATTGTGGGGTGCCTCAGGGGTCAGTTCTCTACCCCCTGCTCTTTAACATCTATATGAAGCCACTGGGTGAGATCATTCGTGGCTTTAGGGTGAGATATCATCAATATGCTGATGAGACCCAATTATACATCTCCATCCCAGACCACCCCAGAGATGCCCTTTCCATGATGTCCCGTTGCCTGGAGGAGGTACGGGCCTGGATGGGCAGAAACAGACTCAAACTCAATCCCTCTAAGACTGAGTGGCTGTGGATGCCAGCATCTCGGGTTTCAGAGGCTCCATCACTTTTGATAGATGGGGAAAAACTTGCACCTGTTGATAGGGCTCGCAACTTGGGTGTCCTCCTGGATGCTCGGCTATCCCTAGAAGACCATCTAATGGCCGTGACTAGGGGGGCCTTCGCACAGGTTCACCTGGTGTGCCAGTTGCGCCTTTTCCTGGACCGAGATGACCTTCGCACAGTCACTCATGCCCTGGTTACTTCCCGCTTGGATTACTGCAATTCCCTCTACATGGGCCTGCCCCTGAGATGCACCGGGAGACTCCAGCTATTCCAGAATGCAGCTGCACAGTTTGTTATGGGAGCCCCTCGTTACTCCCATATAACACCCCTCCTGCGTGAGCTGCACTGGTTACCAGTGGTTCTCTGGGTCCGCTTCAAGGTGCTAGTCCTCACCTATAAGGCCCTTCATGACTTAGGTCCAGGATATTTGCATGACCTTCTCCTGCCTGCCTCTCACCGTCCTGTTTGCTCACATAGGGCCACTCTCTTCAGGGTTCCGACGGTGAGCCAATGTCACCTTGCTGTGCCCAGGGGTAGGGCGTTCTCTGTGGGTGCTCCCACCCTCTGGAATGAATTACCTACTGAGCTTCGGACGGCTCCTGATCTCTGCTCCTTCCGTCGGGACTTGAAGACTTGGCTTTTCAAACAAATAGGCTGAGACTGATTCCAGGCTTTATTATTTACTACTAATTAATTATTTGGATTAAATTATGATTTTATTGTACTTGTTTCTTAACTTGTGTTCGCTGCCCTGAGTCCTTCGGGAGAATGGCGGCATATAAATACATGTAATAAATAAATAAATAAATTGGATTTATGCAGCCCCGATAACAAATAATTAATATCTTTGCTACTCAGTCACACAAACAGGCTCACCCAAACTTAACCCTGCAATTCAAAATCAGTGCGATGTGAACTGTGGAAGAGGGAAGGGTTTAAGGTATGCCTTTAGCAGATAAGAATTATTTTCAGTGAGGGGATATCTGTTGCTTGGCCCCTTGCATAGGTACCGTATTTTTCAGCATATAAAACGCACCGGACGCACCTACCTTTTTTGTTGAGGAAAAGAAGAAAAAGAAATCTCCCTCTGCCGCTGAGCAATTTTGCCTTGTTGCAGCAAACAGCCTGCTTTACTTTCATTTTCGTTTTCAGCATAGCTTAATTAGCACAAGGGGGAAAAAAATCTGCTCCAGCAATACTCTGAAAAATACGGTACTTAAACATTATTTTGTTTTAATTTGAAATTATCAGTGTCTTCTTGCTGAAAATAATTCCAGCCAGTTAGCAATCATGGCTGCATTCATTCAACGTGTTTAATCAAGTCAGCATGCAAAATGCTAATCTTTTAACCTTGGTTTGTTCTGTATGATTTGGTATGTTGGGCATATGCAGCTATTAATTTTGCATCCAGATTCACTATGTTGAATGAGCCCAGTCTTCGCACTGATGATACCACATAAAAGCATAATATAAGAACATTAGCCAGACCTACTGGATTGGCCCATATATTTCAGCAATGTATTCTCACAGTGACTGACAGTCATACAATGAAGGTCCTTTGTCTCCCAGCTTATGGCCTTCAGAGGCTAATAGCCTTTTAATCAGTGGTGGAATTCAAATTTTTTTACTACCAGTTCTGTGGTGTGGCTTGGTGGGTGTGGCTTGGTGGGCGTGGCAGGGGAAGGATACTTCAAAATCTCCATTCCCACTCCACTCTGGGGCCAGCCAGAGGTGGCATTTGCTGGTTCTCCAAACTACTCAAAATTTCCACTACTGATTCTCCAGAACCTGCTGAATTTCACCCCTGCTTTTAATTGCTATGACCTCTAAGAATTGGTCCATCGTGTTTCTTCATTCCTAAATGTGGATATCTCAGGGATAGTGAACCTTTGGGGGGCTCCATTGAACATCCGCAGGGAACAACTCTGAGAATCCATGATATAAGGTGGGCATACAGATGTATGCCAAAGTCACACATCTTTTCCCCCAGAATTTTCAGAGATGGACTTTGGAAAAATTCTTCATTTCTGAAAACAGACTTAAATTTACTGTATGAATTATGCAACAATTTTCATGCTTTGCATCTCATAATGATTGTCATCAGAGAGAAGTCTCTATAGGCCAAAGGAAGGGGTTTAGAGACATAGTTACCCACTACCAGATTGTTGGGAGCAATATAGCTGACTCTGTAAGCCACTTATGGCTGTAAAGCACTGTGAAGCAGTATATAAGTCTAAATGCTATTGCTATTGCTGCCATAACCACAAGCTAAATTATGTCAGTGCCTGAATTATAACACCCTTCACTCTCTCACTATGAAAGTTGTAGACTAACTCTTCTAGTAGGTCCCAGTCTAGGTACAACTAACAATAAACTCCCAAAAGAGTATTTTTTACTCAGAACAATTCAGACAGTTGAAAAAGAGTTGCAGATCAAAAATCCTGATAATTCTTATAATCTACCAGTTCTAGACTTATTTTATCACACACTAGCTTTTTAGCTGTAATGGTAACGGTTCCCCTCGCACATATGTGCTAGTCATTTTTAGCTGTATTGATCACAATTCCTACAATATGGATGGTAATTCCACTACCCTTATAACTGACTATAAGGAATAGAAAAGTTGGAAACTCTATGGTTCCATACGATTATTTAAATAGGTTACTAAGGTAAAGGTAAAGGTAAATTTACATATGTGCTAGTCGTTCCCAACTCTGGGGGGCAGTGTTCATCTCCGTTTCAAAGCAGAAGAGCCAGCATGGTCCGAAGACGTCTCCATGGTCATGTGGCCAGCATGACTAAATGCCAAAGGCGCACAGAACGCTGTTACTTTCCCACCAAAGATGGTCCCTATTTTTCTACTTGCATTTTTTACGTGCTTTCGAACTGCTAGGTTGGCAGAAGCTGGGACAAGTAACGGGAGCTCACCCCATTACGCGGCACTAGGGATTCGAACCACTGAATTGCCGACCTTTCGATCAACAAGCTCAGCATCTTAGCCACTGAGCTACCGCATCCCAGTAAATAGGTTACTATATCATGCTAATTCATGATTTGTTTAACTAACACTTTACTGGATAAATGGCAGTTGGCTGGGTTCACATAACATGCTAAACAACAAATGAGCCAATCCCTTCCTGTCTTATGCAAAATGAAGCACTGAATTGTACCCTTGGTGCATCTAGTTCAATATTGCTACTCCAACTGGTTGCAAATTTTTTGAAGTTGCCAAAGCCCCTGAGGAGCCTGAAGACCTTCCCTTCTTGGGTTCTGCATTCTATTTTAAGGAAAATGGAGCCATTGCCAGGAGGAGCTATGCAATAAATGTTTGAAGCAAACTTGCCATATCAGGTCAGGAAGAGATTGCAAAAGGTCTGTGAGCCACAATTGAGCTTAAGGCCCAGTAAGGCAGTTGCATAAAGCATCATTAGGTTACTGTTTGTCTTTGCTTTTGAATTAATTGGTCCATGTTGTTGTTGTTGTTGTTGTTGCTTTAGTAGTTAGTCCAGGGCTACATAGTTTAACATGAAAAAGGCTGCATGTTTGTTCCCTCCCCCCAATCATCCACCCTGCTTCACTCAAGTAGCATCTTTTAAAATTATGTGCTTCTACCGTATATATTTTTCTCTCTTCTTTCCAAACCAGGTGCATCAAACTACCAGCTGTAACCAGGGTATAGCTTTTGAAAGATACAGAATAGTAGTCTCTGTGGGTGCCCTTCTGCACGTTGGCCTCCCTTATTCCATCTGGACCCTTGCCTGAAGGGGAGCAGACTTTGAGATTTTTTTTAAAAAAATCTAAGCAAGTTTAAAACGTAGAATGTTGTGCAAATGCTCATGTTAGATCAGGGGTGTCAAACTCAAGGCCGCAGGATGCTTAGAGCTGGCACGCGGGACCAATCTAGAAACAGCAAAGGACCGGCCCGCGATGCCTCTGCCAGTGAAAATGGAGCTTGGGAGGGCCAAACTCAGCTCTCCCAGGCTCCATTTTCAGCCGTGACGGCCTCCTGCCATCCTCTGCTAGAGAAAATGGAGCTCGGGAGGGTGGGGGGAGCCCATTTTTGCTGGCAGAGCACCAGGGGTGGGTTCTACTTACCTTTACTACTGGTTTGCAGTGGGGCCGCGCGCGCACGCTCTTTTGTGCATGCGCAGAAGCATTTTGATGCCGCCGGGGTCGGTGGGCGGAGCCTCCCGACGGTTTTACTACCGGTTCTATAGAACCGGTGCGAACTGGGGGCAACCCACCACTGCAGAGTACTCGGGCCACCACAGATGCCCCTGACACGAGTGATGTCAAGCTGGCCATGCCCAACCCGGCCACGCTCATCCCGGCCCCCAAGGTCAAACACGACCCTGATGCAGCCCTCAATGAAATTGAGTGTGACACCCCTGTGCTAGATGTTCAATTGATCTGATTAGGCATGCTGTGTGAACTGAAGCTAGTGCATTTCTGATCAGCAGGCCTTAGCTTAGAGTTCCCCAAAGGGGTGGTCAGTGGAAGCCAAGAGGTATATTTGAAATTTCAAGCATATTTTAAGTGAGATCATAAAATGGTTATCTTGGGAGTGGCAATACATAAAAGCACCTCCATAGTGAGTACAATCAATCACATGTTACCTATTTCACAGGGAGTTGAAATCGCGAGGTTAACCGAAAGCATCTGACGGCACCAAAGACATTCATTCTGCAGTGGCGTAAAGTCAACAAACCCTTCCTTACATACCTGTATCATCATGTCACTATGGGCTGAACTGGGTGGACTTGCAAGGTTTTATTAATGTAGCCGTGCAATGACTTATCTAGTCATGTTTCCTGTCTGGCTTACCCAGGAGGGCTGATATCAATCTTGCAAGTCGGACGGTACAGACTTCCCACCGCCATTTTAACTGTCTGATCAATTAAGGCGGGTCCTTCCCAAAGGACCCTTCCCTCTCTGGTTTGATCATGCCTTAGGCAGCATCTCTCCCCCTCATCCCCCAAGGCCATTCATTCACATATTCCGTTACAGATGAGGCTTGCCTAGTGATGTCATTGCACGTGCCGTGTAATGGTATGTGGAAGTGACCTTGGGGACAGGACAAACAGCCTCAGAACAGACAACTGAGTGTATAAATGGTATATCAGTCCTCAGAAGGAAAGAGGATGTGGGAAGCGTTTCAGAAGGGACCTTCCCAAATTTTCCAGAGAGTAAAAGGAGAGGAGAAATACTTCTAATCTTGAAAGATTCTATTAACGTTAGCTAACAATAAAGCTCGTTTTACTTCTTGCAGGGCTAACAGGCCCAGGTGTCATGAAAGCACATCCCCTTCAAAACAACAGACTAGTTATCCCAGTCAGTTTGTTTTCGGTTGGAAATTGCCAATTATGGTCTACAAACAGATCGTCTGCAGCTGGCCTGCTTTTTGTCACAAAGGTATTAAAAAGCATTTTTCTCCTCAGGTTTTTCCTTCCTTTTCTTATCTCCACTCCCCCCCCCCCACTTTATTGTCCTGACTGATTATGGTGCAGTTACCTGTGTCTCTAATTTTAATTTTGTCATTTCCTTCTCTCTGTTCCTTTTCCAGGTTTTGTCTCCCCTCCCCTTCCTTCCAGTTTCATGGTTTTCCCACTTTCTTCTCCTGCATCAAGTCACTCCCAGTCCTCTGCCAATCTCCCTGCTCCCTAAGTTCCCCATATCTCAGGTAGTTTGAATGCAGTCCAGCCTTGTTTACTACCCAGCAGGCATTAGACAGTGAGATTAGAAAGGAAGCTGCCTGCTTTTCTCTTATGTCTTTGCATGCATACCAGTGGTGGGTTCCACCCGGTTTGGTCTGGTTCGGCCGAGCCAGTAGCAGTGATGATATGACATTACCGAACCGATTCTCTTTGTTCAGGAGCTGGGCCCTCCCACCCACCACCCACGTTATTCTTACCTTTTATTTGACCCTGCCCCCAAATCTATTTGTTGCCTCCTGAGTCCCAGCTGATCGACTAGAAGGAAAAAAACTGTTTAAACTCTTGCCGTGGGGCTTCAAAGGGCCGCCCTATAGCTGATCAGTGTTAAAAGGCAGTGTGGTGGTAGACCAGTGCATTCCAAAAACAAATAGGTAGACCGGAATGCTCCAAAAACAGATGGGTAGACCGGTGCCTCCAAAAACAAATAGGTAGACCGGAACGCTCCAAGAACAAATGGGTAGACCAGTACAGCTTTGCAAGCAGTTAAAAGCCTGGTAGACCAGTACCTCTGCTAAATCCTAAAGAATTGTCACATGACCATCAAACCACGCCCACAAAATAAGCCACGCTCACAGAACCGGTAGTAAAAAATTTTAGAACCCACTTCTGATGCATACGCTTGCATGAATGCAGGCTCAGTTAAAAATGCATTTCGGTGGGTTTTAAGTTTAAGGTCCAGCGATAGGGGAAAAGAGATTAGCATGCAGTTACATGCACAGCAGAGTAATATTTAACAGGCCTGCCAGCTTCTTCAAGGAAAAGCAGAGCTGGACAGCCCACAGGTGGCTGCTCTGCACAGCCAGGAGCCAAGCCCCACTGAGGCCACTCCGAGAAGCCTGGAGAAATTTAGCCTGTCTCTGAACCCTAACCCTTCCGCTCACACCCAACCGCTCAGCTTAGTGCATGTCTGGGTCAGCAGCAAGGCGAGAAGGTGTGAGGGTTGGCTCCAAGAGAAGGAACCTGGGAATGGCCGGATGATGATAAGATGGGCATTTCGCTCCCTTCTGTGCCAAGGAAGGGAGAGGGCACAGAGTCGGAGAGCTCGAAGGTGCCAATGCGGCATTGAGAGGAAAGTGGCTGAGGCGAGTCACCAGGGGAAATGAGGTTGGCCAGCCAAAGGAAACACCACTTCCTCTGGATAAGGTCCCAAGGACATACTGGCACCAGGCTCCAGCAGCCCTTCTGGGTTCTTAGCCCAGGAGTTGACTGCAGGTGTTGGCAGGAGTGAAGTCCTCTGAATGTCAAGAGGCAGACAGGGTAAAGCAACAAATCTTTCTTCACTCTCATGTGCTCCAACCATCCCTGTGTGTGAGGGACACTCCCAGGTTGCTGACCTCCGATTTTCATGAATCTCTGCCTGTATTCTTGGCTTTGGAAGTCCTGTTTTATATCTTTATAAAGCAAAACACAATAGGATACATTCCTTTAGAGTTCTGTAAGACCCACTCCTAGGTAAACACATAGGAGTACAGCCTAAATATGGCTTCATAAATTCAGTTACCAGGAGGAAGGAGATGGAGGCATTTTATCTCAAAGCCCAAGCAGGACAAGATTTGCCTCAAACTGCTAAGTATATTAAAACTGGCTGGTGATAGGGGAGGAAGAAGGCCAAAATGTCCCAGGTCACACAATTTAATGCAATAAAGTGTTCAAAACTGTATTGGGAATGACTTTCGAAAGAAAATGTTGGAGTAAGCACTGAGATGTTACAAGTTTCTACCTGTCCATCCATCCTTGCTCAGGTTGCTTTACAAACAGCCTGAGGCAAAGATAGTCTGCACATGGTCTATAAAACGCAGGTCTCCGTTTAAACCAGTGTTCCTCAACACTTCCAGAATTGCCCAGCCACCATGAGAGTTGATGTCCACCAATCTTAAAGTTGCCAAGGTTGAGAAACACCAATTTAGAACCTACCTTTCGAAGTCCATTTATTTGCTTTTTCCCATTAATTGACAAGACCTGGCTCAAATCAGCTTCCTAGGTGAAGCCAATTTTGTATATGTTCACCTGAATCCAATTAGGATTAGGACTAGGACTAGGACTAGGACTAGGACTAAGAATTAGAATTAGAATTAGAATTAGAATTAGAATTAGAATTAGAATTAGAATTAGAATTAGAATTAGAATTAGAATTAGAATTAGAATTAGAATTAGAATTAGAATTAGAATTAGAATTAGAATTGAGCTGGAAGGGACCTTGCAGGTCTTCTAGTCCAGCCTACTGCTCTAGCAGGAGACCAGTGGTGGGATTCACACCACTTCCGGAGAACCGGTTGTTAACTTTCTGAGCAGTTTGGTGAACTGGTTGTTGGAAGAAATCATTAGGGCAGAGAACCGGTTGTTAAATTATTTGAATCCCACCACTGCGGGAGACCCTACACCAGTGATGGCTAACCTTTTCTGGACCGAATGCCTAAAGCGTGTGCGCCCGAACGCCCAAAATGCAATGCGTGCACTGCCCCCTGCATGCACCCCACCCGTCCACCCATGCACACATGGGCCCCTGCATGGGCCCTGCCCCCCCCCGCATGCGCAGCAGAGACCCGAAGACCAGCTGACCAGCAGGAGGCGTGCACGCATGCGCAGTGGAGCTGAACTGGGATGACGGCTCACATGCCATCAGAGAGGGCGCTGCGTGCCACCTCTGGCACATGTGTCATTGGTTCACCATCACGGCCCTATACCATTTCAGACAAGTTACTATTTCTGACAATTGCCTGGACAACTACTTGCAGTTTCCTTGTCATCATTTTCAAAAGTGGTTTACCCTTGCCTTTTTCCTAGGACTGAGAGGGAGATTGGCCCAAAGTCACAGTAGTACTTAAATGTCAAAAGAAAACCACTTTAAATTATTTGTGGGGCAGTTGTTCTTGAACACAGGTAATCCTCGACTCACAATCACAATTGAGCCCTAAATTTATGTTGCTAAGTGAGTTTTGCTCCATTTTACAACCTTTCCTGGTACAGTTAAGTGAGTTAAGTTAGTAATATGGTTGTTAAGTGAATCTGGCTTCCCCATTGACTTTGCTCATCAGAAGGTCGCAAAAGATGATCAAAATGACCCTAGGACACTGCATTGGCATCCTTCAGTCCCAAGAGACTATGGTATCGTGCTCTGGAAAGAGGTCCTAAAACAGTATCTGGTGTGACTAAAAAGGCCAATTCGAGAGTGGCAATCCCTTCCACACTGAGGGCAGATACATTCTGTCCCTTGCCCAGCCCCCAGATTTCGCTGGTTCCGGGACTGCCTCTTTGCCTCAGCCTGCTGAACAAGTGTCTTTTCAAATTGGAGAAGGCCATGCTGCGTCTTTAGCCTACGATTGGAGGTCAAGGTTTCCCAGTTGTTAATGGACACTGCAACTGTCATAAATATGAACCAGTTGCCGGGCATCCAAAATTTTGATCAGATGTCCATGGGCATGCTGCAATGGTTGTAAGTGTAAAAAATGGTCATAAGTCACTTCTTTCAATGCCGTTGTAACTATGAACAGTCACTAAATTAATTACTGGAAGTCGACTACTACCTGTAGTGATTTCTGAGGAATTTGACTTCTGTGAATTCCCACACAACTTCACATCTAACTAATGGTCAACTCAGCTATTCATCAATGTTCACAGTTGTTTAGCGTTTGCTCACAGCGAGCAAGTTTTAATTCTTACTTCATTTATCAAAGCCAGTTTATAAAAAGAACTAAAAACTGTGGCTTTTATTGATTTGACTGCAGCTTATGACATGGTGTGGCTTGATGGTTTGATACTCAAGTTGAAGAAAATTATTCTATGTCTAACAGTAACAAGCCTTCAAGGTCACTGTAGGAAGCATCACTATAAATCCTTTTCTATTAAGAATGGCTTGTCATAGGGATCGTTTCTAACCCCACTCCTATTTAATCTATATACTAGTGATTTAACAGAAACTAACTCTGAAAAACTTTGCTGTGCCAATGATATGCCAACAGTTGTCCAAATGAAGGATTCTGAGGAAGCAGAATACATTCTTATTAAGGATCTGTAGCCACTAAACCAGGGGTCTGCAACCTTAAACACTCAAAAAGCCATTTGGACCCGTTTCCCATAGAAAAGGAAACACCGGGAGCTACAAAACCTGGCTGGGCATGGCCAACTCAATGTCACTCACTTCCATCAGTCACATGACACCCCCCCTAGCCACACCTACCCAGCCAATCATTAGGGCAAAGAACCGATTGTTAAAAAACACCAGGAACCACAAACCCTTTTTGACATCTCTTTCTCTCTCTCTCCCTCCCACCCTTTCTGTATCTCTATATGTCTCTCTCTCTCTCTCCCTCTCTCTGTATCTCTCTGTCTCTGCCCCAGCCGCTTCTCCATCCTGGTGGTGCCCTATTTTGACGACGTGCTCATTACCGCCGACAATGAGCAACAGCTAGGGGAAAGGCTGAGGGAGGTCCTAAGGTAATTCAGGGACGCGGGATTCAGAGTAAAAAGAAACAAATGCATGATCGCAGTCCCCTCAGTCGAATTCCTAGGATACAGGGTAGATGGCACCAGCATACACCCCACAGAGAGCAAGATTAGGGCAATCAAAGAAGCTCCCACCCCCAAGGATAAAGTGGAATTACAGGCCTTCTTGGGGCTATTAAACTTTTACGCCATCTTCCTTAAGGACAAGGCAACAGTGGCTGAACCCTTACATAGACTGTTAGCTAAAAAAGCCATTTGGAAATGGGGGAAGGCCGAAGACAGGGAATTCGCCGGCATTAAAAAACTACTATCAGCTGAGAGTTTTCTAATCCAGTACAACGCAATGCTTCCCCTTGTTCTAGCATGTGACGCGTCTCTGTTCGGGGTGAGAGCCGTCCTGAGCCATAGACTCCTGAATGGACTAGAGGCACCCATCGTCTACTACTCCCGAACTCTGTCAAGTGCTGAGAGAAATTATAGTCAGCTCGACAAGGAAGCCCTCGCCACCATCTCGGGAGTAAAGAAATTCCACGAGTACTTGTTCTGGAGAGACTTTGACCTAATCACCGACCATCGACCACTCCTGGGCCTCCTCGCGGGAGACTGACCAACACCGGCAGCCCTATCGCCCAGGATGACACGCTGGGCCGTTTTCCTCGCAGCATACTCATATCGCCTGGTACACCGACCAGGGGCAGACATGGGCAACGCGGACGCACTCAGCTGATGCCCACTACCCAACAACCTAGAAGACCCCACGCCCGGCATCCCCATCTTGCTGATAGACGTATTGGACTCGGGGCCCATAATATCAGCAGAGGTTGCGAGAGCCTCAAACAAAGACCACGTGATCCAGACAGTCGCAAGTTGGGTCATGAGGGGGTGGCCGGAAAAGATTGGGAGCGGGGAATTTAAACAGTTCGCGGGAAAACGGGATGAATTAACAATGCAGGGGGGGTGTTTACTATGGGGCGATCAGGTTGTTATTCCCTTGCGCCTACGGGAAAAGGTCTTAACATGGTTGCATGAGGGGCACCCTGGGATTGTAAGAATGAAGGGGCTAGCCAGGAGCTATGTCTGGTGGTCCAGCATGGATACAGACATTACCGAGTGGGTGGGGAGATGCCAGCCCTGCCAAGAGTCCAGATCAGATCCACCAACGGCACCCGTAAGGGAGTGGGAAAGACCCCAGGGACCCTGGTCCAGGATACACATTGATTTCGCTGGCCCATTTCACGGACAGACCTTCATGGTCGTTGTAGATGCATTTTCCAAGTGGCTGGAGATTAAGCTAATGAAGGCCACTACCACCGACGCAACCATCAGGGAGCTCAGACAGTTATTCGCAACCCATGGGTTACCGGACATCATAGTGTCAGATAACGGGCCACAATTCACCGCGACGCAATTCGAGGGGTACCTAGCGGAACTAGGGATCAGACATGTCCTTTCGGCCCCGTTTCATCCGGCTAGTAACGGTCAGGCTGAGAGATTTGTGAGGTCAGCAAAGGAGGCCCTTTCACAGTTAAGCCCCGGAGGCTGGCAGGAAAGGGTAGACAAATTCCTAATAGCACAGCACTCCACGCTATGTACTGCCACAGGCCGAAGCCCGGCAGAGCTATTAATGGGGCGGAAACTCCGAGGAGTACTAGACAGTCTTAACCCCAATTACTCCCCAGAAGCCTTCAGGGGGGCGGAGAGAGGAAGCTTAGAGAGTTCACCATAGGGACACCGGTCCACGCCAGGAACTACGGAAAGGGCACACTCTGGGAGGCAGGGACCATTGCAGAAATCACGGGGCCCAAATCATACAGGGTAGACATGGGGACGGGAGAGTTTGGCACAGACACATCGGCCAACTGAGAAAACGAGTAACCGCAGACACCGAAGACAGATTCGACGAACCAATCCCTGACCATGACTACCAACCAGAAACACAAACTACAAGACCAGGTAGGGAGGAGGACTTAGCTGAGGATTCTGGTATCCAGCGCCACCCCATCGAGGTAGTCCAGGCCACCGAAGAAATCGCCGCCCACAAGGAAGTCCCGGAGGCCTCATTGGCAGAGCAGGGAGAAACAGAGAGTCCCTCCAACCTGCTCGACGACGCCCCTCCGACTGAACTGCGCAGGTCAACTAGGACTCACACACGCCCTAATCACCTGAGAGACTTTGTATGTAAATAACACCCCAAGTGACTTCTGGGAGGGGAGGAGTGTTATGTAAATAGGTTTGTTTGGCGGGAAGTTCGAATTAACTGACCTTCAGCTGATTGGCTGACCACTACAGCTGCAAGGTATATAAAGGGAGCTGGCTCCCTGGGTCAGTTGCTGGATTCTCACTATACAATAAAGAGCTGTTGTCACTCACTACTCTGGCTTGCTGCGTCCTCATTCACCCAACTTAACAAAAAGCATTTTGACAAAAATTATACCAGAGAAGCTAAGAGATAAAATATGAGATTGAGGTATGCTGTAGCCCTGTGAAATGTTTTTGTTATGTAGAGTGGGGGTCCCCATCCACAGGCCACAGACCACTACCAGTCCATGGCCTTTTAGGAACCGGGCCACACAACTGGAGCAGAGGTGGGTTTCAGCAGGTCCTGACCAGTTCTGGAGAACCGGTAGAGGAAATTTTGAGTATTTATTTATTTATTCATTAGTTCGATTTATATGCCACCCTTCTCCGAATATTCAGAGCGGCTTACAATGCATTAAGCAATAACCTTCATACTTTTGTATATACCTGCTTAGTAGGGCTTTCGCCCCCTCCTAAGCGGTGTTCTTTTTTATACAAAGTCAGCTTATTGCCCCCACAATCCGGGTCCTCATTTTTCCTACCTCGAAAGGATGGAAGGCTGAGTCAACCTTGAGCCTGGTGAGATTTGAACTTGCAGTAATTGCAGGCAGCTGGCAGCTAAGTGCTACTTAACAGCACTTTAGCCTGCTGTGCCACCAAGGCTCTTCCCCATGCAGCTCTTTGGGCCCTCTGCTGTGACTGTTGGGTGATTCCACGATTGGCTGGTCCTGCCCCTTACCCTCCTCTCCCAGTCACTCCTTGCCTGGCCTGAGAAGGTAAGGGTGACGGCGGAGGATGGAGAAGCGGCTGGGGCAGAGACAGAGAGATACAGAGAGAGCGGGAAAGAGAGAGACACAGAGAGATACAGAGAGGTCCTCATTTTACCTACCTCGAAAGGATGGAAGGCTGAGTCAACCTTGAGCCTGGTGAGATTTGAACTTGCAGTAATTGCAGGCAGCTGGCAACTAAGTACTATTTTAACAGCACTTAGTCCACTGCGAGTAGTTCAGAAACCGGCAAATACACCTCTGACTGGCCCCGCCCCCATCTATTCTCTGCCTCCAGAGTCCCAACTGATCAGGAGGAAATGGGGATTTTGCAGTATCCTTCCCCTGCCATGCCCACCAAGCCACGCCCATAGAACCAGTAGTAAAAAATTTTGAATCCCACCATTGAACTGGAGGTAAGCGGAGGGCAAGCAAATCTACTGTAAACTGTGCCTGTGTGGGATCTAGGTTGCGTGCTCCTCGTTCTCTCCCAGCCTGTGAAAAAGATTGTCTTCCACGAAAATGGTCCCTCGTGTAAAAAAAAGTTTGGGGGCCACTGACCTAGAGTTCATCTGGAACTTTACAGGTTGGAATTAGAGATTAGAATCAGAATTAGAGATTAGAGATGTCCTCTTTTGATTGTAGTATCTCTGAAAATATTTCATAAAACCATCAGTCTGCTGAGTTCAATAATCCTGTCAGAAAAAAAGATATCCATATAGCAGAGAACTCCCTACCCTTCCCTAAAAGAATGCATGAGCAACAAGTGTTGATTTTAAATGCATTTTTTGTTGTTGTTGTTTTTGTTTATCTGTAGTGCTTTAATCCAGACTCAGCGGCTGGAAACCGTGGAATCATTTCTAAAACATCCATCCCTCAATCTGGAAAAAATTGGAGCCTTTTTAAGGGACAAAGATTTTTCTGATTAATTTTTGTTTGCTTATGGGAATATCAGTCTCCTGGAAGAGCTGCATCTGGTCTTGCATTGGATGGATGTTCCCTTCTCCAAGTCCCCCCTCCCCTCAAAGTTAAATAGGACACCCACCTGAGGAATCTAGTCTAGTTCATAGTTGCAGCCAAAATGCCCACAGAGGCACAGTGCCCAAGGACTGGGTGGTGGGGAGAAGTGAGTCCCACAGCAAACCAATTGGAGCAGGCTCTTCCTCAATTCAGAATAGAGTTGGAAGGGACCTTCTCGGAGGTCTTCTAGGCCAACCCCTTGCACAAGCAGCAGACCTTATACCATTTCAGACAAATGGCTGTCCAGTCTCTTCTTAAAAACCTCTGGTGATGGAGCACCCACAACTTCTGTAGACAAGCTGTTCCACTGGTTAATTATTCTCACTGTTAGGAATCAATGGCAATAGCACTTAGACTTATATGCCGCTTCACAGTACTCTACAGCCCTCTTTAAGCAGTTTACAGAGTCAGTATATTTCCTCCAACAATCTGGGCCTTCATTTTACTGACCTCAGAAGGATGGAAGGCTGAATCAACCTTGAGCTGCTGAGGATCGAACTGCTGGCAGTAGGCAGAGTCAGCTTGCAATACTACATTCTAACTACTGTGCCACCATGGCTCTTAAGGAATTATGGAAGTTCCTGCTTAATTCCAGATTGCTCCTCTGCTTGACTAGTTTCCATCCATTGTCTCTTATCTTGCCTTCCTTATTTGGAAAATAATCCATGCACCGTAAATTGTCTACAGCTAGTCTTTGATTTACGACCAATTACTTAGCGACCATTCAAAGCCTGAAAAAAGGTACTTATGACCTAGATCCAAAGTTCTGTGGCAATTATATGTCCACAACTATGGGTCCTTGTCACCACAGCTGCATTTATGGCCATTTGTAGCATCCTGTGGTCACATGACCCCAATTTTCAATAGTTTGGGTGAAAACTGGCAGTTACTTCTGGTTTTGGAAAAAAATCCAAAAACCATAATGAACCATTGGTTTGCTAAATTGTACTGCAAACCAGAGCATACAAAACCTTTGCCAGACCAATTCTAGAATACAGCTCGTCTGCCTGGAGTCCACACTGTATAACGGACAGTAATACAATTGAACGAGTCCAGAGGTATTTCACAAGAAGAATACTCCACTCCTCTTCTTGCAATAGAATACCCTATACCACCAAACTTGAAATTTTGGACCTGGACAACCTAGAACTATGCCGCCTACGGTCTGACCTAAGCTTAGCACACAAAATTGTCTGCTACAACATCCTACCTGTCAATGACTACTTCAGCTTCAACCGCAATAATATACAGGCAAAGAATAGATACAAACTCATAGTAAAACGCTCCAAACTTGATTGCAAAAAATACAACTTCAGTAACAGAGTG
>JAKOOJ010000001.1:315630940-316065940 GCA_022577455.1 Arizona elegans | reverse complement strand
TTTAACATTGTGAAATCCACACCTGCATATTGCAGGCATGCGCACTTATCTGTATTGTAAGAAAGGAACTCTTTCTTTAATTTATACTAGGAATTCTGGTAGAGAAGGTGGAAACCCAGCATCTTGGACAGTTTGATGTAGAACATCTCTTACAAGGTAAGTATTGTGTGCAAAGTTCTTTGACTAGAGCAGAGATGCAAAACTATATTCCAGGCACAGGTTATAATGGTTCTTTGAAGGTCCTGTTAGGGACAGCATTACCAAAGGTATATTTGATTTAAATATTAACAGTATTTAAATGATCCCAAGATGGGAGAGTAAATAAAATGTTACAATGTGGATGAAATCCATGGTCACATGATTACCATATTTTTCGGAATATAAGACACACCTTTTCCCCCCCTAAAAGGGGGTGAAAATTTAGGTATGTCTTATATACCAAATGTAGCCCCGCCCACCCACTGGCCCCCACCCTTTGGCCTCTGCCTCGCAGCAGTTACCTCCTTGCAAGTAAACAGCAAGAAAAAACAGCTCCTTTCAGCTTCAGCACAGCCTAATTAGCACAAGTTGATTGGATCGGCCTCCCGACTCTCAGCTGATTTGCTCTCAGCTGTTTTGCCCAGGGCTCTGCTGTTTGCTGCAAAGAGGTAAATTGCTGGAGCAGATTTTTTTTTTCCTTTGCTAATCAAGCTATGCTGAAAACGAAACTGAAAGTAAAGCAGGCTGTTTGCTGTTTGTTGCAAGGAGGCAAAATTGCTCAAAGGCAGAGGAAGATTTCTTTTTCTTCTTTTCCTCACCCAAAAAAGTAGATGTGTTTTATAATCCGGTGCGTACTATACTCCGAAAAATACGGTACTTTCACTGGGATTGAGATTGTTGCTCTGGTTTCCATTAAAAATCCTGGGCCTTGTCTCTTGAAATTATTGCTCTCCTCCAACAACATCAAACAATGCAAAGAAAATATTCCAATCCACTATCAGCAAGGAATAACTAAGTTATATGTACGCTAACAATGTACTATAATTGTACTTATACAACACACTATTTTATTATTGAATTAATGTTTTGGGGGAAATATGCATACTGCAGTGAAACATAACCTGTCCTAACATGTTGGGCTCACACAATAAAAATCCTTCACCTGGATTAATTAATTAATTAATTAAGACATGTTCATATAATATGCTCAACTAATATTGTTAGTTAGGAGCCACGGTGGTGCAGTGGTTAGAAGGCAGTACTGCAGGCTACTTCTGCTGACTGCCGGCTGCCTGCAATTTGGCAGTTCCAATCTCACCAGGCTCAAGGTTGACTCAGCCTTCCATCCTTCCAAGGTCGGTAAAGTGAGAACCCAGATTGTTGAGGGCAATATGCTGACTCTGTAAACCGCTTAAAGAGGGCTGTAAAGCACTGTAAAGCATTATACAAGTCTTATTGCTATTGCTATTGTTGCTGCAAAATGGTTTAACACTATGATTTGGTTCACACAGTCGGCAAAGATATGGCTTGATTTGCACAATCTATTATCCATAAATTATCCAGTTGATTTTTAGTCTAGACTTTAGTGTTTGGTACAAACTCAAGCCATTGAATTAACTTACTACAGAATTCTATCAGGACCTGACACAGCTGTCTAAAAAAGTAACCAAAATAACCTTTAACTAAAAAGGAGTCTGAAGCTGCAGTGATTAAATATGTATTTTAGGCTACGGTTGCAAGAGATGTATAAATAGCTTATGCCCAAAAGGCTTTGGTCAAGATGCTGGAACATGGTAGCCAGTTAACGGATTTTTTGGAGTATAAGACGCACCTTTTTCCCCCGTAAAAGAGGCTGAAAATTTGGGTGCGTTTTATACTCCAAAAGTAGCTTTTTCGAAGCTTTTTTCAGCCCTAACGAGGCGCTAGCGAGTGAAGCGATCTTCCCAGCTTTGCCTGCTCCCTCACCTCTGTTGGGCTTTAACGAGGCGCTAGTGAGTGAAGAGATCTCCATGCTTTGCTCCGACTCTCAGCTGTTCTTTAGAAGCTTTTTTTCAGCCCTATCTAGGCGCTAGCTGAGTGAAGCGATCTCCCCGTGCTTTGCCTGCTTTTTTCATTGCTGCTTCCTCTCAGCTGTGCCTTGGAAGCTGTTTTTTATCCCCAAGCAGGGGATAAAAAACCAGCAAACTAATGTGCTGAAGCTGACCAGACTATGGATGCTAGCCAGATGAATACCTGGGTAGGTAGATTTTTTCCCCCTTATTTTCCTCCCAAAAAACTAAGCTGTATCTTATACTCCGGTGCATCTGATACTCAGAAAAATACGGTAGTTTTGGGTTAACCTTTCTGCCTCAGTGCTTCTCATCTCGCCCTTCACAGCTCTACACTCCGCGAGTCATGATCCCAGCCCCACTGTGATCAGCGCAGCCTTAGAAGCTACTCACACTATCCAGCAGAAATGGCAGGAGAGCCAGACAAGGTTGGCCTCTGGACATCAAAGGAGAGCTGTGCTTTTGGGATGGTTCTTCAGGAGGGAACCCAAAAAAACACTGGGAGCTGCAAAGCCTGGGCCAGTTTAAAGACAAGAACCATCAGAAAAGAAATGGAAATATAGCCTCTTTCATAGTTGATGCGAGTGGTGGTGGTATCTGTTTTCCAAAGAAGCATCATTTTGTCTCTTGGCTATTGTATCCTTCAAACTTGAAAAGCAGCAATCGAGGAAATGAGTGGGGTTTGTGGAAGGGATTCGCTGAGATCTCTGTGCCTTTTCTTTTGCCTTTTTCTGGTTGTTTATTTGGGGTGTGGGGAGAGATGGAGAGAGGAACTGGTGTCCCATTCTTGGGGAGGGGGGGGAGGAATTAGCTGAGCTGCTGAAGAGGAGAAGCACCAAATGGAAAAATAGCTTGCAACAAGTTCCTATCATACAGTATGCCAAAGTACTCAATTTCACAATATTTGAGGATTTCCATATAGCTCATGGGTGTCAAACTCACCACATCATGTTTTTTCCATTCGCGGAGCTGGGGTGGGCGTGGCCTGCACATGACCCATCTGGCCTGCAGGCCACCAGTTTGACACCCCTGGTATAGCTTATACTACAACCTAAGCCTTCCTAAAGTAATATAAAGCACATTTCAGTAGGTAGAACATATTGACACATTAATTGACCAATCAATGTCCTTCCTGCCTTGCAAGATGCTTAAAGAGTATCATTGTTTTGAGCAACCTTGAATTCTTCCTCCATTGCATCTGAGAATATGTAGACATTAGAGCCGACAACGGCTGAAGCCTATGACAGAATGGAGCAGATAAGAGTACCTTGAAATTCTTATACGATAAACTCTCTTGGGAAAACAGATAAAATTTTCACTTATGAGCCCTGGTTGTATAGTGATTAGAATACAGTATTGTAGCCTAACACTGCTCATAGCCAGGAGTTCGATCCTGATGGAGCTTGAGGTTGACAGCCTTCTATCTTTGTGAAGTCTGTAAAATGAGGACCCAGATTGTTGGTGGCAGTATGCTGACATTGTAAATCACTCAGAATGTGTTGTAAAAGCACTGTGGAGCGGTATATAAGTCTAAATGCTATTGCTATATGTACAGAGTTTCTCATATGATAATGGAGAAGAAGCTAAAATAGGTCAAGGAATTAGTGGGAAGGAATTTGCTGTCAGAGATGCTTGCAAATCATGTGGTACTGTATTTGGGTGTTTTTAGACTGCTGACGTATATAAGTCCTGAGGTAAACTAAGACCATTGAAGGTAATTTCTAGGTGATTCAAGTTTATTGAAGAGACACTTCAACATAGAATCACATCCATTAGGTGCAGAAATGAGGAAAACAGAATTGAAAGACTATTAATTTTTACTTGACATGAGAGATTGCCAGTAAAGTTGTTGCTGAAACTCTTGATTAGGAGAATTTGGAATAAACATATATTGTAATAGAAGTTTTATTATTTCAAGTAGGGAGATAATTGAGCTCAGAATGATACAGAACTTAGGCAATCAAATCGATCTTTAGCAAAAGGAGGGGTTTGTTTATTTTCTGTGCTGCATGTCACTTACAGAGCTATCTACTGTAAAAATAAAATTCTCCGGGAAAGTATGGTACAATAAAGAATGCTCACGTGCTATTTTTTGACTCGACTCCCAAACCCCAAACCCCATATCCCAATCTTCCATTCCCTAGGTGACTACTGTGAATGAAGGGAAATATATGTATCCCAGGATAATGTTGCAGGATCCAATCTGAATTGGGCACCATGACCAGAGGTTTGTTCTTTCAAGCTTTTGGACTTGTGCTGCAGCCCATCCTCAGGGAATTTCTCAATCTCCCAGATGTGTTGGAGATTGAGAAGTTCTGGAGATTGAGAAGTTCCCTAAGGATGGGCTCCCAGCACAAGTCCAAAACCTTGGAAGAACAAACCTCTGGCCCCGGTGACCAACTCAGATTGGATCCTGCAAAACCTACTGTGCTCAATGAAAATAATTTAATACTACAGTAGTTTACAAACTGGATCCCTGCACCTGTTATTATCTAGTTATCTAGTTTGAGCTGGTTTGCTCTAGTTTGAACAAACCAAATATTTTTCTGAAAAGTTTATCCGGTTGGAGATGGCGCACACATTGATTCTACTGCATTGCTGGACACTTCCGGGTTTCTTCATGCTACTGTAGAAGAAATGGCAAGACTTGGCACATCTGAGATATCTGCATAATCCCTACTGTTGTGGCAGCCAACACAACCTCTTCCAGCAGATCTTGTTCAATAGTTGCAGTTGGAAAACCTAGTGTTGCATCTTGGGACAGCCTGCTGGAGGCTGCTGCTGCTACTGTTGTCACTCCCATTTGGTGAAACCATCACAGCCGCCACTGCACTGCTTTCTTTTGATCAGCTCAGCCACTTCGAGAGTGAAGTGATTCTTGAGGAATGCATCTTGTATTTTATGTACACTGAGAGCCTATGCACCAAGACAAATTCCTTGTGTGTCCAATCACGCTTGGCCAATAAAAATTCTATTCTATTCTATTCTAAGAGCAGGAACTGATCTGGTTGTTGCATAATTTAAATAAAAACTCTTGTGTGCACCCTTATTATTTAAGAAAGAAGGATAATGCAAACATATATTTTCATTAATAAACTCCTTGGGCACTATTGATGAACTGCCCTTCGGGAAGAAAGGAACAATATGAAATTTCCAATTATAATGAATCACAGGCTTTCTGTGGCATGGGAAAATATTGGAAGATGAGCAAATAGTGGACTACATGCCTGGTGACAGGATCCAGAATAAACAACATATGTTGCTGATGTAGATTATTCTACAAATACAACTGCCTGATGGGCCTCCTACTTTACAAGCATAGAGCAAAGGTCCCTGTTTCTGATGAAAATATTTATTCTTTCAACTATATAAAGAATTTTTTTTTATTAGGGGTCCTAGTCCCCTGGGGGTTTCTCTTGAACTGTTGCAGATTGGGTCAGGTTGCTGGTTGATGTTCGAGAGAAAACTTTTGAAAGAGCAGTGGAGACTTTCTCAAACACAGAAGATCGCTGGTGGGGAACAACGCTTCCCTCAGGTTTAGTGGTTGCAGTGACTTTTGCATCCTCTTCTTCTGTGGAATGAAACAGATGATTAAAGAAAGAGAAGATTCAGAATACTTTAAGATATGGAATCAATTTTATCATTGGTTAGAAAAGAGATACCAATAACTAAATTGTTATGTATAAAAAGTGCTATAATTAGAATATTGTGTTAGTGAGGATGTGTTGTAATAGATTTGGTGAGAATGAAGATGGAAGAAATAACAAAAAGAAGAATTTTTGGAGAAAACACTGAGATGTCACATGGAAGGAATGACTGATGTATTAAATGTTTGTTTGTCTAAAAAATAAAAAAAAACTTTAAAAAAAAGAAAAGAAACAGAGCTCCTGTCAAGGGTTTGCATCAGGGGTGGGTTCTACTTACCTTTACTACCAGTTCACAACGGGAGAAGCTTCTGCACATGCACAGATCACAAAATATGACATCAGGGCGGGTGGGCGGAGCCTCCCGCCGCTTTTACTACCAGTTTGCAAGAACCGGAGAGAACCGGGAGCAACCCACCACAGGTTTGCATGCCTTAATATATCATTGGGGCATATAAAGAGAGACTAGGAAAGTGAAGTGGCAATGGTTGAGTGGCCTTGATATAGGGGATATAGCCATCGAACCCTTGTCATGGTCTGACCACTCGCTCCTTCGACTGGACTTTCTGACCGCTGCACCCCACCGCAGGGAGGCGGGACCGACCAGGTGGTTCCGCCCCAGGCGCCTGATGGACCCTGATAGGTTCCAGATGGAGCTTGGGCCATTTCCTGACACTCTGGCTCATGACTCGGCTGAAGACCTGGTGGCCGCCTGGGATAGTGCGGCTGCCGGGGCCTTGGACCGAGTCGTGCCTTTGCGGCCTCTGACCCGGCACCGAACTCACCTAGCTCCTTGGTTCTCCGAGGAGCTTAGGGAGATGAAGTGCCGGAAAAGACGCCTGGAGAGTAGTTGGAGGACCAGCCGCTCCGAATCTGACCGAACACTGGTGAGGTCTCATATTAAGACCTACCTAGTGGCGATAAAAGCGGCGAAAACGAGCTATTTTGCCGCTCTTATCGCGTCATCAGATAATCGTCCAGCCGCCCTGTTTAGGGTGACCCGCTCCCTCCTTCATCTGGAGGTGCGGGATGACCCCTTGCAGGGCCGTGCTGAGGATTTTGTGCAGTATCTGTATGACAAAATCGCTCAGATTCGGGAAGGGCTGGCCTCTGACTGGGTATGTCCGGACGGGATGACTGAGGCAGGTCTTGAGAGTGTTATCTGGGGGGAGTTCGATCCTGTGGCTCCCGAGGACATGGACAGGGTCCTGGGACGGCTGAACGCGACCACATGTTTATTGGACCCGTGTCCCTCCTGGTTGGTACTGGCTTCCTGGGAGGTGACACGAGGCTGGCTCCAGAAGATTGTTAACGCTTCTTTGAGTGAGGGGGTCCTGCCGGCCGCTTTGAAAGAAGCGGTTGTGAGGCCCCTCCTCAAGAAGCCCTCTCTGGATCTGGCTGTTTTGGCTAACTATCGTCCAGTCTCCAACCTTCGCTTCATTGCGAAGGTTGTTGAGAGTGTGGTGGCGCAACAGCTTCCCCGGTACCTGGATGAAGCTGTCTATCTAGACCCGCTCCAGTCCGGCTTCCGGCCTGGGCACAGCACTGAAACGGCATTGGTCGCATTGGTGGATGATCTCTGGAGGGCCCGGGATAGGGGTTGTTCCTCTATCCTGGTCCTGTTAGACCTCTCAGCAGCTTTTGATACCATCGACCATGGTATCATGTTGCACCGGTTGGCGGGGTTGGGGGTGGGAGGCACCGTGCTGCGGTGGTTCTCCTCCTACCTCTCTGACCGGTCGCAATCTGTGTTGACAGGGGGGCAACGGTCGACCCCGAGGCACCTTGCTTGTGGGGTGCCACAAGGGTCGGTCCTTTCGCCCCTTCTGTTCAACATTTATGTAAAGCCGCTGGGTGAGATCATCCGTGACTTTGGGGTGGAGTTCCATCAGTACACTGATGACACCCAGCTGTACATCTCCACCCCAGGCCACCCCAATGATGCCCTTGAAGTGATGTCCCAGTGTCTGGAGGCCGTGCGGGCCTGGATGGGGAGAAACAGGCTCCGACTCAACCCCTCCAAGACCGAGTGGCTGTGGCTTCCGGCGTCCCGATATAGCCAGCTGATGCCATCGCTGGCTATTGGGGGTGAATCACTCGCCCCCACGGAGAGGGCTCGTAACTTGGGCGTCCTCCTGGACGCACGGCTGTCTTTGGAAGATAATTTGATGGCCGTGGCCAGGGGGGCTTTTTATCAGGTTCGCCTGATATGCCAGTTACGCCCCTTTCTAGATCGGGACTCCCTACGCACAGTCACTCAAGCACTCGTCACTTCCCGCCTGGACTACTGTAACGCTCTCTACATGGGGCTCCCCCTGGGGTGCACCCGGAGGCTCCAGCTGGTCCAGAACGCGGCCGCGCGGGGGATTATGGGGGCGACGAGGCGCTCCCATGTGACACCTCTCCTGCGCGAGCTGCACTGGCTCCCGGTGGTCTTCCGGGTGCGCTTCAAGGTGTTGGTGACCACCTTTAAAGCGCTCCATGGCTTAGGGCCGGGGTATTTATGAGATCGCCTTCTGCCACCAATAGCCTCCCACCGGCCAGTACGCTCGCACAGAGTGGGCCTCCTCAGGGTGCCGTCCGCCAGACAATGTCGGCTGGCGACCCCCAGGGGGAGAGCCTTCTCTGTGGCGGCGCCCACCCTCTGGAACAACCTCCCCCCAGAGTTACGTACAATAACAGACCTCCGGATTTTTCGTCGGGCCCTGAAAACCCATTTATTCCAACTAGCTGGGCTGGCTTGAGTCAAATTTTTAAACTATTTTAAATTGGAATTGTTTTTAATTATGGCCAAATTATCTAATTATTTTAATCAGTTTTTAATTTTTCTATGTCTGGTTTTTTACTTTGGCTGTGCACCGCCCTGAGTCCTATATTGGAGAAGGGCGGTATAGAAATTAAAACAAACAAACAAACAAACAAATAAATAAATAAATGTGGGAAACCATTGTTATTCCAAGGAGTTTAGTGTTCCTTCAGATTAAAAAATATCTAGCACAGAGGGGGCCGGGGAGGCGTGGCCAGCTTGACATCTCTCATGTCGGAGATGATTACTGAACAAGGTAGTTGCTAAATGAGGAGTATGTGTAATTCAGATGAATTAGCAGTGACACAAAGTGCATCTCAGAAGCATAAAATGATCCTTTCCAATACTGAGTAGCCTTTTTCTTGCCAGCTATTTGGAATCCAGAACCTAATGTTTTTTAATCAACCTTGAAATATACCATAAAACGTACTAAAGCAAGCACCAAGTGGATGTCTGGTAGTTATTCCCAGCTCAGATGCTCTATTCCTCTCTGAGTTTGATTAGCATTAAAAAAGCTAAGGTTACGGGATACACACCAACATACCTGGTTGTTGTGAACCAGAGTCTGGAGTTTTGACACTTTTGTCCTGATAGACAGAGGTAATCTGTTGAAGCAGAAAAATATAAGAAAATAAGAACCTGTCACTTCTATTTTAAATTTATTCAGATTCTTGGTCCAAGAACTACCGGTAAATTTATCAGAATTGGGCTGCATATCCTTGGACTACCATTAGATGGCAGCACAAAAATAAATTTACTACTGCCGTTTTATATTGGTCATTTGGATTTTTGCACTCCACAACATGGCAGTACCGTGTTTTCCCGAAAATAAGACCCTGTCTTATATTTTTTGAACCCCGAAACTTGGCCTTATTTTCGGGGAGGTCTTATTATTTTGGGGTGCATGGAGCAAGATGGGGCTTCTCTTGCTGTCTTACCTGATTTCCAGCTCTGCGTTTAAATATTTTCGGAGAGGGCTTATTTTAGCACCTGTGCTCAAAAGCCTGATTGGGCTTATTATCAGGGGATGTCTTATTTTTGGGAAAACAAGGTAGCTCTATCTATACAGTAGAATCTAGGTTCACCCTACTGATTAAAATATGGATAGCTAGTTTCTGCCTAGGTTTGATCCATGAATCCTAGTGGTGTACGTAGTTTATCATTCACTAACTCACAGAACTTAATTCAACAACCATGGCTACCAGGGGTGGGTTCTAAAATTTTTTACTACTGGTTCTGTGGGCATGGCTTATTTTGTGGGTGTGGCTTGATGGTCATGTGACAATTCTTTAGGATTTAGCAGAGGTACTGGTCTACCAGGCTTTTAACTGCTTGCAGAGCTGTACCGGTCTACTTATTTGTTTTTGGAGGCACTAGTCTACCCATTTATTTTTGCAGGCACCGGTCTACTCATTTGTTTTTGGAGGCACCGGTCTACCCGTTTATTTTTGCAGGCACCAGTCTACTCATTTTTTTTTTGCAGGCACTGGTCTACCTATTTATTTTTGGAGGCACCAGTCTACCACCACACTGCCTTTTAACACTGATCAGCTGTAGGGCGGCCCTTTGAAGCCCCGCGGCAAGAGTTTAAACAGTTTTTTTCCTTCTAGCCGATCAGCTGGGACTCAGGAGGCAGCAATATATTTGGGATGGGGCCAAATAAAAGGTAAGAATAACGGGGGGTGGGGGGACAGAACTGGTTCGGTGATGTCATATCGTCACTGCTACTGGCTCGGCTGAACCGGGCTGAACCGGAAGGAACCCACCACTGATGGCTACACTTAATAATATATAAAACACATTGATGAATTAAACCATTTTGAGGGCTTTACTCAAAGCTTAATCAAAAATTTATTACATACCAATCTTTAAAACAAAGTAGGAGGGTTATTTGCCTTCTCTGGCTTTGAGAGTAATGATAGGGGCTGCATTAACAAAAGTTTATTTAATTTAAATATTATTTAAATTATCTATCCCCCATGCATTTAACTATTAACCTCAACAGGGGTTGCATAACACTAAGCCCACAGTCAAAATGTCTTCAATAGACCTATTACGCACATTATGTGAATCCAGTTTATAAGTCAGTATGTTTGGGGTCTACAAGTAAGATATTTTGTCAGCCTTCACCACAGGGGTGAAATCCAGCAGGTTCTGACAGGTTCTGGAGAACCAGTAGCAGAAATTTTGAGTAGTTTGGAGAACTGGCAAATACCACCTCTGGCTGGCTCCAGAGTGGAGTGGGAATGGAGATTTTGCAATATCCTTCCCCCAGGAGTGTGGAGGGAATGAGGATTTTGCAGTATCCTTCCCCTGGAGTGGGGTGGGAATGGAAATTTTGCAGTATCCTTCCCCTGCCATGCCCACCAAATCACATCACACCTCACCAAGCCACGCCCACAGAATCGGTTGTAAAAGAAATTTGGGTTTCACCCTGCTTCACCATACTGGCAGGATTAATGAGAGACAGCATTTGACAGGATGAGAGAATAGCCAATCAAGAACCAGTGTAGAATGATGAGCCATGGTGGCGCAGTGGTTAGAGTGCAATACTGCAGGCTACTTCTGCTGACTGCCGGCTGACTGCAATTTGGCAGATCGAATCTTACCAGGCTCAAGATTGACTCAGCCTTCCATCCTTCCAAGGTGAGTAAAATGAGGATCCAGATTGTTGGGGGTAACAGGCTGACTCTGTAAATCACCTAGAGAGGGCTGTAAAGCACTGTAAAGCAGTATATAAGTGCCATTGCTATTTAAGTGCTGGCATAGGGGCACCCAGATTCTAGTCCTCCCTTAGACAGAGAAGCCGGTGGGGTCATTCCCTCTCAGCCCAAATCATTATCAGGCACAGTGACAAGGCAGCTGACAAAGAAAACCTCTGCTCACATCATCCATGTGACCAAGGCAAACCATGCATAACAAGCAGATCTTGAAGCCAAGGAGACAAACACCAAGAAGCAGAAGATGCTGAACAGCTAACAAACAGAGACCAGGCATCAAATCCCTAGGATGTTTTGGCTTTAATAAAAACAAGTAAATGATAAGAGGTGAACATTGGAAAAACCTCTAAATTCTCTGATGTAATGGAGCCCACACACTGATAAGAGTGATTAATGAAAAATAAATTGCACCAAGAAGCATGTGGCATCTTTTTTGTTCCCAGATATTATCTATCATTTATAATCTCTCTCTCTCCCCCTTCCTCTCCCTCTCTCTAATCCAATCTACAGTATATTCCACCTTTATTATTTTTCTAAATAACTCAAGGTGGTGAACACACACAATACTCCTTCCTCCTATTTTCCCTAGAACAACAACCGTGTGAAGTGGGTTGGGCTGAGAGAGTGAGTAACTGGCCCAAAGGCACCCAAGTGGCTTTCATGCCTAAGGTAGGACTTAAACTCAAGACTTCTGGCTTCTAACCTGGTCCCTTAACCACTACATCAAACTGGTTCTCGAATGCCCAGGATTTTCCACTCACAACCTTTCTAGGATAGCCATATTTAGTCAGGTAGCACCTTTTCTTTTCTTAAAAGTCATATGCATGGCTCATAAAAGCTTATCTCCATCACCCACCAGATCTTTATCCAGAATGCTTTGATTTTTTTACAAGTCCACCATATATGATAATAAGTTGCATCATCACAATCACATCTCCAACATTTAGCTTGCACATTAGGATACATACATGATAGTTTTGGGGGATCTAAGTGCCATCTATAAAACATTTTATAAAAATTTTCTCTTAAATTTTGTGCTTGTGTAAATTTCACATTTCTAATCCAAATCTTTTCCCATGTCTCCATCATCACTGGCTCTTGAAAATTTTGTGCCCATTTAATCATACAATCTTTAACCAGTTCCGTCTCTGAATCTATTTCCAATAAAGCATTATACAACCTTTTGATATGCATTTGTTTTTGATCTCTAATTTGTTTTACCAAATTTTCCTCATTTTGCACAAAACCAGTTTTTTGATCTTCCTTCCATCTAGCTTGAAGCTGACCATACTGAAACCATGTATAGATTATACCTTCTTCTCTCAATGTATCTAAAGATTTCAAATATAATACACCCCTTTCCATAACCAGAAGCTCTTTATAGGTAGTCACCTCCTATTTTTGTTCTATACTTATATTTTCTATTGCATGTCTGGGATTTGCCCATACAGGTATCTTATAATTTAACTTATATTGATATTTTTTCCAAACCCTCAACAAAGCATTTCAACAAAGTATATGGGCCTTAAATACTTTATCCACTTTTTTATCATATAACAAATAAGCATGCCATCCATATAGTGATGCAGAATATTTAAAAAAAAAGATTGAAATCTACTGGGCATAACTACGGACTGTACAGTTGTAGAGACTAAACTGATCCTGAATTTAATAACAGCAGCAAGATTATTGATAGCACAACACTGGAAGAAGGACTTTTTGCCTACTATTGATGCTTGGATATTGAAAGTAACTAATTTAGCTGAAATGGCTAAAATTTCAGCATACTTGAAGGATCATACACAAGAAAGATATATATTGGATTGGAGAAGATGGATTGATTATATTCAAAATAAGTATCAAGACTAAAAAATATCAAATAGCTTATGAATGAATCTTTAATGGTATAAGCATTATATGAGTGATTTTAGAAGTATTATATCCTAGAAGCATGATTTTATCTATGGGGGGGTTAAGAATTTTTTTTTAAAGAGGGGATGTTAGTTTAATGGATAGTTAAGCAATTTAGCTTATTGTTAAAAGTTAACTGAAATACCTTGTGTTCTGCTCTGGGAAGTCGGGGATGGGGAGGGGGAGATGGGTGGGAGGGCTGTGGGAAAATTGTGTTTTTTCTTGATTAAAACTTTCTCAATAAAAAAAAAAACTTATCTCATTGCACCCAAGACACTTCTGAGGTGCTTGGGTTGAAAAGATTAGCCGATGACATTACCGTTGCCCCGGGGAATATCCAGTTGGAGGCTTCTTTCACGTCCCTGGCAGGAGCTGGAGTGAAAGACAAGAGCTCACCCCACCTGTCAGATCTGCCATCTTCACCTTTGTGCTTTGCTGGCATCCCAATCATAAATTATTGGGAAGGAGAGGAGAAGCAAGCAATTGGCATCTAGAGTAAGGTGACCAGATTTTAACATTGGTAAAGAGGGACATTGTGGGCGTGGCTTATTTCGTGGGCGTGGCTAGCTGGTCATGTGACTGGGTGGGCGTGGCTAGCTGGTCATGTGACCGGGTGGCCATGGCTATGTGTATAGGGTAAGGTGAACAGATTTTAACATTGGTAAGAGGGACACCATTGTGGGCGTGGCTTATTGTGTGGGCGTGGCTTAGAGGCCATGTGACTGGGTGGGCGTGGCTAGCTGGTCATGTGACCGGGTGGCCATGGCTGTGTGTATAGGGACTACTCAGAGGGCTGAAAAGTCATTTCTGACAGGTCCTCACACTTTTGACTGGTCCTCATACTTATGACCATCCTCACATTTATGCCCGTGCAGCATTCTTAACAACCATGTCACTCATTTCACAACTGCTTCTCTTCACCATGGTGACAAGATAGGGCAAAAAACGTAAAATGTGAGGACAGTCGTAAGTTCGAGGACTGGTCAAAAGTGCGAGGACCAGTCAAAAATAACTTTTTCAGCCCTCTGAGTAGTCCATATGCACAAAAGGACTAACCAGAGAGCTGAAAAAAGTCATTTCTGACAGGTCCTCACACTTTTGACTGGTCCTCACACTTATGACCATCCTCACATTTATGCCCGTGCAGCATTCTTAACAACCATGTCACTCATTTCACAACTGCTTCTCTTCACCATGATGACAAGATAGGGCAAAAAACGTAAAATGTGAGGACAGTCGTAAGTTCGAGGACTGGTCAAAAGTGCGAGGACCAGTCAAAAATAACTTTTTCAGCCCTCTGAGTAGTCCATATGCATAAAAGGATACAGTAATAGAGAGGGATGAAGGAAGGGAAGGGAAATTAGAGTAGGAGTGACGGTTAAGAGAGGGAGGAAGAGAGGAGGAGAAGGAGAAAGGAAGAGGAAGTAGGGAGGAGAAGAAGAGGGGGGGGGGAAGAGAAAGTAAGAAGGAAAGAAAAGAGAGGTGGTAGGTTTGAGGAGAAAGATTGCTGTACAATAAAAAAGATGAAAGGGAAGAAAGCCAACCCCAAACAAATATAAAGATATTAAGATAAAGAATGAATTGTTAAACTTTAAAGAATAAAAGAGAACAAATATGAATAAATAGCAATAATTAGAAACACACATACATACAATGTATTTTCTTTGAACAGAATATTTGGCTGGTTCACAAATTTAAACAGTGTTTAGTCATTTCAATTAAATTTACAATTTCTATAGTTCCTTTTTGCCATATTTATTCCTCATCTATTTTTTTAAAAAAACAATTTTACCCTTCATCCTCATCTCTAATCTTAACCAAATTCAATTTTTCCCTTCTATTCTATTTTATACCCCTTCCCATTGTCATCTATTTTTATATCCATCCTCACATTGGTTAATTATGTAATTATGTAATACAGTTGTTTAATACAAATTCAACATTTTAATATAAATCAATTAGTTATATAACTATCTTTTTTGTATATTAATCAATATGAACATGAATATTCCAATTATTTCCATGCAATCCAATTTCTTACAAATCAATTAATTATACTTACCAATAATAATAAACCAAATAATTTCCCCCATATATTCCTCCAAACCACAACTTAACCATTTCTGCTTTCAACACAGTATACAATTAATAATATCTCAATTATTACAATTCCCTAGTTAAAAAGAGCTTTTTTTTCTTTTGTGTTTTAAAATCTTGAACTCTCCTCTTCTGCCCTAAATAATTTTCCATTGTTTGCACTTACCTTTTTTGGTGAGGAAAAGGAAAATAAATCTGCTGCCTAATTTTCCAACGTTGCAAGCAAACCGCAAAGCCAACAGCCTGTTTTACTTTCAGTTTCGTTTTGAGCTTGGTTTGCACAAAGAGGGAAAAAAAACTGAGCAATTTAGCAAGAGCAGAGCCCTGTGCAAATCAGCTGAGAGGGGGAAGCCGAGCTAATTAACGTAGGGCGGCCCTTTGAAGCCCCGCGGCAAGAGTTTAAACAGGTTTTTTCCCTCTAGCCATCAGCGGGGATTCAGGAGGCAGCCGGGAACCAGGAGGCAGAATGAAAAATCGGGACTTTTTTAAAACGCCGCGGGACGCGGGACAAATTGCTCAAAAGCGGGACTGTCCCGCCAAAAGCGGGACGTCTGGTCACCTTAATCTAGAGACTAGAGATGAGCAGGTAGTGGGTGACAAGCTTGATGGAAGCCAGAGCAGTGGTGAAATTCAAATTTTTTTACTACCAGTTCTGTGGGTGTGGTGTGGCATGGTGGGCATGGCTTGGTGGGCGTGGCAGGGGAAGGATATTGTAAAATCTCCATTCCCACCCCACTCTGGGGCCAGCAAGAGGTGGTATTTGCCGGTTCTCCAAACTACTCAAAATTTCTGCTACCGGTTCTCCAGAACCTGTCAGAACCTGCTGGATTTCACCCCTGAGCCAGAGGTGTGACAGCTGGTCTGTTCCAATCTTCAAGATGGCGGAGCCCAGGAAAGGAAGGCGAACTGCACCAAATGGCACCAAACAAGGGAGGAGGGCCGGGAGAAGGGAAAATTTTGTAACACTTGGCATGGGAATTTTAGTTCTAGCCTTGTTTTTGCCGCAACCAGTAATCCTTAATAAAAAAAACCTATCACTTCAATCAAATGGAGTCAAGGGTCTTTCTTTCCTAGGGACCCAGCTAGGCAGGCCTGACACCACCCCACAGCAGCACTCAGGTCTCGAATGTGGGCTTGCTAACTTCCATCCCAGTGTCCTAACCATATGAGCCACCATGCTCCTTATGAAAGTTTATCACTTTTAATAAAAGTTTGGGTCAGAAAAACTGGTACTGAACTCCTGGTTTTTACTCAGTACCAGAGGTTGTGCTAGAAGCATATGCCCCTTCTAATGCTTTTACCAAGCTTCATTTTTACAATGTTCTAAAACCAGAGGATTTTTTTTCTGAGACAAAGGCAAAAAAGGCTCCCTATCTCCACAAGCAAGAATACCTTTATGAACATTAACAACACTTTACCTCAATGGCAGCTGTTTCTTCTGTATCCCGGGAAAGATGCATGCCAACAACAGCTGGAACAAAATGGCAAGGAGGCCCCTGTTAGCATTTAAGTCCACTGTTTTTAAGGAGTAATAGTCTGCCCTATTGTTTTGAGAGGGAGGGGACTGTTCCATGTTCCTCTGCTGACAGAGCATGGACCCTGTAGTCCTCACTTGCTTGAAGGCTCTTTTAGCAAGGAAGTGCTCATATGAACTTTGCAACTAAGGCAAAGATGAGCAAAATTTTAGTAGTTGGGATACACATGCTTAGAATTTTGGAAGTGACTGGATGAGTGGATATGAAATATCTGAGGATATTCTGCTTTTCTCTATTGGGGATGGGAATTTCCAATTGTTCTATGTTTCTCGTAATATTTATTTTTCATTTCAGAACATGGGGAAAACATGCCACCAAATCTGAGCAACTGTATTGCTAAAATTTGATGGCACAGCTGGAGGAGTCTAGAACACCACAAAAGAATATGTAACTTTGAGACAACACATTGCCCACTCCCCACCCTACCCCCGGTTTAAAGATGACAAAAAATAGCACAGAGCATTCAGATTGGCATTTAACCATTTCAAATCAATTATGATAGTTATTACCTTTTTCAATTGATGTATCTTTTTCATCACTGGAAAACAAGCAAAATGAAAAAAATGAAAAAAAGAATTATAGTAAAGAAGATACATATTTGATTATTCATATAATAACAGTGGCTAGAATTGTATTTGCACAAGACTGGAAAGCAGATAAAATCCCGTTGGAAGGAGAAATTATAAAGAAAATTTTAGAATGTGCAGAAATGAATAGATTAACACTGAGAATAAAAGATAAAGAGGAGTCGATGTATTTCAGGACATGGGATAAATTTTACAATTGGTTAGAAAGGAAATATGAATAAGGGTATAGAGATAAAATAGGGAAAAGATGGGAGAAAATAATCAGAAAAATTGAAACCCAGATGATGCCTAGTAAAAGGAGAAAGGGGGGAGGGAAAAAGTGAGATTATTATAAAAATGTACACAAATGATGAAATAGAAATAAATATAAATCAAATAAGAAATTGAAATGAGAACAGAGATAAATAGAAAATCGGGGCTCCTTGAATACCATTCTCGATTGAACTGGAAAGAGAAACAACAAGAGAGAGGGGAAGGAGTAGAGAGAGAGAGGAAGGGAGAAGAGAGAAGAGAAGAAGGAGAGGAAGAAGAAAGGGAAAAGGAGAGGAAGAAAAGGGAGGAGAAAGGAGTAGAAGAGAAGGCTAGAAGGGGGGAAGAAGAGAGGAGTGGGGGAAGGAAAGAGGAAGTAGGAAAGAGAAGGAAAGGAAGAACAAAGAGAAGAAGAAAGGTTGTGGTAAGGGTAAATGGTAAAAGAGCAGCCCGGAAAAAGTAAAAATTAAAAATTAAAATTAAAAGATAAGATGAATGAAAAATGATGGATAAATGACTGTACATGTAAATGTGTTTATGAGAAACAAAAATAAAAACTTTTTTGAAAAAAAAAAGAAAACAAGCAAAATGATATGAAATAACAAAAATGCCACTATTTCTTTCTAGCCAGGCTATATTTTCAATTGCCTGGAGGCATTTCCTTCTAAATCAAGGCCTCAAGGAAGATAATGCTATTTTCTGTGTGGACCATTTAACAGTTAAATGAGTTAACAGAGTTGGAAGGGACCTTGGAGGTCATCTAGTCCAACCCCCTGCTCATGCAGGAGACCTGTACTAGGGATTCGAACCACCAAATTGCCGACCTTTCTGATCGACAAGCTCAGCATCTTAGCCACTGAGCCACCTAGTCAGTCTTTATTAAGGCAGTTGTCTGAAAGGCTTTGCAGTCATTTTATCTTTCTGCCTCCAGTTTTTGTAATGTTAGGTTGCATACAGAGGTTTACCACAGTTTCCTTTCCATATGGTGGAAAAGGCTTCAAGAACCAGATTATGGGGACTTCCAGTTTGGCGTCACAGCGAGACAGTCGGGGAATTCGCGGGCTCCAACGAGCCCTGCGAAAACCCCGGCTGACGAACTGCCTCTGATGGGTCTTCGGACCAGAACCATCCTGCAGGGACGGGGAAGAAAGAGAGGCACCTCGGACAACCAAGAGGAACAGGCAAGTTCCTCGGAGGTCGGAGGGAACTCTCTGTGACTCGGCGATGCGGGGAGGCAGCCATGGCGGTTGCCACGAAGCTGGGACAACCGGATCAAGTATTGAGCAGGAGGAAAGTGGAACGGAATGGAGTTTTTTGAAGCCGGGTGAGTGACAGCTGAAGTGGTTCGGGAATAATGAGAGGCACAAGCAAGCAAGTGACAACAGCTCTTTAATATACAGTGAGACTTCAGCAAAAGCTCAGAGGCTGCAGCCCTCCTTATATACAATCCTGGAGGGACTGTCAGCCAATCAGAAACGTAGGCAGGTTTGAAACTCCCGTTTAAAAGTATCAATACATAACACCCCTCCCTTCCCAGAAAGCACTAACATTCAGAAATTTACATATGTACACACAAAATCTCACAGGTGCCTAGGACGAGTTCTCGCTCTAGTTGACCTGCGCAGTTCAGTGTCTGGTGGGGCGTCGAGCTGGTCAGAGGGACCTTTCAGTCTCTCCCGGCTCCGCCAATGGAACCTCCTGGATTTTGTCCGGGGCGTGGTTATCCCCGGCTGGGAGTGGCGACTTGCTGGGGCAGCGCTGGAACCAGGGCTTGTCAGCTAAGTATTCTCGCGAACCCGGGCTTGAGTTAGCTGTTTTGGGAAAGTTGTTGTAGTTAGGTTCGGAGATGTCTAAATTAATGTTTGCTTCGCCGACTACCCTTTTTCTAAGTTGGTCTATGTGGCGCTTCCAGAGTCTGTCTACCCCTACGTCTACCATATAAGATTTTGGGCCTGTTATGCCCACTATGGTTCCTGCAACCCATAGAGGTCCGCTGGCATAATTGCGAGCGAACACCGGGGACCCAACCTGAAACTGTCTTAGTCCCGAGGTTTCTCCCTTGAAATTTTCGTGCGAGTAGTTAGGATGAAGCCTGTCTAACACGCACCGAAGCTTCCTGCCCATGAGGAGCTCTGCTGGGCTTCTCCCTGTGGCTGTGCATGGTGAAGCATGCTGGACAGCTAAGAATTGGTCTATCCTGGCCTGCCAGTCCCCGTTATCTAGTCTGGACAGTGCCTCTTTGGCTGTTCTCACAAAACGTTTGGCCAATCCGTTAGAAGCCAGGTGGAAAGGGGCCGATAGGGCATGGCGGATGCCCAGTCTGGCCAAGTAGCCCTCGAACAGGGTCGCTGTGAATTGAGGGCCGTTGTCAGATACTAGAGTATCCGGTAGGCCATGTGTGGCAAATAGCTTGCGAAGGACTCTAATGACTGCCTCGGCTGTGGTAGAGGGCATTAGGATTATTTCGAGCCATTTCGAAAAGGCATCGACTACGATTAAAAATGTTTGCCCATGGAAGGGACCGGCAAAATCAATATGGATCCTCCTCTGTGGCCCTTTTGGTTTCTCCCACTCTCGGATGGGTGCTACTGGGGGATCGGGACGAGACTCCTGGCAGGGTCTGCACTTCCCCACCCACTCGGAGATAACTTGGTCCATGTTGGGCCACCAAACATAACTGCGGGCTAAGCTTTTCATTCTGACAATGCCCGGATGCCCTTCGTGCAGCATTTCTAAGACCCTTGTTCTTAGTTTCGTTGGTACTACCACCCTGTCACCCCACAACAAGCAACCCCCTTGCATAAACAGTTCGTTAAGTTTGTTAACATAACCTTGGTATTCCCCCCCCCGTCCACTTTGACCGGCCACCCCTTCAGCACCCAGCCCATTACAGTGCGAATGATTGGGTCTCTAGCCGAGGCTTTTGCCACCTCGCAAGAGGAGATAGGCCCCAAAGTCAAAGTGTCCAGTAAAAGAACGGAGGCTTCTGGCGTTGGGTTGGCAAGTAGGTCAGGTAGGGGGCAGCGGCTGAGGGCATCCGCATGACCCAAAGTCCGTCCGGTTCGATGGACAAGCTGATACGAATAGGCCGATAGAAAAATGGCCCATCTGGTCAAACGTGGGGAAAGAGCAGCGGGGGTGGGCCTATCGCCTGCCAAAAGTCCTAGCAGGGGCCGGTGGTCAGTCACAAGTTCGAATTGTCGGCCATAGAGGTATTTGTGGAACTTTTTAACCCCCGCAATTGCAGCCAGAGCCTCTCTGTCCAATTGGCTATAGTTCCGCTCTGCGCTTGACAGGGTGCAAGAGTAGAACACAATGGGCGCCTCTAGGCCGTTCGGCAGTCTATGGCCTAGGACGGCACCAACTCCTACGGGGGAGGCGTCGCAAACCAATACAAGCGGTAGCGCTGCATTGTATTGGATTAGGAAACTGTCTTCAGATAGAAGTCTTTTTACTGCTTCAAAAGCGGCAGCCTGTGGTTTCCCCCATACCCATGGTACATTCTTCCCCAAAAGTTTGTGCAGGGGATCTGCAACGGTGGCCTTGTCCTTCAGGAACATTGAGTAAAAATTGAGGAGTCCAAGGAAGGCTTGGAGCTCCGCTTTAGTCTTGGGGGTAGGTGCGCTCTTAATAGCTCTCACCTTGCTTTCGGTAGGGTGGATGACTATGCCATCCACCCTGTACCCCAGAAACTCCACAGAGGGAACAGCGATCCTGCACTTGTTCTTTTTAAGTCTAAGTCCCGCTTCTCTAAAACGGGAAAGGACGTTCCTTACTCTGTCCCCTAGCTGACGTTCGTCCTGAGCACTGACCAGAACGTCATCAAAATAAGGCACCACCCCCGGGAGCCCTTGCAACAGGCGCTCCATGGTGCTTTGAAATAGGCCGGGTGCGACGCTCACCCCAAACTGGAGCCTGGTGCATTTGAATGCACCCCTATGAGTTACAATTGTTTGCGCCTCTGCCGTGGTGTCGTCGACTGGTAATTGTTGATAGGCCTGAGCTAGGTCCAATTTGGCGAAAATTTTTCCGGGCCCCAGGGAGTGTAGTAGATGATGCACGATCGGCACCGGATAGGCGCTCGGCTGCAAAGCCTTGTTGATCGTGCACTTGTAGTCGGCGCAAATCCTAATTGAGCCGTCAGATTTTACTGGGGTCACTATGGGGGTCTCCCATTTTGCATGATCAACGGGGACTAACACCCCCTGTTTAATTAATTTGTCCAGTTCCACATCGATCTTCGGTTTCAATGCGAACGGCACCCGTCTGGCCTTAAGTCTTATTTGGGCTACATTGGGGTCTAAGTTTAGTGAAATAGGGGTCCCCACATACTTGCCCAATGTGTCCTCGAAGACGTCTTGGAACTCGGTCAGGAGACTGTCCTTTAGTGATGACTTGGACATCAGGTGGACGTCGGTGAAGCCCATGCCGAGGGCTCGGAACCACCCCATGCCCAGAAGGCTAGGGAGCTGCTTCGTGACGATGGTCAGCGGCAGGTCTCTTTCGTAGTCTCCGTAGGTGACTCAGAACATGCCCACGCCTTCGAGGGGGACTCGGTTCCCCTGGTAGTCTAGGATGCGCAGTCTCTGCTTGGAGAGCTGGTCCTTCTGGAACGATGGCAGGAGGGTCTTTAGAGTCGCCCATGACATTATGGAGAGAGCTGATCCGGTGTCGATCTCCATCGAGCATGGCTTGCCGTGATTTCGACCACCGTGCTGACTTTGTCCTCGATCGCCGTGCTGGCCTGGTCTATGTGTATGCTGCGGCCATCTCGCGGTTCAAATTTGCGCCTTTTTTTGTGCCACCTTCTCTCGTTGGCTGCTTCTGGCGCATTGATTCCGGTTGGCTGCGCGCTCACGTGGTTGGTGTTTTCTGGGCAGAATGGCTCTACAGACTCGCGTCAAGTGCCCTTTTTTCTCGCAACGCCTGCAAATGGCCTCTCTTTATTTGCAGGACAGTCTATCATGGTGCCCGCCACAGCTGGGACAGCTTCGCCGGGGGCTGCCAGTGTCTTTTCTCTGGTGCTCCGTTCGGAAGACGTTCTCATCCGACTCGGACTCCGAGCTGGATCCGGCGTCTTCTCTGTGCACCGGGGCAGACTTGGGGCTGTCTTTGCTGGACAGCGGACGCTGCAGGGTTTCTGCGGCTTTTGTGGAGGCTTCATGAGCCCTGGCCTCGTCTAGGGCTCCCGCAAGCGTCAAATCAGGCTTGGCGAGCAGGCGCCGTTGCAGCCTAATGTCCCGAACACCACAGATAAGTTGCTCAAGCAATGCATCGTCCAAGTCTCTATAGTCGCAATGGGTTGCGGCTTTTCTCAGGCTGGCCATGTACGCGCTGACCGGTTCTCCCTCTCATTGAACGCGCTGAGTTGGTATCGTTGCACAAACTTGGAGGGAACGGGAGCATAGTGAGCCCGGAGAGTTGCCATCAGGGTGTCCCAGGATACGGTTTGAACCGGCGTTGGCTCACACAGTGACTCGGCCATCTCGAACACGTCCGGTCCGCAGTGGCTTAGGAAGAGGGCTCTCTTTCGATTAGCGGAGAGACCCTGCATGTCGCTGGCTTCAAGCGAGCATTCGAACCTTGTTAGGTACGAGACCCATTTTTCGCGGGTCGGATCAAAAGGCTTGGGTGGAACGTAGGCAGACATGTTCGGTATGCCTCCTGTAGTTCGCCTCGTCGCCTAGCTGAAGCTCGTGGTCTCACTGGTTGGCTTCTTGTGGCCCCAATCCCACCTTCGTTGCCAATGAAGTGGTTCGGGAATAACGAGAGGCACAAGCAAGCAAGTGACAACAGCTCTTTAATATACAGTGAGACTTCAGCAAAAGCTCAGAGGCTGCAGCCCTCCTTATATACAATCCTGGAGGGACTGTCAGCCAATCAGAAACGTAGGCAGGTTTGAAACTCCCGCTTAAAAGTATCAATACATAACAACAGCCAACCCAGGCTTGTAGTAACATCAAGGGAAACATCTTTTAACTACAAGACCCCTAGCGATAAAATAGCAGCTAAGGAGCACAGGGGCAAAGAAAAAACCCAATAGAAAATTGACTTTTGAATAAAACTAATTGGAAACATTAAACATTGAGACATGGTCAAAGGATTGGAAGAGTTTAAATTTGGACTGGACTTTAAAAAAAGATTTGATACATTTAAAACTAAAAAGAAAAAGAGAAGTCATGTAAGATTGTTATGTAACTGAAACAAGATGGATACTTGTTAAACAATTGGAAATTGTGGATTGCAGAGAGACACCTTCTGGAGTAAAAAGGAACATTGCAACTTGGTTTTTGTTTTGGAAAATTGTGAACTTTACAGATAACAACTGTGAGAATTTGTGGAGGACGATTTCTTTGTCTGTAGGTGGCTTGACTTTGGGCAAAAAAAGAAAAGAAAAGAGGAACCACAACGGAACTCTTATAATTGGGATAACATCAACTTAAAAAGAATAAAATGGTGCAGGAATTAGAGAAGGAACAAATTGATGTATTTGACTTGGAATGGAAATAAGAAAAATAATTAGAATGCCACATAGAGGACAAAATTTGAGGACATTGAAGCTGAAATGAAGTATATGCAGGCAGACAAGAAAATGAAGAAACAAGACATAACGGTGGAAATAAAGAAGAAAAGACAACGTGATTAAATATGAGTAAGTAATGCACAGGTGGATAGTAATAATAAAAAGGAGGTTTTTAGAGACTCTATTGTGAAAAACAATAGTTATAAAGATGATTACACTGGGATTAACAGTGAAAGAATTGGGGGATATGAGGTAAGATAGAAAAGTCCAGGACTTTGATTTATAAAATAACTATATTGAGATTAATAATGGTTAACAGAAATATGAGAAGAATATGTTACAGATATTTAAAATTGAAATATAGATGGAAACTATAATATATGAGAAATAGACTATGTTAAAAGAAAATATATCAATGGACATAATGAATCAATTTTTATTAAGATGTTACATGGTATCACTTGAGAATAATTGATGACTATAAAAATTGGGATATTGTTTAAAAATCTACAACAATTGCAATAATTTGAATATTTTCAATAACTTTAATATTTTAATATTTTCAACATTTTTGATAATATATATCTAAGCAAAAAAGAAAAGAAGATTAAAATAATATAGGACTATGAATTACAAATAAGAATTACTCAAACTGGTTTTTATACAAATGGTATGGTTAAAGAGATAGAATTGTGGGAAATAATTGGAAAATTGTATTGTAGCCTTATTTGAATTAAGAACTATGTCTCAATGTTAAATTGCTATATTTTGGGGATTAGAGATAGGATCTAAATTTGGTGAAGTAATAAGGAAATAAAGATTTATTGAGCATTATACGAAGTAAAAAATGTGGGGAAGTTTTAGAAAGGGAAATAAGATTTGGAAACATAAACATGTTTGACCTGTATTCTTAATAGTGAGGATTTAGGGTAAGAATTGTGAAATGTATTATGAATTCATGTATTAATTGAATTGAGATTTAAAATGGATTAATAGAAGGGTAATTGTTTTGATTAAATAAATAAGAGTAAACTTTTTACAAGATGGTAATAGGGGAGATAGATGATTTGAGATTAAGTATTGTTAATAGTGAGGATTTAGGGTAAGAATTGTGAAATGTACTAAGAAGTATTAACTGAATTAAGATTTAAGGGGGGTTAATAGAAGGGTAATTGTTTTGATTTAAGTAAATTTGACTTAATTTTTTTAAGATGGTACTAGTTGAGATAGGTGAGTTAAGATTAAGAAATAAGTATTATGGCAAAATAGAATATACAAAATTTTGTTAAAGATGGGGGGGAAAAAACTGTATAAATTGATGACCGGATCAGGGCTCTGTTCTGAAAAGATGTAATTTGTGTATTGGAAAAAATAAAAATAAAAAAACTTTTTGCAAAAAAAACCAAAACCAGATTATGAGCTGCAGCTTTGTATGGGTCTTTCTGCTTTTATCACTTGTGTTTTTCAAAAGCTCTAACAAGCTAATTTGAAGTCCTCATTAAAACTTACTAAAGTACTGAGTGCCCACACAAAGCAGATACAGGTAGTCTTTGACTTACACCCACAATGGAGCCCAAAATTTATGTTGCTTTTTTTATTTGTTTGTTTGTTTGTTTATTATACAAACATAATACATATACATCTAAATAAAAAAAAAGAATGGAAAAAAGAAAAGGGAAAAAAAACCCCAATATTACAGTGCACCCCCATCCCCGGGAACCATTTTTTCCCCCTTATATTTCTTCGTCTCTAACAGTGATGGCTAACCTTTTTGCCATCGCGTGCCAAAAGTGGGGGTCACGCGGGGGGGGGGTCACACGCATGCGTGCCCACACCCATAATTCAATGTCCCCCACACCCCTCATGCTTTTGGCACACGAAGGCAAAAAGGTTACCGGTGGGGCCGGTAGGCCCGTTTTTTGCCCTCTCCAGGCTCCAGAGCCTTTCTTGGAGCTTAGGGAGGACGAAAACGACCTTCTCCACCCCTCTCAGAGGCTGGAAACTGCCTGTTTCCCATTTCCCGACTTCTGGTAAGCCCAGAAGGCCCGAAAATCAGCTGGCCGGCACGCGCATGCATGCTGGAGCTGAGCTAGGGCAATGCTCGCATGCCCACAGATATGGCTCCACGTGCCACCTGTGGCACGCATGCCATAGGTTCGCCATTACGGGACTATAACAATTAAAAGATATACAATATATTCCAATTGTGCCCTTATCCCCTCCAAAACAACATATATTCTTGAGTAGGTTTATTCCCTTTGCCTTCCACCAACACTGATTTTATGTTGCTAAGTGAGATGTTTGTTACGTGAGTTTTGCCCCATTTTACGACTTTCCTTGCCATGTTTGTTAAGTGAATCGCTGCAGTTGTTAAATTAGTAACACGGTTGTTAAGTGAATCTGGCTTCCCCATTGAGTTTGCTTGTCAGAAAGTCACAAAAGGCAATCGCGTGACTCCGGGACACTGCAACCGTCATAAATGGTAGTCAATTGTCAAGCATCCGAATGTAAATCACATGACCGTGTGATGCTACGACGGTCGTAAGTCTGAAAAAAACGGTACTAAGTCACTTTTTTCAGTGATGTTGTAACTTCGAACAGTCACTAAACGAACTGTCGTAAGTGGAGGACTCCCTGTGACTGTAATGATTAAAACATTCAATATAGTAACATTTGAAGTAGATTGGGTGGAAGGGGAAAAAAATAATAAGTGTGTGACTCTCACATATTGAACGTAGCATGTGTTATGTGCATGCCTGTGAACATTTCAGAATGGTGGCTGTCATCGCAAAGAAAACCTGTCTCCCTGTCACTGCTTGTTGTATTGAGCCTGGAACTCAGGACTTCCTCTAAAGCAGGGGTCTCTCCAACCTTGGCAACTTTAAGCCTTTGCTGGCTGGAGAATTCTGGGAGTTGAAGTTCACCAGGCTTAAAATGGCCACAGTTGGAGACCCCTGCTGTAAAGGACTTCCTTTAAATTTAAAGACTGTATTATGAAAGCAATCTTCGGAATCACTCTGTAGGCCTAACCAGCCCCCAAATCCTTACCTCTTGGTACCCTCTGCAAATTGCACACTAGGCTGCAAGGACTTCGGAGGGGTGCCCTGGCCTGTTACAGTAACAGAACCAGGGGAAGAGGCGACAGCCTAGGGGAAGAAAAAAAAAAGAACATTACAGGTAGGACCTCAGGGTTCCCAACGCTCCAGCCAGTGCTTCATTTGGAAAGCAGGAACATTAAAAAAAAAAAAAAATTAAATCGTAGGAAGCCATTTCTCCCCAAACTACGTTCAATGCAGTGGTGGGTTGTCCCCAGTTCAGACCGGTTCACAAGAACCGGTAGTAAAACCAGCGGGAGGCCCCTCCCGCTGCCCCGGATGTCATGATCGGCAATCTGCGCATGTGCAGAAGCAAGGCACACGCGCGAGCGAAGCAAGCGTGCGCGGATGATCCCGTTGTAAACCGGTAGTAAAGATAAGTAGAACCCACCCCTGGCTCAATGGGTTAATTATCCCAAAGGTGCTTTTTCAGGAGGCAACTGGGCTTTCTTGTTTTTTCTTTCAGAGCTGAAGAAGCTTCTTGGATGAGAATAGAATAGAATGGAATGGAATGGAATGGAATGGAATGGAATGGAGTGGAGTGGAGCGGAGCGGAGCGGAGCGGAGCGGAACGGAACGGAACGGAACGGAACAGAACAGAACAGAACAGAACAGAACAGAACAGAACAGAACCGAACCGAACAGAACAGAACAGAACAGAATAGAATTCTTTATTGGCCAAGTGTGATTGGACACACAAGGAATTTGTCTTTGGTGCATATGCTCTCAGTGTACATAAAAAGAAAAGATACGTTTGTCAAGAATCATAAGGTGCAACACTTAATGATAGTCATAGGGTACAAAGAAGCAAGCAAATCATACTAAGAAACAATCAATAGAAATCGTGCTATGTAAATACGCTATGTATAATTAAGCATTTTAAATTTAAATAGAATAGAATAGAATTCTTTATTGGCCAAGTGTGATTGGACACACAAGGAATTTGTCTTGGTGCACATGCTCTCAGTGTACTTAAAAGAAAAAATAAGTTCATCAAGAATCATAAGGTACAACACTTAATGATAATCATACAAATAAGCAATCAGGAAACAATATCAATATCAATTGTAAGGATACAAGCAACGAAGTTACAGTCATACAGTCATAAGTGGAAGGAGATGGGTGATGGGAACGATGAGAAGATTAATAGATGTGAAAAGTCTTCAAAAGAAAAAAAACAGGAAAGTCCAGTTGCCTCCTAAAAACACCCCATGTTTGGAATTGGGAAGGCGATTGCGGGTTCGGGCAGCAGATCCCCTTCCCGATTCCAAAAATGGGGTGTGTGCAGAGACAAAAAAAAGTGCACCGTGTTTCAGGCGGCGGATCTGGCCAGGAGGAAAGAGAAGTTGAGTCTGCTGAGAAGGAGGACGGGGGCGCACAGCTCTGCAATGTGAAGAAAAACACTTTCAGGCGGCAGCGCTACAATCTCCTCCCTGAATCCAAAGCACTTCCCAGTTCCCCGCTGCACATTGCAGGGCAACTGGTTGCCACCTGAAGCGCGACTCTTGAGAATTTTTTTGGGGAATCCGGGCAGCAATGGCTGGAAAGGAGTAATGTTTCCCTTTAGGGGCTCCCATTCAGCTTGGCTTGGCTCCTGGGCGCAGAGAGGGCTTAGGCAGCGGCGGCGGCGGCTCCTCACATTGCTGGGGAGTGAAGTCTGCGCGGCCAGAGGGGTGACCAGCCGCAAATTGTGGCACCCGCCTTGTTCCCCGAAGCTGCAGGGCAGATTTCCCACCCCCACAGACCATCCCGAAGAGGTTTGTTCCTCAGGCTGTGCTCTGTCCCTCCCCCCAGAGCATGCGAGGGGTCTCTTTGGGGAAAGCGAGTAGTCCCTGCACCTCTCGCTTGCAGGAGGAGGAGGAGGGCAGTGCCACCTTAAATGCTGGTAGGCAGAGGTAAAATACCTTTTTCCTTGTTTTCCTCCCCCAAAATTAAGGTGCGTCTTATACTCCGGTGCGTCTTATACATCGAAAAATATGGTAATCTTTTTTTTGCTTCCAACTAAGCAAGCAAAAGATGAAACACATTTATAGTTTTTCTTCAAAAAATGAAAAGACAATCTGAGTCCTAGATAAACAAGAGAAGGTCCTCTTTCACCTTTACCTCATGTAAACGGTTTGTCAGAGACGGGGATGTAGAGTCATCTTTCTTAACTGTGGGGAACCAAACTCTATCAATGCTGGACCCAGCTGACAAGAATTCACTGGTGGAGCCGTTCCTTCTCCAGATGGATGGCTTTGTTTCTAAGGAGTCGCGTAGCGTGTGCTGCATTAGAAGGAGAAGAGAGGGGTCTTAAAACTATTGGGCCCACTTTGACCACAAGTTATCACTTCCATAGAAAACGTGGTACAATGAATTTTTTTTTAATCCTCCTTTCTCGCTGTGTGTGTATGTGGGGGCATTTGTTCAGCTGGATGGCTGCGCCCTTTATATCTATAATACTCTTTCTGACTGAGAATAGCACATTATTGCACCAAAAGGTCTGTAGGAGCTCATGACCCAATAAATGTGCTATTCTGGAGGGGTCTCAGAGTTTTCTTGTAACCGCTATATTAAAAATTCTGATTCCTCAATAGGATCTTTCTAGGACAGAGGTCAGGCATGTGATATTCTTAGCAATATACAAGTAATCCTCATTTAACAAGTATTCACTTAACAGCCGTTCAAAGTTACAACAAGCTCAAAATCTGTTATTTACAACCCATTTTCAAAGTTATGGCTTGCTGCACACTCCTCACAGTTACCCAATTGCATTTTAAGGTCCTTGGCAACCACCTCACATGTACAGCCAGTTATAGCATACTCTGGTCAGGTGACTGCAATTTGCAATACTGTCAATTTAAGTGTTTGCTGAGAGTTTACAATTGTCATTAAAAACAGTTGGAAAATCAAGTCAGGTCACCTACTGACCTGCTTAACAATGGCAACAACTGACAACCAAAATTCTGGGTCCAACTGTGGTCGATAAATTAGGACTACCTGTGTAGCAATTTCAAGATATTGGTGATCTTGCATGAGATTTGAGATTTCAAGCAATTTTTAGATGTCGGGAGAGAAGCCAGATGCTTCGCAACTAACCCATATTTATGACGGTTGCATTGTCCTGGGGTCATGTGATCCCTTTTTGCGATCTTCTGACAAGCAAAATCAATGGGGAAGCCTGATTCACTTAACAACCAGGTTTCTAACTAAATGACTGCAATGAATCACTTAAAAACTGTGGCGAGAAAGATCATAAAATGGGGCAAAACTCACTTAAGAAATGTCTCACTTAGTAACAGAAATGTTGGGTTCAATTGTGGCCGTAAGTTGAGGACTACCTGTATAGGATGCTTCTCTCAATGCTTGTTAAAGCCCCAGTTGTGAATTATCTACATGTAGAGTTGCCCACAGAAATTATCCTGCGAGGCCTCCTTTCACTGAACTATCCGCTTACTGAAATCACTGTACTTTCATGTGGTGGATGATAAGGTGGAACCGCAAAATAAAAAGATGTGTGCTCCCTCAGTACTTGTTCCTCCTCGTCACTCTCACTCGTTTCTTCGTGAATCTGTCTTGGAGGGTCGTCCCGTGAGTCAATGTCGTGGGCTACCAGGCGAATGATGAGGTCTTGCTTGCTCTCCACATCCTTCAACAGTTCCACTTTTGTGATGTCTGGCCTCATCAGGCTTTGGAAAGAGTTTCTGCAGACAGGCTGAAATCCAAAAGGGAAGCCAACCAACATGTCACATGGGTCTACTGGTCCATTTTAAAATCAGTTAATATTTAGGACAGTGAATCCATAATTAAAATATTCTTTATTGGGCAAGTCACCTATCTGAAATGGTCTAGGTTCTCCTGCTTGAGCAGGGGCTGGACTAAAAGACCTCCAAGGTCCCATCCAGTTCTATTCTATTTTAAGTGTGATTGGACACACAAGAAATTTGTCTCCGGTGCATAAGCTCTCAGTGTACATGCAAGCAACAAAGTGATAAATCATACATCATAAGATATAAACCATAAGATACCAATAGAAGAAGTTAATAGGAATGATGAGAAGGATGATAGTAATGGTGCCCTACTGCGATCACGTTATACCTCCGTGTTTCCCCATATGCAGAAGTTGTATTGGGGATAAAATTGGGGATAACTGGCAAACAGAGCTCCCATGTCTACACTTTTATTAACATTTAGGTTCTCTATGGTTCTGAATCAGATAGTTTTGGATAGAAATAGCAATAACACTTAAGACTTATTCACCACTTCAGAGTACTTTACAGAATCAGCAAATTTTCCCTAACAATCTGGGTCCTCATTTTACCGATCTCGGAAGGATAGAAGGCTGACTCAACCTGGAGCCAGTAAGCATCAAACTGTTGACAGTGGGCAGAGTTAGCCTACAATACTGCATTCTAACCACTGCACCACCACAGCTCATAATGGGCAGGCTCCACTCTGGTCATAAGTACCATCTTTATGGTATTTTAATTCACCTTTAAAACTCCCAAGGAGTTGAAGTCCACACATATTAGAATATAGAATAACAGGATTGGAAGAGACTTTGGAGGTCTTCTAGTCAAGCCCCCTGCTTTAGCAGGAACCGTTTATCATTCAGGACAAATAGTTGCCCAATCCAATTTCTCCTTAAAAGCCTCCAGTAATGGAGCATCCACGACTTCTGGAGGCAAGCTGATGCACTCATTCACTCACAACTGAAGTTGAAGGCTACCAGTATTACAAAGGAAATGATATGGGCCTATCCGCAGTCATCAGGGAATATTTGGAACCTATTACCTGGTAAGGTCAGGTAATATACTGAAAATGACAAAGATAAAAAGCATTCAACAGAAGCCACTTCAGTTCATGCAAGCAGTCTCACCTACCTCCTTGGGTTTCACCGCAAGACGCCCAGTCATATCCAAAGATGGGCGCCTTTCCTTCCTTTTATTGGTTTCAGGAACACTTGCAGCTGCCAAGCTATGGGTGAGACTTTTGCCTGATGCAGATGCTCTTCTTAATTCTTCTAAACTCAAACCCACCTTTGATAAACATGCCTTTTTCAGTTTCTCCAGGGGTTCGGTTTTTATGGACAGCACTGCTAAATGATCTCCAACTATGTCTGGGTCAACTTTCAGGGGCTTTTTACCAATATAAGGGATGATCTTGACTAACCCGCCATCTGACGGTGATACGTTAGCTGGTGTGGATTCATCTCGACTTTCTGACATACCGCAGAGCTCTAATAGAGACGCATCTTCCTCCAGTTCCATATGGGAGTTAACTTTAGCAAGGACTTTGCTTACAATGCGGTCCAATTCCAGGGCACTGGAGGTTTCATTTTCTGAATTATCGCCCAAAGACTTTTCTGGGTTGCTGCTGGAGATCTCATTGATAATGATACTGGCTACTTGCTCTGGGAATATCACCTGCTTGGTCGTCATGTCCTTATATAATTCTTTCTGAGATCCTGATTTCTCCAGGACGTTGCTGATGACAGAATGGACAACTTGGTTAACTGCCTCTTCGTACCGTGAATCCAGTACTGGCTGATGATTTGAAGCGACAAGATTGATCTTGTTCTTTGATACCTCTTTTTCCACCGATGTTTTTAGCTGGGCAGCAATTTCATTTACATCTGTTTTAGATAAGCTTTTTTTCTTATGAATTCCCAAATCATACTGTGCCACTAGGATTCCTATCAGGAAGCGGCTTACGATCTCTTCCAGGAAAACAACGGACACTATGGGAGTTTGAGCATCTGGAGAGTAGTTTAGTTTTTTTCCTGCTTCTATGTCAGAAATAATTTTTTTGAGAATTTTTTCAGACTCCAGCTTTATCAAACTGGGGCTGGGTATCTCTTTCTCCGAGTCAACGACCGGCTGGAAGTCATGTTTAGAAATCTCACTCACCATGAAGCAGGCAACTCTGTTAGCAAAGTCTTCATTGCTGTTAGTTAAGTCTTCATACAGAGACGTTTCAGAGTTGGAGTGTTTTAGGATATCCGTGTAAACGGAGTCAACCACTTCTCCAACTGCTCGGCTATCTTCGGAGGCTAAGTCTTCTGAGTCATCATGCTGCCACACTTTAAGTTCACCATTTGAGAGGAGATTCTGCAAGGAATTAATAATCTTTCTTGCCGCTTCCTTCATAGATGCAACATTGCTTGTATCCACTTCATCCAGAGGAAGAGAACTGAATATTTTTGTGAGAAGTTTAACAGCTATCTCCTCTAAGATTAGAGAGGATAAACCTTTCAGGTGGGATCGCAACTGTGTCTGGCCCTCTGATGGCTCCAAACTAGCTCCATATTGATCCTCAAGAGCCTTCTCAGCTTCAATGGCTTCTTGCTGTCGGTTTAACTCTTCTGTAAAGTACATCTGCATCTGATTCCCAGAAATCTCTTTGATCACAATGTCCACAATCCTCTCCAGAAGAATTGTACAGCCAGTTCTGATGCACTTTTGAACGTCGGATGTGCTTCCAAATTCTGGCAAAAGGTTGTTATAGATTGAGTTGGCTACCGTTTGACTGACAACACGGTTGGGCTGCACACGGTCAAGATACTTAACCTCTGCATTTTTGTTTTTTGAAATTTCAGCCATCACTTTGCTCAGGAGCTTCATGTGAATAAAATCAAATTCTGCACATCGCTCTTCTGTATCAATAGATGGAGAGAGTGTTGTAGGAAGAGGGAGGATTTTAGATAGGAGGAAAGCAAGGACATCATAGATAAATCTCTGAGAGACTAGAAATGGACATGGTGTATCTATCTGGGATGGAGTACTGATTTTCTTCACCTCTGTGAACACTTTTTTAGCCATTTCTCCAAATTCAAAAGGTTTAGAGGCTGGATTTTGGAATGTCTTTGATTGTACTTCCTGAATCTGGTAGCCTAAAATTTCTTTCTTTATTGCACTAGCCAATTTTTCTGCAAGCGTCTGACCATTTTCCTTGTCCATGCAGATTGAGACTCCAGATCTCTGATCTTGCAAAATGCTACATAAAGCAGCATGGATAATTTTAGCAATCTCTGCTTTTTCCACATCTGGGAAATTTTGCCCACCTTCGGGTATTTGTAGCACTTTTACTGGGGATTTTGCAAACTCCTTTAAGATGGATTCAATTAAATATTTAAGTGAAGGTTCGGCCTCAGCCTCTTGTTTCCCCACCATACACACACTGGCTGTAGATGTGAGCAATTTGCTAATTAACCCACTAAAGATGTCCTTCAAGAAGGATGCTGAATAAGTATCACCTCCATTCTCAAACTGCATTAACTGGTGTCTTGTATGATAACCTTGTTTTGTTTTATTTAGAAATCCTGTTTCCATTAGCCCTTCAGCTGTGCTTTCCTGTTTTCTGTTCGGAGATCCAGAGTTCACATAGACTGTTTTACAAATATTTTGTACTATGTCTTCAATAGTTTTGCTGGCATCAGAACTTGGTTCTTCCTTCAAATGGCATACAGCGGGACTTCTCCTCCCTTCTGTTGGATCAGGAGAAGCTGATCTACTATCAGGGAGCCAAGAAGGAAATATTCGATGTAATATCTTGACAAATATATCTCCAAATACAGAACCAGAGGATGGCGGTTCTGGGAGGAGAGTTTCGACTCTGTCAACAATGGTTTCCGCTTCCACAAATGAAAACAAATATGGAGAAGTGTCACCAGTAAACAAGGGCAACAACTGAAAACCGGAAATATCTCTTATTATGATGGGAGCCAGTTTTTCTGCTAACAGGCAGCTGTTTGTTTGAAAAGCTTTAAAAATCTCAAACTCTGACCCAAATTGTTGCAGTAATTTTTCATAAATAGAATTACTTATTTGAATCACTTTTTCAGCACCTATCTGTGGAAGGCAGATATTCTCCCCTGCGCTCTGCATGACCTTAACGTCTGACATTTTAAATTCAATTACCAAACCATTTACAAGTTCAATCACTAGACTTCTCATCTCATGCTCCGATGAATTAGTGTCCTTAGAATATGCCAAAATATTAGGGGAAGATAAGAATTTGCAAAAGAAAGCAACGACCACATCCTCTAAAAACTGGGCAGAATAGATGCGCTTGGAAACTTGTTGCCTTTCTTTTTGCCACTTAGAACACTCGGAAGAATCGTTGCTACTTAAAAATGGGTGGAAGTGGAAGTTTAAAATTTCTCTGATGAGTAATTTGGCAATTTCGTGCACAGCGCTGTTCCCCTGATCCAGGAGAGTATTTTGAAGTTCACCTTGAGATTGATACTTTTGCAAAATCTGATTATACACTGAATTAGCAATGTCTTCTTCAGTCTCTTGATCCATGTCTGGGATTCTCTCCGAGACGTTTTCCAACTTGACTTCATGGGCTGAAATCTCTGTAACGACACAGCCTTTCAGGTTTGCAGCCATCTCGGTAAAATCGGTTTCAGAAAAGTCATCATATTTTCCAGCATAGTCACCAATGTTCTCTGGATTGGGGAATAATTTCTCCAAGAGCTGGTTAAGTATATTTTCTAAAACCATGCAAGGAAATACAGTTATTACAGAGTCTGGAATGATCCTAGCATCATGGTTTACATAAGATGGTGTATATTCTGATGTTAAAGACTGAAGATGATGCTTAAACATTTCATTAATAATGAAACAAGCTATCTGTGTGACATACAAATTATTTAAGATTTCTCTGTCTTCTCTGTCTTTCTCTGTCACCAGAACCTCATGTAGAACATCACAATACACGGATTCCACCATGGTCTCTATTGCTTTTTCTGAAATACCCGTTTCTTTTTCACTGCCATAAGTGCTGGTCCAGATGGCCTGTTTCAAAATTATTGCCCTAATGTCCATCTTAATCTGGGCAAGTCTGCTTTGCAATTCAGATCCGTATAGACCTTCTCCTTTATTGGAAGTTGCACTAGTGTTAAAAGCTAATGGGAAAATATAGGCAAGTAACCTACTGATGAGAGCTTCTAGCACTGGATAAGAGAGCACAGTGACATAAGGCGAAACTGAAGGCTTCTCCTGAGGACCACCTTGTTCTTCCATCAGATTTTCCTGGATGAAGCACTTTGCTTCTAATACATTTGATGGGCATGCTGAATGAAGCAGGTGATCTACAGCTTCTTCAATTTTTATAGTGGTTGTTTGACAAGGCGAAGCATCCCCTACATCTTCTGAATCTTCTTGAGATGGAAAACTTCCTATAGAACCCTTGTAAGATAAATTCTGGTCTGCTACATTCACCTCTGGTGGAGCGGATCCAAGAGGCTCGTCAGGACCTTCCTGAACTTTGATGTGAGCTTTTGCAAGCTCTTTTGTAACTGTTTTTGCCAACCTCATAGCTACATCTCCCACATCTTCCCCAGAGGCACCAAGAGGGATGTCTGAAAATGTATCAGAGATTTTTGAAAGCAATTCAGAAATAACATTTCCCAGCAAAGAAGTAGGTGAACTTTTACTGTTTCTCTCAATGGCTTCCCTGAGGTCCAAGGGCTTGATAGCAGTTCTATAAACTTCTAATCCACCCATAGAGTCTCCCGCAGCAGCTCTATCCCAACCAGAAGTCTCCTCACTGGATACAAAAGCTTCCACGTGCTGTTGGAGGAGGTCTCCAACAAGAAATCCAGCTAGCTGATCAATAAGGGCGTTGCTCTTATTTTTCACATCTCTCTGGACAGCTTCAAGGGAGCCCGATTTCTGTATGATCTTGCTGCACAAAGAATCGGTCAGGTTCTGAATATCCTCCTCAGAATATTGATACTGTTCAGGGTGTGTATCCTTTATAACTCTGATTTCATGTTTTAAAAGTTTCAGCCGAACATCATTGAGCAATTGAGTGGAGAGCTTGCTTAAGTCAGCTTCTGACATGGCCGTTTTATTCCAAGTGGATGAAGCAGCTCCAGATGCTGTGGAAGGGAAAATCCTTGCGAGTAGACCAGTGATTAGATCTTTTAGGAACCCTGATGATAATAAGGTGCTAAATGGTGGCCAACTCTCATCCTCATGGAATTCCTTGACTCTAACAGCATCGCTAACCTCTAGTGCAGGTAAACCTGAAACTCTAGACAAATCTCCAGAAAACAGAGGGTGTAAAAGATAATCAGAGATGCCTTTTTCAATCAATCTTTTAACGTTGTCATAAATAGCATTCTTTCTTATGCAGCTGACATCACCGCCTGAAATCATCTGTTTTTCTCTCGCCATATTGTTGTATACAGAATCTACCACATCATCCATGACAGCAGACAATGGGGCTCCAAGGCTCTGATCTTCTCCTTTTTGCACCCCGCTAACCGAAGCTCTGCCAAACTGCAAGTTGATTGAACTGGCTATCCTTTTAACCACGTTACCAAGCTCAATTTCAGGCTGCCCTTTAGACATTTTCTTTTCGTCTAGAGAAGCAGAAAATATTTTAGATAAAACTCTGGAAACAATTTCTTCTAAAAACTTAGCTGGGAAAACCTCAGTAGAAGACACTGAAGATTCACTGATGCTATCCAAAACCGTCCTGACTATATTCTCAGACAAGGCTTCAGGCTCAGGATTTTCCAAAAAGTCTTCATCTTTGGAAAGAAAAGTCTGAAGGTGATGGTTAGTGATTTCCCGAATTATGAAGCTGGTCATGCAATCGATAAAAGCAGTATTCCTGCATTCCACATTCTTTTGTATAGAGAGCTGTGAGCCAGACTTTTTTAACATATTTCTGTAGACTGAATCAACCATGCTCTCAATCTCTTTCTCTGAATGTAATCGGCATCGATCATCCTTTTTTGCTACCCAGATTTTGTGTTTTGAAATGGACTTCATTACGTGTTTGATTATATAGGAACAGAGCTCATTAAAGTCAACTTCTGACATCTCTCTTTTGTCTTGGTTGCAGGGAGTGTCCTCTGAGGGTGGGAAAAGCTGAGTTAGGAGTCGACTTACTACTCTTTCTAAATATTTCTCAGACAATATAGTAACGTACGTTGGAGGAGGTGGCCTACTCCTTCTTACTTTAGGAAAGCAGACACAGCGCTCAATGTTTTGAATAATGGGTCCAGGTTTAACGTTTTTGAAAGCACTCTGAGGTAGTCTCCTAAACACTGCTGGTGGCAACTGGTAATCCAAAATTTCTGTCAGGATAATTTCAGCTGCCCTCTCAGCCAGATTCTCTATGTCCTTTCCCGTGTCTCCCTCAGCAGCTAACTGGAATCCAAACTCTCTTAAAATGGAGTCAGCTATTCTGCTGACAGTTCGACTATCCACAAGTGAGAAGTACGATTTCTCCTCAGCTCTCTGCAAGACTCCAACACCAGCTTTCTTAAATTCTTCCATCAGTGCATGCACAAACAATACGTTCATCTCATGAAGGTCGATACAAGAATCTCGGTCGTATTTGTACTGCAGTGAGGAAAAGATCTTGATCAAGAGCTGAGAAACAATGTCCCCTAGAAACAGTGAAGAATAAATAGCAGAGAAAACTGGCTGGAGTTGATGGTGATCTCCATGTTCTGTCACTGTCATGACTTCTTTTCTGTAGTACTTCTTTTTGCAGCTTGCAAACAAAGGTTTTTTTGCAGGTAATGTGTAGATAGGTACAACTGGTCTACGCTGCATTGCTGCATCTAGAACGGACCGGTTTCTTTCTCTTTTTCTCATTTGACGCCTTCCTGGACTAGTTGCCCTAGATTCTGATTTTCTACTTCGTGATGGGGGACACATTTCATTTTTACCATAGCGGCCATGCTTTTTATTAAACCCTTGTCCTCTTCTAGAGCCTGGCTTTGTGAATTCAACCATCTTTTTTGAAGTTCTCATTTGTCTGGGATGCTCAATGCTGAAGGAAAGCTCTGTCATTACAGGTTTTACCAGAGTATGAGCTAAAACATCCAGGGCTGATTCACAGGAAGACACTCCTGACTGAGCCTCCACCCATGGGTCCTCTATGTATCTAACATCATAGGTAAAAAGGGAGGTGCTGGAATCAGACTCATGGACTTTAAACTCTTTATATGAATAGGGCAAGACTTCCTCGTCACACTTCCTCATATCACGAAGCTGTTCATTCTCTGGAAACTCATCAAAAGCAAAAGTACCCGTAAAATTATCTGTCAAGAGGCATTTATCCAAAAGTGCCCGGATCAGCTTTTCACTCACAACATCCAAGAGGACAACAGACTTGGGAGACAGACCCAGATTGCTGTTAAATAGGTCATTGCTAAGTTTGCAAGCATGTGGACACATTGAGGAATAAAGTAGCTGTTTTTTAGTTGATCTATTCGAATTTTGATAAGGCATCATATTTTGAGAGCGGGCATCTGGGTAGGACCCGCTGAAATCATTCTGTGACTGATCAGGCCATAACGAATCTAAAATGATGTGCAGAACTTTGTTGACAATATTTTTTGACTCACTGGTTTTCAGGCTACGGATGAAACTGTCCAAATTAGAAGCAACATTGCTTAGCCTCCTGTTTTTAAGGGCTAATTGATCCATTGTGGAGAGACAGGACGTCCTTTTGACATCACTGGAGCCTCTACAATCACCCCTAGAAGCTCTACTTAAGCGAGGTGAAGACATCAAATGCTGTTGAGACAAACTATCTCCAATTCTGTCTTGGTTTGCACATCTGCTTCTCATTTCAATTTCCAATGACAATACATTATTAACTTCTTTCACAAGAGGTTGATAAACATTATCAAAGTCAGCCAAACAGAGAGGTGGGACAAAAATTCTTCTTGATCTCTTAGCCTGAAAACCTTTTCTGCTGAAACTCTCTTGCAAAATGTTTCGTTCACACAAGCTATTGATGATAACCTCAGAAACGTGGAATGCTAACTCTTCAATGTTCATAGGAGGGTTTTTAAAGCATCTCAGCCCATGTTCAGGACAGCAAGCATCTACAGAGCAAAACATTGAAAGGGACCTTTCAAAAAATTCATTTTTTTCTGGCATGTTGTGGCGTGCACTGGGACTTGAAATGCTGTACAGCACATTGGAAAGAACTGCTTGAGTCAAAGGTTCCCAAAACACATCATGGCATGAAGACTGCTTTCTACCAGAAGGCAGATATGTATTTTTCCAGATTTGCTCCTGAAGCCACTTTGCTTCAGACTGGATTGGTTCTTGTTTCCATGCTGGCAAAGAGGTCCTGCAGGACATTTCATCCAAGGCATCTGCGGAAGTAAACATGAACAGGTTACTACTTCACATCTGGGGCACAATAGTTGAAGATGCAATTTGAGAGATGAAACATTAGGTTGCATGGTTTTCCTGCAATTGGCACATTTTGAGCTAAATTAATGGATTTATCGAAATCAATTTATGGCAAATAGTACTTGTCACAGAAACACAGGTTCATATACTGGCTACATACAAAGGAATTATTATACAACACTGGAAAGACAGATCAACGTCTAACTCATAACAGTGAATTGTTGATATGTGTGAATTGGTTCTTTTTTCATAGGGGGCAAGGAAGAGGATTTTTAAGCAATTTAGTCAAAATCTTTTAGAGACGGAAATGTTTCTGATCTAAGAAAATGTAAGTTATACAGCTTATTGGATATTATCTGCTACAAAGCTCTCAGACTAACCTCTAGACTGGAAGGTAATCAGTTCTTTGATGACACTCAAAACAATGTGGTTGGCTAGCAGAAGAGTCTCACAGGGGCCTGGAACATGAGCACAAGCCAGAAGTTCTAGTTCTTTGTATTTCTCTGGACTCTTGCATTTGAAGATATGCTGTTTACTCTCCCATTTTGAGAGAAGGCTGCCACTGTCCAGCAGGAGGCAGCTTTCTTCTGTCAGTGTCTTGTCACTGGAATCACTCAACCTGATTTCCCAGCGATTGAGTAAGCTTTGATTCTTCCGCTTTGGTTCTACACATTTGGAGGAGCCTGATGATCTCAGGTGAGATTTTTCCTTCAACGGAGAAAGATGTCTGGATTTCTCACTGTAGCTGCTTTGCGCCATTGGCTCATCTTCCACTCCAAACTCACATAGGAGAGTGTTAACAATGGTTTCAGCTGTATGGCCAAGCTTCAGAGGACAGTAGGCAGAATAGCAGGTGCTTTCTGGACATGTAAAAGGATATTTCCCTGCAAAGGATTCATGGTGAGGAAGGGGGTTGGCCTTCTTCTGATGTCCCATTCCAGCTTGCTTAGGAGTAGCTTCACAGTCTGCCGTTTTCTTAAATAGCTTTTCCAAAATGCTTCCCTCGGGGATAGAACTTTGTCGGGGAAGCCAATCTTCTTCAAGACAACCTAGTTTGACTTGACCTTTATCCTGTCTTCGTCTTCTGGGATGTCTTGATCTACCTTTCTCTCTCTCTGATGCAACATGACCATCCCACTCAGAATACTTAAAGACAGAAGGAAATTTAGCTGGGGCTTCTTCTTGTACTTCATTCTCCTCCTCTGAGTAGATTACCATGCCAGGAACATTGATTGGTGGGAAACTATCCCTCATATCTACCCTTCTGTACAATTTAGAAGTTGTTTTCACCCTCGGTGATTTAAACTGATTCTGGGCAAGAGCCCTGTCCTTTGCAAATGCTCGGCCTGACATTTCTAGCTGGAGGTTCTCCACCATTAATTCAGAGGTGATTTCAGTAAGGCTTTCATTGCAACGATCCAACATGACACTGATAGTCTCACTTAACACCAAGCTTTCAGAAGAGCTGCTAAGTAGATTGACCTCCTTCTGGGTTAGCTCTCTGTCCAAAATGTGTTTAATAATTTCAAGAATGCTGCTGACAGCATTGTTGGCATACACATTCAATTCAGAGTGGAGCATTTGCACCTGGTGGAAAGCAGTTTCAATGCACTCCTTGGTGACAGCACCACCCAACTTTGTAAAGTCCAGAAAGTTATGGGTAGATCCTAAAGTAGGCAATGTTCCTTTCCCAGTGTCTCCCTGCAGCTTGTTTTGTAATGCTTCTACGGTTGTTTCTGCTATGTTTCCTACATGACCTGAAAGAGAATCTAAGGATCGTGTCAGTTGTGCAAAAGAAAGGCTTTCTACTGGGAATTTCACTATATCCAAAAAATTACATTTAAAGTCCCGTCTAAAATGTCGAGCCACAAAAGTCTCCAGTGTGATGACAATACATTCAACTGTTTCTTTGGCTATTTTGTCAATTGTGTCCATAGCATTTTTCAGTGAAATATGATAAGAAGGAAATTCGGGTTGAGTGACTCGATGTTTCGGAATTTTTGCACATCCTTTGGGTCCTGCCTGATCTTTTCTTCCCAAAAAGCTGTATTTATCTTGAGAAGAAGGAACACTGCATAATAAACATTTATGAACATTTTCAAACACACTTGCTACAATATCTCTGGCAACAGAGCCAATCTCTGTCTGAGAATCACTGTGAAAAAGTCTAGGGCAGTCAACTTTTTTAAAGCTACAACAGAATAGTCGCTCGTTGAGCTCACCTGGAATCTTCTTCAAAATGCAAACAGAAGGTTCTAGATCTCGACTTCTCATGTAAACCTCACTTACAATATTCTCAGCCACCTGCAGCATTTTTAGGGTTTCATTTATGTTTGCATCTGTCAATGGCTGCTGTTCAAAAATTTCTCTTAATATGCCTTCCTTTGGAAGGATTTGATTGAGGTAACATGCAAAATCTTCAAAAAAGAGGCATTTAGGCTTTCCGTGGACGTCTTTAGTTGTCATTTCAAACTGGAAGAACATCTGGGTAGAAGGAAGTCCATCAATTTGGGAACGGTTCAAAGAAGTATGTTTGTGCATTTGAGAAAATTGCACATCATCAGTGTGCAGATCATGCACGACAGAATTAATGAGTTCACTTGCTTTGGAGATCTGCTCTGATGACAAGGTATTGACTTGAAATATAGTTCTGTGATAATTTTCTGTTTTGAACTCGTCAATAATAGTTCCCAAAACTTTGCTTACCACGTCTTTGGCGTATACGGTCAAGTCAGATTTTGACAAAGTCCCTCTCAGGAACGAGCTTTCCGAATCATCTGACATTGCTCTTGGCCTACTTATTGTGTTACTGCCAGCTTGCATGTCACATTGAAAAAGTGACTGCCCTTTCCATCTCTGTTGCACAGACAACGGAAGGACCTCTTCCAAATGAGATGCAGCAAAACAAGCAATTTTATTCAAAACGCTTTGAATGAGTTCTTCACTCAAGGACTGTGGAGAAGGTTGGAGTTGAGATACTGCCAGAGTAATCTTTTGGATGTCGGATGAATCTTTATTGCTGCCTGAATTATTTGTTTCTGACTTTAATGCACTGGAGCCAAACAGCGTGTCCACAACTGCTGAATACATCTTATTCAGTATTCCATCCACAATCTCACCGGCGACATTACAAGCATTTGCCTGAGATGCAGTGTCCATCATCCCGTTATAGTGCGAAGACTTGGGTTCAGAATTAAAAAATACAGAATCATTATTAAAAGAGGACAAAAGTCCTAGATCTCCCATTATTCGCTGGGTAACTTGGTTGAGGACATCTTCCACACTTGCCAACAATGGATAACCTCCATGCTGTCCAGGTTGTTGTTTCTTAAAAATCCTTTTCAGAACTCTTTTCTGAATCTCATTTTCAGTCAAGGCTATCTGAACAGTTATGATCTTGAGGAGATCGTTCATGACTTCGTGGGCAGAAGCATTTTCTTCTTGGGGGAGGAGATTTTGACAAGAAAGCATCTCCCGTTCCAGGTCCTTCTGAATTACTTTAACAATGGTGCAAGTCAGTTTTTCAGCACAGAGCTTTAAATTATATTGAGAGTCCTGAACTGCTAATTTTGCTTTATCGCAGTGGTTGCCTGTTCTGACCTCTGTGGTTTTTTGTGCACTTGATGTTGCATATCCGATTTCAAGACACGATGGCTTTACTTGCTTAGCAGCCATTCCCAGTTCAGATTCTAGTTTACCTTCCACAAACATTTCCAGTCTGAGGAAGACATTATCAACTAAATATTTTGCTATGCCTTCAGGAGAAAAGTCTTTTATATCTGGAAGTTGCTTAGCGCTAAATTCCGCCAGCTTTCTGCCAGATGTTTTTTCAGCTTTTGAGACGCCAGGGACTTGATGCTTACTTCTTTTGAGATCTGGAAAACGACTCTTGTGCCCAGCCTTGGATCCACGTTCTTTCAATTGTGCCAGAGGCTCTACTGTCTTCTGCACAAAATCATAGAGGAGAGACTGGAGGTGAGATGAAAGCGACCCCTTCATATTTAGAACAGCTGCAAGACCAGAACTAAGATCTTCAAACACAATATCTACCAAGTCATTGGAAACCAGCGAAGCATCAGATTTCACCCCAGCTGGGGTGGACAATGATTTTTTTGTGCTGCCATCTGCAGCCTTGGGAAACTGTAATTCCCCCGTTCCAGAATTGTCCATATCTAACATTATCGTCTGAAAGATTTCATTTAAAAGAGTTTCCACTGTGTTTTGGATTTGGGTCTGAAGATCTCTTTTATAGGTAGGGTTTTTCCTGAAAACTTTTTCCAATACACTTTCTTGCCGTGGTAAAGAGGTCTTTTCTTCAGAAATATGTTCCTGGGGGGCAAAAATAGTCAAAACCATGCTGACAATTTGGATAGCAGCTATGCTTTCAGAGAATATAACGGGAGGAGTTGAAATTTTATCCACTTCCTTATCCAGCTCGTGCTTTATATTTTTCAAAATCAACCTAGCCACATCACTGGCATATGATTTTAAATCTGAGAAAGACAATGATACTGCCTGTTCTGGTTTTTCTTTTGCAGCTAAAATAGAATTATTGTAGGAGTTAAAAATATCCTCTAAACAATTAGGCAAATTACCATGTTGGCTGGCTAGGATTCTTTTGAATTCTTCTTGTAAAGCTGAGGAAAAGTCTGAACTAATTGACATTTTTAAGTTTTGCACATCCAAGCATAACTGAGATTCCACTTTGGATATGACAAAGGATTCCAGTTTTGCTATAAAAATTTGCACTAAATCGTTAACCAGATCTGACTTAGATGGACGTTCAGGCTGACTACTGTGCATTGGTTCATGCATGGTTTCTCTGTTACTCTGCACTTCTTGTAGAAATTCTGACTCAAAGGACTCCTCGGGGTCTCTGAAATGCACCGTTGGTAGGCTTTTGCAAGCTTCTCTGGGCACATTTAGAGGAAGAATGTCAGTGAAAATGAGGCTAGATTGCCTGTTCTTGATGTCCTGCATGTCAGTTTGAGCAATGCGGGAAAGAACTTGGAACACCGTTTTTACCAGATCGTTTGTAAAAGCATGTACTTCTACGTCAGAGATTAGAATCTGACCAATGATTTCACTTTGTCCTTTGGAGGCAGGTTGCCCCTCTGCCTGTTGCCTGCTCATGTTCACTTGGGTAAGAGATGAAGGAGAAGCACTGGGGGGGCAGACTGTTTGCTCTGCCCAAACATGCTGGAATGTTTCCTTTAAAAGATTCTGCACCATTTCAATGATTGGCAACTGCTCTTCCCCTTTGAAGTCTTCTTCTATGTGTTTCATGGCCTGCTCTAAAGTCCATTCAGGAGCTGTCGTCCCTTGTCTTGTCTTTGACGCTGGGTCAGCGGAAAGTGTAGCGGTTTCCGGACTTTCCAAAGAACAAAAAATGGCATTTTGTACAAGAGTGTCCAAGGTACTTTCTGTCTTCTCTAGATATTTTCTAGTATCGTTGTCCAGAAATTCCCCATCATCCTGCAAAGCAGATTTGGGGTGAGACCTGCTTCTTTGTCGTGACTCAAGACCAAAACCTTCATATGCAAGCTTTTGAGCCTTGTTGGTTTTTAATTTCCCATCCTGATGCCGCTTCTCTTTTTCTTCCTGTTCAGCTTCAGAGTAAATTACCATGCCAGGAACATTAACAGGAGGAAATGGTTTTCTTGTATTTTTCTCAGTTGTAAAGAGTGTTTTCATGGTCACCTCAGAAGTTTTGTAGCTAGGAGGCTCTCGTTGTATTTTGGAGCAAGAGCTGGGTTTTGCTGATGGAGAGAGAATCCTCAGTTTTTCAGTACTTAGATCGTTGAATGCATCGTTAATGATCTGGATGATAACTGAGCTCTCTCTGGATGGAACCATTCCTTCTTGGCTCACCTGACGCTGGATGTAGCTTAGGATGCTGCCAATCATCTCTTCCACATATTGAAGGATGTTTGTCTCTGAAGAAGCAACCGTTTTGGAAACTATCTTACGGATTGTGTCTTTCACAATGGCATTTGCTGCTTCAGATTCTGCTGAGTGTGGTGGAACGGCTGCATATAGCTGTTCAAGTGGTATGCCGATTGCTTTGATTTTAGAAAAGAGTTCAAACTGGGACACTTTTGTTTGGCTCGACAAAGCAAAGACCTTCAGTTTGTCAATAATAATCTGAACAATCTCCTCAGCAATGCCCAGCATAGACTCAAAGGACAGGGGCATCTGAGCCCTCCAAAAGGTTGGATCCGGGTCAGGATATTTCTCAGTGGTTGCCAGGCACATCGCTTTCCATTCTGTGGAGAAGTCATCTCTGGAAATGGTTTCGAAATATTTCTTCTGAGCGGTGCCGTGGAGTTTACGGAGCACATTTTCAACAATATCATTGGCGACAAAACTGGCCACCCTTGAAACCGAACCAGCAACTGGTGGCTCAGCAGAATGGCTGCCTAGTAAGCTATCTGATATGGACTCAAGAAGGACTTCCATTGAAATAGAGACAGAACAAGCTGTACATCCCAGGTCACCTAATATTTTTTTGAAAGTGTCGTCCAGAATCACTGCAGTAACTTTGGCAAGAGGCAACTTCAGGTCACTGAAAATAGTCTTAAGGTCCTTCACGTCGATGGTCTCCCTTTGGAGAGTAGAGCAGTCTGGTGGCTTCTGTTCCCCTCCAGTAGATGGTAATTCTTCTGAATCAGTGGTCACAGTCGTTTCAGTTTTACAAAGGAGCCCTTTTGACATTCTGTGCTTTGGTTTGCTGTGGTATAAAGTACTAACATTTTCTGGATCATCTGTAGAACTTTTCTGCATCTGGGAGAGATGGCTATCTGATTTAGAACTCTTCATGCTTGGTGTGGTAGACAGAAGACCATTGTCTTTAGACGGAGAGAAAAAAATGGCTGTTTTTCCTCTCTTAAATTTCCCCTTAAGGATTTCACTATCTAGAGACAGGTGGGTGCTCTTGGTAAAAGAGGTAAAGGAAGACTTAGAGGAGAGCAAAGAGGTTGAGACTGGTTTCCCACTTGTAGAACGGAATTCACTTGGAGAGCTGGTGGTAGGTTTCATACTTGTGTTAGTAAAGCTGACTTTCCTACTGGCAAAGGCTGGGAGGCCCCCATAACTTTCACAAAGGTCTTCATTGCAACTGGTACAGCTGCTGGAGTTCTCTGAAGATACTACAGACTCCTCAGAGATTGTGTACACCCGTGTCCTGACCCTCTCTTCAAATTTGGTCAGAGCGGGATAGAGGATACTTGTGACTGCTGAAACTACCCATGTCATGATGTTCTGGATGATGTTATTCAGTTCCGAAGAAGATACCTAATAAGAAGAGAAGAAGTGTTATATAACAGGCAAAAAACCTGCACGTAACTCCAAATAAGGAGCTTTGGGGGAAGGACATACATCTATACCATCTCCTCTGCATTTCTGCTGAACCAATAGTTCTTTATGCATGTTCAACCTTGATCTATATCAAGGACAAATAGGTAGACCTTGACTTATGACTGGTTCCAAGGTATGATGGATCCCTGAAAATTGCAACCCAAGTTTGAAGTTATGATGGCTGCATCTACCCCATGGTCATGTGATCGCATTTTGAATGCTTGGAAACCAGCTCACCTTTACCTTGCTACATCCCAAGGTTACGTGACTGTGATTTTTGATGATTTTTGCTGGTTCCCGGCATTTACTTCTGGTTTCAGACATACAAACAAAAAAACCCATTGGATGCAATAGATTGGTTTAGTGAACATTGTGTTCACTTACTGACCAATGCAAACAATCATAAAATCAGGTCCAGTCACATGGTGATCTTCTTAACAACCACAATAATTTACAATTGTAATTCTGGATTCAATTACAATCATAAGTTAAGAACTATTTGTACAGGCTATTAGTGATTAGATCTCCAAAATTCATTTTTAATCATCCAGGTGGAAGAAACTTTGAATGGAGTTGCACCAGACAGATGGGATATTTAATCCTTTTATTATTTTAGCAATCAAAATCCTATTTTCTACATCCTGGCTGTTAGACCCACTGCTGGAGAAAAACACTTGGTGCTTATAAAAATTATATATTTATTTGATTTTTATAGCCACCCATCTCACATTAATTAATTAATTCATTCATTCATTCATTCATTCATTCATTCATTCTTAAATTTATATGCTACCCATTTGACTATCCAAAGCGACTCTAGCAGCTTTTACATTATAAGTGGCTTTAAATTTCAATTAGCAATAACCGTGTCTGGGATAAACCTCGCTAGCTACGATACTGCTGCTGTGCAAAACCTAGTGTCTTTAAATCAAACAAATAAAAACACAACATGCACAATATAAAATAAAAATAAAAATACATTAACAGCCAGGCATGGTCTAACTCTAACCTATCCACCCATACAGTAGGATAAATTGGGGCTGCACAGCATGTTTAACCAGCTTATTCGACAAATGGTTAATTCACAAGAATTAACTATTCTTTGCTAGAATTCACTTTGGTTAGGTTTTTTATGGGTTCCAGCACAAGTCTACCTAACTGTACCATAAAGATTTGTTTATTTATCATTATTTGATGTTAGCTTTTTGCCAAATTCTGGGTGATTCATGCCAATAACTTTCAATAAAGCCTCCCCACAATATAATCAATATCAAAATTATTGGAACATATGATTGGAGAACTGAATGACTGGAGAAGAATGGTAACCTCTCTGAAAATGTTGACTAAGCATAAGCCAATTCATATTTCCGCAAATGGCAATCTCCATTCTTCCTCCACAGAAAGTAGTCAGTTGTGAATTACTTATATATAAGGTTCACATTTAAAAATAATGGTACTGATTGGAATTCTTGTGTTGTCCCTGAATCTTAGCAACTTTAAGATGTGTGGACTTCAAGTCCCAGAATTCTCCAGCAAGTTGGCTGAAGAATTCTGGGACCTGAAGTCCATACATCTTAAAGTTGCCAAGGTTGAGAAACACTGCCTTAATCTCTTCTTAATCAATCTAAATAATCAAACCTTTGAATGACCTCTTTCCTGGCTTACTCATTTCCATTTCAGTTTTTTGTTATTATTTTAACAGTGTTCACCCAATACCTAAAAACATAATACCATAGCCTCCAGGGGCAAAATAAAAGTCAATATTCCGTCAATCTTACCATCAGTGGTGAAATCGATTTTTTTTTACTACCGGTTCTGTGAGCATGACTTGGTGAGCATGGCAGGAGAAGTATACTGCAAAATCTCCATTTCCATCCCATTCCAGGGGAAGGATACTGCAAAATCCCCATTCCCTCCCCACTCCTGGGGGAAGGATATTGCAAACTCTCCATTCCCACCTCACTCTGGGGCCAACCAGAGATGGTATTTGCCGGTTCTCCGAACTACTCAAAATTTCCGCTACCAGTTCTCCGAACTGCTCAAAATTTCCGCTACCAGTTCTCCAGAACCTGTCAGAACCTGCTGGATTTCATCCTGTTTACCATCCAAAAAGATTCAACAAAATAAATAATTTTCATTTGCTCCCAGAGGTCCATTAAGGAGGCAGCCATTCTCCACTCAGGAATACGAGGGAAAAAGGGTTGACGCAGCTATGGAGAAAGCTTGATTGTATGCTGCTGGTCTCTCAGTGATCGGGATTTAAAGAGGAAAGCCTCTTAATTTTCTTTTTGACTTCAAATCTGGACCAGATACACAGTCCTACTTACATGATGTTAGAAATCAGGCAATTTAATTAACACACTGTGCAAAGCCAAAATTGAGTAACTCGGTTAAACATGTATAAATGCGATCACGTTATACCTGCATGTTTCCCCATATGCAGAAGTTTTATTTGGGATAAAATTGGGGATAACCGGCAAACAGAGTTCCCATGTCTAATTACACTTTTATTAACATTTAGGTTCTCTATGGTTCTGAATCAGATGGATTTGGATAGCAATAGCAATAGCACTTATAGACTTATTTACCACTTCAGAGTGCTTTACAGCTCTCTCTAAATCAGGGGTGTCAAACTCGCAGCCCACGGGCCGGATGCATCATGCGCTGGCCACGCCCACCCCCGGTTTAGTGAAGGGGGGAAAAGTTGTGATACGTCACGTGATAATGTGACTCCACAAGTTTGACACCCCTGCTCTATGTGGTTTACAGAGTCAGCATATTGCCCCCAACAATTTTGGTCCTCATTTTACCAATCTCAGAAGGATAGAAAGCTGAGTCAACCCTGAGACGGTGAGAGTCGAGCTGCTGGCGATTGGCAGAATTAGCCTGCAATGCTGCATTCTAACCACTGTGCCATCACGGCCCTTACAAGTACACAGTCCCCTCAAATGTAAGAATGATTAACAGAGTGACCTACTTTTCCCTTGAGGCTCTCTCGAAGTGCTGATTGATCTCTGAAAGCAAAAAGTGATGGGGAGGGTCAATGAAAGATTGTGGAGCAAGCTATTACACCCATACACACAGAGACAGAGATACAGATACAGATACAGATATACAGGTACACATACATACAGGAATATAGTACCTCCAGTGAACAACCTGGCAACATTCTTCTGATCCAGAATGATAAAGGAAACTTATTGGGAATTCTGGAGATTGCGGTTCAGCAATACAAGGGTTAGGAATGGATCTTTTAGGATGTCTGAGACTTACGAAGTAGAAAGCAAGCGCTGAAGATAAGCTGAGTAAGATGACTCACATTCCTCATTGTCCTGAAATTTTGTAGTCATGTGCTCTGAAAGAAGGTGAATACCAGCATTAACCTGCTGTACAGCAATCTAATTAATGAAGGGAGCCTTGAAATACCAATGTTTCCCTCACTTTAATCCACAAAACTCAACTGAATGTCAGATAAGGGAAGCCCACTAAGTCGGACATGGGATTTTGATTCATAAATAGACTAGTCTAACATCTAACTTTTGAAATTGAACACCCTGGAAAATGCTCAAGGATGCCTTGTTCTCTTCTGCTCACGGTCCCAAATGGGATTATTATTATTTGATGGAATATATCTAGTTGATGGCCCATTCTGTCAATAAAATGTTTTAATTTCAGAATGGAAACTAAGCCTGAATTATTTTCACTATTTTACCTATCAGGCACTTCTGTACAAGTCTGCAATGATAGCTCATCAAAAATGTGGCTAATAAGTGATATTTTAATCAATCAGGGCTAAACTGCTGGCTAGAAACTGTCTCAGCCTTTCCTTTTAGTTCCCCACAAAAGCCAGTTCCTCTTTCCCCAAAAGCAGGGAAAGCAAAACTCATCTGCCCACCATATTGGCCTATCTCCTGGCCTCACAATCCTGCATTTTGGCTCTTTGACCCAATTTTATCATTTGCTACTATGCTGAAAAATCAGGAGTTGGCCATCAAGCAATCCTTCCAATGGCTGCACAGATAGATAAAATGTAAAACCAGCTGATGGAAGTGGAAAGTCTCCCTAAAAGCCCACCAAAAGGGACACAAGCAAGATAGAAAGGACGAATCAATGGCATTCACTGGTGACTAATACATATCTAGCACAGGTAGACCTCGAGTTACAACAGTTCGTTTAGTGACCATTCAAAGTTACAACGGCACCGAAAAAAGTGAATTATAACCATTTTTTTCATACTTACGACCTTTGCAGTATCCCCATGGTCACATGATCAAAATTCATACATTTGGCAACTGACTCCTATTTATGATGGTAGCGGTGTCCTGAGGTCATATCAGGGGTGGGTTCTACTTACCTATACTACTGGTTCGCAACGGGATTGCGTGCGCACACTTGCTTTGCTCGCACACGTGCCTTGCTTTTGCACATGTGCAGAAGCTTCTGCACATGCGCAGATCGCTGATGATGACATGCGGGGCGGTGAGCAGGGCTTCCCGCCGGTTTTACTACCAGTTCTTGCGAACCAGTCTGAACCGTGGGCAACCCACCACTGGGTCATGTATGTGATCACCTTTTGCAACTTTCTGACAAGCAAAGTCCATGGGGAAGCCAGATTCACTTAACAACCATGTTGCTAACTTAACAACTGCAGTGATTCACTTAACAACTGGAGCAAGAAAGATTGTAAAATGGGGCAAAATTCACTTAACAACTATCTCACTTTAGCAATAGAAATTTTGGGCTCGATTGTGGTCGTATGTTGAGGAGTACCTATAATGCCCTTCATGACTCAGGAAAGATATTCCTACATTTACAGTAATTTTCACAGAAGGCTCCTTTCAGAGAAAGACTCGTTGGAGTGAATTCTTTTGTTTTGTACAAAAAGGAGATTATTTGCATGTGGAAAGCCTGATATTAAATGTTCAGCTGCTGCAGCAGGCCTAAAAAAGTGTGAACTAGTTACATCTAGTGGGGAAACATTTTGGCCCTTACCTGTTTTCCCCTTATTAAGTCGTCTCTTCTTCTCTGAGTGTCTTTCGCGTGGTTGACTTTCTGGCTCATTCTAGAAAAATTAAAAAAGGATTTTCTTAAAAATGTTATCAGTGTTTTGTATGCAATGGTCAGTCAGCCCAGAGTTTAAACTACTCCTTGTAGTCTACCTGCTATCTATTCAGGCCCTCCCTAAGCCCAAGCATAACCCCTCAGCTTTTTCAAGTCCAAGGGGCCTCCCACCGACCAGTATGCTCCCACAGAGAGGGGCTCCTCAGGGTGCCATCGGTCAAACAATGCCGACTGGCGGCCCCCAGGGGAGAGCCTTCTTTGTGGGGGCACCTACCTTCTGGAATGAGCTGCCCCCAGAGATACGGCGGATCCCGGATCTACGCACCTTTCACCGTGCCCTAAAGACGTTTTTATTCCAACAAGCCAGGCTGGCCTAACTCTTTTAAATTTTTAAACTGTTTAATTATGGGTTTTAATACAGGGGTGCTTTTAATTGTGGGCCAAATTAATTTAATCGGATTTTAATACTGTTTTTAAATTTTGTATTTCTTGTGTTTTATCTGTTGGCTGTTGACCGCCCCGAGTCCTTCGGGAGAAGGGCGGTATATAAACAATAAACAAACAAACAAACAAACAAATATTATACCATTAAAGTGGTTTTCTTCTTTTGCTTCACTTTACAAGAGCCTTCATTAGCAGCATGATGAGAGGCTGCTGAATACATGGATGCTTTGCCTGACGGCTTTGACGAAGTTCGGTGAGATGGATTTCCTCCTAGCATGCATGAAAAACAGCAATAACTTGCATTTGCAAATGCCCAGAACTCAAATTTCATAATCACCGAACTATATTACTCCAATGCAACAAATCATAGGATGGCACAGGCCAACAGAGCATCATCAAGCGCTTTGGGCTTTTCAAGCCTATGAGGACACCGCAGCGATAAGGACATCACAGCATTAGCGATACCAGCAGCACAATCAAATCAAGGTTTGTAAATTTAGATTTGTGTCCGTTATCAGAGCTGATTAGCATTTCATAATGAAAAGCAACCTCTCTACACATTACAAAACACCGAAAGGCAACACTGAAAGCACAGGAATGCAACAATTTTTATATGATAGGATAAATTTTGATCAAACATCGTACAGGTAGTTCTCGCCTTACGACTGTTTGAAGTTACGATATACCTGAAAAAGTGACTTATGACCCAGATCTGAAGTTCCAATGGTTGCCACCCTCCCACAGTCATGTGACTGCACTTTGAGCACTCGACAACACGGCTGCATTAAGGGCCTTTTGCAGTATCACACAGTCACATGATCCTGTTTGACAACAGTTTTGTCAAAAACCAGCATTTACTTCCAGTTTTTGCAAAAGCACACTCACAGTGAACAATGGGTTGACACTGCATTTGCTTAATGACTGCCGCAAAAAAATACTGTCAAATCAGATTGGTCATGCGACAAACCCCTTTTATGACCGCTAATGACTTGCAACCTCCACTAGAGTCACAATTCAAGGACTACTTGTATTCAGCTTTCTCTCCTCCATTAACTATGGATATCAAATGACAGCCCCCCCCCCTCTACCCAATGAATATTTTCTCCATAGAATTGCTTTATCATTCTGCCATTTTTCATGACTGTTTGTCTCATTTCAGTCCCAGGACATGAGACTGCATCTTGAGGTAAGACTTACCACCTGAGCATGAAAAAATGTGCTTGTTGTTGCTATTGCTTGTTCCGTGTTTGCTGCTGCCACTTGAATCATAACCACCACCTTTTCCATTGCTGCTCCCACAACCAGCTGATCCACAGCAGCCGGTCTTGCCACTGTTACTGGAATATCCTCCTGGCCCACAACCGGAACCACAACAGGAAGTCTTGCTCCCACATCCAATGGATCCGCAACAGGAACTTTTGCTTCCACATCCCGTTGACCCACAACAGGAAGTCTTGCTTCCACAACCAGTGGATCCACAGCAGGAAGTTTTGCTCCCACATCTGGCCAATCCACAGGAGGTCTTGCTTCCACATCTGGTTGATCTGCAAGTTTTGCTTCCACATCCAGTTGATCCACAGCAGGAAGTCTTGCTTCCACAACCGGCTGATCCGCAACAGGAGGTTTTGCTTCCATAACCGACTGATCCAGAACAGGAAGTCTTGCTCCCACAACCAGCTGATCCAGAACAGGAAATCTTGCTTCCGCAACCAGCTGATCCGCAACAGGAAGTTTTGCTCCCGCAACCAGCTGATCCAGAACAGGCAGTTTTGCTCCCGCAACCAGCTGATCCAGAACAGACAGTTTTGCTCCCGCAACCAGCTGATCCAGAACAGACAGTTTTGCTCCCGCAACCACCTGATCCACAGACTCCACCTTCACACACAGCTGAAGCAGAAGTTGGGAATTTATCTTTGCTCATTCCTGCCATGCCAGACCCAGGATTGGCTGATGGGTTGTTACTAACCACACTGCTGGTCAATGACACAGCATCCTTAGTTGAAGAAAAGGAAACTTTGCTGCTGCCAGGATGAGGAACAACAGGTTCGCCTACAACAAAGGACAAGAAGTGGTATCTAAGATAGAAGGATTTATGAAAAGGAGAAGAAACCTACTTATTACCCTGCCAATTTCACTGCTCATGGCTGGGACTGCTCAGTGCATGAGAATAAAACTTTTAAAACTGAAGTGCACAAACTAAAGCTCTGAAAATCTTGAACATGGCATCAAATACATCTAAAAGGTGTTATCAAATTCAAATTTTAAATATGAAAGAAAGGAAAATGAGTACAAATGGGCAAGTCATCATACTAACTATACTTTATGTTAAATAAGCCTTTCAATTTAAATAAAATTAATCCAAATTTAGTTTTGTCCCAGCTCTACCAATCAGAGACCATGTATGGGCCTAATCTAAAATGTAAACAAAAAAAAACAAAAACAAATCTTGCTTACTGTACAACCTAGGAGGCACACTACCCATGTTTCCCCTAAAATAAGACCGGTTCTTATATTAATTTTTGTTCCAAAAGACGCATTAGTGTTATTTGGGGGCAAATACAGTACTAAATGCGCCTGTCTGCCTGATAAATAGGGCTTATTTTGGGGGTAGGGCTTATATTACGAACATCCTGAAAAAAATCGTGCTAGGGTTTATTTTCCGGTTGGGTCTTATTTTCAGGAAAACACGGTAGTATTGCCATATAAGGATCATATAAACTTATGGGGCGCAATCGGAACCCTCCATTGTTTTTTCTTCTTTTTCTCTTTCCTCTACTAACAACTCTCTAAAATCATCAATAAAGGTTCTCCTGCTCTATGTTCTTCTCTGTTTTTGCATCTAATCTTCCCCACCAGCAGCAGGTTTCCAAATCCTACATGGGCTCCCCAATGCAGACATTTAGATGCATTTAAAGATGTGTGAACTTCAATTCTGAAAATTTCCCAGTCATCAAGCTGGGTAATTCTGGAAGTTGAAGTTGACATATCTCAAGAGTTGTTAAGGTTGTGAAACACTGCTTTAGATCACGGCTGTCAAACTTGTGGTGTCACGTTGCCGTCACATGATGTTTTGTGATGTTTTTCCCATTCACGGAGCTGGGGTGGGTGTGGCCTGTGCCTGATGTATCCAGCCTACAGGCCGCCAGTTTGACACTCCTGCTCTAGATGATGCCAAATGACTCTTTGGATCCCGAGGCCTTTTGAGAAATCAAGCGGATGGTTATAATTGTAGTTTCATAGACTTTTATAAACAATAAAACAGTGTAAAAAGATAGTTGTTGCCTAGTAAGCAAGAGGCGGCCTTCGTTTGTTTTTTGTGTGTGTGTGTGTGTGTGTGTGTGTGTGTGTGTGTATGTGGCACATGCATGAGTTCATGCAATCCTGCCTGAAGTTGCAGAGAGGCCTAGACTATTTCCAGCTTTCAAGGATCTTAGCCATGGTAAAAGTTAAAAATCAGAATGTAGAAAAATAAAATATAATATCAGTATTTAAGGGGTTTTTTTTTAATTAGCAGGTTTTTAAATCTGAGCCCATCTTTTAGTTTGAGGTTCAGGGCAAATGGCCATCCTGACTTTTCCTTCTCACTGATTTTGGGTGAGCAATAAATGCATAAAGAGGAAATGGTGGAGAAAAAAGAGCAGGCTATGAAAACCAAGATGGAAAAGAGCTGGGTTAAAGGAATGGAGAGTATGGGGAGACGCAAGTCCCCCAGGATTTATTTCTATCCCCAATGTTTCTCTCCTTTTTTTGTCCCTCCGCTCTCCATTCACGTTGATGTTTTGCTCTCTCACAGCTGAATTCATCAACATCCTTTACTGCCCAGAATCATTGGGCATATCAAATAAATTAATTAATTAAATCAGTAACCAATTTAGCAACTGCATGCACTGCAACATGTTAAACTGGTTATTGTGGCTTTAGCATGATAGATGATTTCAGGTAATTTAATTAGCCTTGCTCCCAACATAAGCCCCAGCTAAGATCATCAAGCAGACGGATGCATTTAGTACTGTATTTTCCCCAAAATAAGGCCTAATCAGAAAATAAGCCCTAATAGGTCTTTTCAAGCAAAAATTAATATTAAATCCGCTTGTATTTTGGGGAGAACACAGTAATAACTGTGTATTTGGTTTAAAATACCCAAAAGGGAGAATATGGGAAAGAAAGAAAGAAAGAAAGAAAGAAAGAAAGAAAGAAAGAAAGAAAGAAAGAAAAAGAAGGGAGGGAGGGAGGGAGGAAGATACAGATTTCCTAAGAAGCTTCAGAGATAAATAAATGGAAGCACCAGGGAGAAAACAAAGCTGGTTAAGAAATTTATTCATGACTTAATATTTGAAAAATTAGAAGAGAACATAACAAAGATCAAACAAAATGTCATGAAGATATAAACTTTCTGTCAGCGTTCCAAATTAGGCTCTCTTCCAGCGCTGACATAGAAAGAACAGTAGCTTGATTTATTGCTGAGATGAACTTTTACCTAGTCTTTGCATATTACAGATAGGGTTTCCTGGGAGACGAGGAGGGGGGCACATTCCTGTGAAAAGAATGTGCTGGGATGTAGAGATGGATTTGCATGATGGCCAATGAGACATTGGGGTTGGAGTGCGGAAGAGGAGGGGGTTGGAAGGAGGGGCCAGTTTGGCTGCAAAATGAATCAGAAATGTCGGACTTTGCTATTCTTAAAATAAAAGTGATTCATTAGAGAGCTTGCGCTTGAGAATGAAGTTTTTTTCAAGATAGCACCGAAACCTGACACTTTCAGTATTTGCTGGGAGAGGATAAAGCTTTTAAAACTGTCAGGATCATCTCAATAGAATGAAAACAGAAGATTGGGAAGGATTGGGAATAGGACTGTTAGTAAGGCACTTCACTAGTAACAAGGTGGGGGAAGATGCTTAAATTACATCCTGTTAAGCCAAATGTTACCCTGGACAATAGAAAATCAAGGTTTTAAAGGATGAGACTATACTGGATGAAGGACTAGTATACTGCAAATGCATACAGACTTTTCCAAAACAGACTGAATCTCACTGCCAAATACCCAATAGGTTTAAATAGTTGAAGCAGAATAGACAGTGTGACTGAACGATGATCTAAAAGATGTACACATGGATAGCACGTGACCTTCAAAAATTTTGAATGTGGCCCTCTGAAATCTTGCAAAAGTTGCCACCGAATTTTAATTTATAAGCGATGAGGAAAATTATTAATAAGAGCCGAGGTGGCGCAGTGGTTAGAGTGCAATACTGCAGCTACTTCAGCTGACTGCTAGTTCAGCAGATCAGCAAATCAAATCTCACCGGCTCAAGGTTGACTCAGCCTTCCATCCTTCCGAGGTGGGTAAAATGAGGACCCAGATTGTTGGGGGCAATATGCTAATGCAATATGCTAATATGCAATATGTTATATGCTGACTTTGTAAACCGCTTAGAGAGGGCTGTAAAGCACTATGAAGCGGTATAGAAGTCTAAACAATAATAATAATTAAATATCTAGAGCATGATAATGTCTACATTACATTATTTTTAATATTACTTAAATAAAATGTAGTTATTATTCTGCCTACATCCATTTTATTGGCCGTGGCCATTTCTTTGTCCTGACCCAACCCTACTTTGAGAAACACCAATCCCATCACATGAGGCAAAAGTCAGGTTTGCCCAAATTAGTTGTGTATCCCTGAGCTAAATGCTGTTTATAGGAAATCCAACTTCTCATTTCTACTCTCTTTCCACATAGCCTATGTCAGAGAATGAAGTAATGATTTTGGAAGTGTTCTGAGCATCCTGAAGGAACAGCAGGTGGTAAACCTGAGGCAAATAAGAGGATCTTCAGATTTGTAAGAAAATTTGCCTGATGTGGGAATGAAATACCAGTCCTTTTTCCGTCCAGTTTTGCTAAAGGCTGGATTAAAAAGGGATGAATGGGACAACTGTCGTAATAAGGTAAGGGCAAGGTGGCCCAAAACAGGCCTTCAGAGTCATGAAAAGATTGTCTACCACAAACTTGCATTCAACAGCAAGATTAGTAACAGTGTCATTCAAGCTGAAAATTGTGTTCTCCGTGGGACATGGGATGGCCTCAGTTACAGCATTATGAATACTGTTCAGTTGGTTTTGGGGAGAGGTGCGAACTACAGTGGGGAAATATGTCACTAAGAACAGAGTTCCCCTGCATGAAGTACTCCTTAAGGCTCATAGCTACATGTTTTATGTGCTTCCTGAGTCACAATGTGGGGTACCAGACTGCACAATTTTAGCGATTGCGATCAAGCCACTGAAATTCAGACACGTGGTTGGAGAGGATTCTGGAGATTGTAAAAAGCAATTATACATTGCATGTAATAAATATGTAGGTTGCCTTCTGGGTTACCATTATGTGTGTTGAGATTATGTACTAAGGTGGTATATAAACACTGCAATAAAATCATTGTTATATTTTAGAAATAATTGTATAATGATTGCTTTCTGGTCAGGGCCTCTATAATTACTTGGGTGGCAAACCCCTCTCTGTGCTCGATGTCTGGCTCAGAGGCGTTGATAGAAATATGAGTGAAATTTTGCTTTGCAATATCCTGGCTTTCTATTCATTTTTTGTAAATAGAAATAAAATTAGCTAAGGCAAAAACACTGGTCTAAGGAACTGGTCAGCAGCACAGACATGCAGGATTTTGAGCTGACTGAATGTCCCCGTATTAGTTCCCATGGACCTTTCCTAATAATGAATATGTACCTAATATTGCTGAAGACTCAAGGTTATGTTAAAGAATGAATAAAGGAATAAAAGAATGAAGGAAATTTATCAATTAAAGCAAAAACAATCATTAGGTTTTTGACAATTGCTAACCTGGGCAACAGATTCCCACATTTTAACACACAAAGAGAATTGCAGCCCTTAGTCACTTATCAATCCAGGGAATTATGTCTATAGGGCAGGGCTGTCAAACTCATGGGCCACGGGCCAGATGCGTCAGCCACACATCTGGCCCGGTTTAGCAAAGCAGAAGAAAGTTGCGATATGTCACGTGACACCGCCGTGACAACATGAGTTTGACACCCGTCTCTATCTTCTATATTTTATTTCTTCATTCTAAGCATAGAAAACACAGATATCCTTGTTTTAGCATATATATGTCTTACTCAGGCAATGAAATGGACAACAATTTATGCCATAATAGTTTTCAAGGTGCCACAAGATTCAGATTTTAATCTAGTTTACATGATGTCGTTTGGCCTCAAATCAACTAATCTATGCACAAATTTTAACATCTATAAAGATCTGAAACCTCTCCCACTTAACAATGTGTTACTATTGCAACAAAAGACGCAGAAAACTCCGCAATCTGTGCCATCTTATTTATTTTAAGCCTTGGGGAAGGAGACTGCTCACTGATTACCTGGCTCCAGGTCAAGACTTCCCTTTTTGTGCTGGTCTTTCTCGACAAGAGTTTCCTGCTGCAAAGTTTAAAGAAAATATTTTTAAAAAGTAGGGATGAGAGCATTTAATTGAATATTTTAACTTCAGAGTAGACTTTAAACAGCCCCAATCTTAACTAACAGAGCTTAAAAAGACTGAATTTACTATTTACTCCAGGGGTGGGTTCTACTTACCTTTACCTACCGGTTCGAATCATGCTCTCATGTGCTCTCTCTCTCTCTTCTGTGCATGCGCAGAAGCTTCTGCACATGTGCAGATCACCTATGATGACGTCCGGGTCAGTGGGCGGAGCCTCCCACTGGTTTTACTACCGGTTCTTGCGAACCGGTCCGAACTGGGGGCAACCCACCACTGCTCCACTCACGTATTACAGCAATATTTCTCAGCCTTGGCAACTTTAAGTTGCGTGGACTTCAACTTCCAGAATTCCCCAGCCAGTATGTAGGCAAAATATGTCTGTATTACAATGTTGTCTGGTCCAAACTTTCAACTAGCCCCATCATTAGGATAGGCCACCCACTATTACCTGTATGTGAGAATACATATTTCCGCTACACACTCCCAGCTTGCTGCAAATCACATCCCAAATCACATCCCACTACTAGTTTTCACTGAACCATCTTAAGCCCTTCCGGGTAGCTAGTCTACCACATTTCATTCCAGTGTAGCAAAATGAGTTGTGGTGGCACAGTGGTTAGAATGCAGTGTCACAGGCTAATTCTGCCCACAGCCAAAAATTCAATCCTGACTGGCTCAGGGTTGACTCAGCCTTCCATTCTTCCAAGGTCAATAAAATGAGGACCCAGATCATTGGGGACAATATGCTCAGAGAATGCTGTTAAGTACTATGGAGCAGTGGTGAAATTCAAATTTTTTTACTACCGGTTCTGTGGGCGTGGCTTGGTGGGCATGGCAGGGGAAGCATACTGCAAAATCTCCATTCCCACCCTACTCCAGGGGAAGGATACTGCAAAATCACCATTCCCTCCCCACTCCTGGGGGAAGGATATTGCAAAGTCTCCATTCCCACCCCACTCTGGGGCCAGGCAGAGTATTTGTATTTGCCGGTTCTCCGAACTACTCAAAATTTCCGATATCGGTCCTCCAGAACCTGTCAGAACCTGCTGGATTTCACCTCTGCTATGGAGTGGATTATAAATCTAAGTGCTATTGCTATTTCCAACTCCAATTAGTTACTAGATTTATCCATCCCACATCCTTTTCTTCAGTAGCTACTGGCAGTCACTTCCCTGAATGGCCATTTCATCTTGTGCTGTTGGGTTGCTATATTCTCAGCTGGTCACCAGGTTTATTTTTCTTCTGTTGATCCAATGATGCCAATAAAGTTGTTAACTTAGTATCCCAGCTGTTAAATGAATCTGGTTTCCCTATTGACTTAGCTTGTCAGAAGATTGCAAAAGATGATCATGTGGCCTTGGGACACAGCTACCGTCACAAATATGAATAGCTTGCCAAGCATCTGAATTTTGATCATGTGACCATGGGGATGCTGCAATGGTAGCTAGGTGTGAAAAACAGTCACAAATCACTTTTTCCAGGGCTGTTGTAACTTTGAATAGTCACTAAATGAACTGTTGTAAGACGAGGACTGCCTGTATACATGTTGATGAAAATTCCATTTAAATAAAACACAGTTTGTACAGTACAACACAGTAATCTCAGAATATATGGCCTAGCTTCTTATATCTCAAGTGTGGCAGTAAGAAAAATTGTATAAGAAAGTTTTAGCCAAGTGTTGTAAATTGAGGACTCTATATGCAAAAATTAGCCTGATTGACACTGGATATTCTTCTAAGTCAAGGCAAGATAGAAGCGGCCCCTTGGGGGTTTTGCAGTGCAGACGTTCCCTTTCCATCAGACACATCTTACCTCTATAGAACTGGCAAACTTTCTTGGGATCCGTTCAGAGCTGGGCATACGAATAGATTTTGCCTCACTTCTTTCTCTGGAAAGTGATAGCTGGCTCCCAGGCACAGTCACGTCTCCTGGGATGTGCGGAGGAAAATATAAAACTGAGCAATCAAATTTGGCAGTTATGAAACCCATCCTTAGCTCTGTTATTTCTAACCAAAGGAGAGGTTTGCTAGATATTCCAGAAAACTAGCATTATTATTGCTAGGATCCAGCCTATAGCCAGAATCTTTTCCCAGAACATGCTCTACCTTTGTGCTTTAGGCCCAGTGAAGGATGAGAGTAGGAACAGAGCAGTAGTGGGTTTCAAAACCCATCACTACCGGTTCGCTCATGGGTGCATGCTCGTGGGTGCGATGCTTCTGCGCATGTGCAGAAGCAGGGGTGAAATGCTCCCGGTTCGTACCGGATCGCCCAATCCAGTAGCAATGGTGGCAGGTGGTTCGGAAAACCGGTAGCAAAAATCCCTGCGCCCCCTGCCCCCTCCACCATGCTCAGCTGAGCCGCATGATCATCAGAGGCTTTTTTTGAAAAAAACTTTTAAAAGCATTTTTTCTACAACTTCCGCTGAAAAAATGCTTTTAAAAATAATAAAAAAAAACCTCTGATGATTGCGCAGGTCAGCTGGGATCGTCAGAGGCTTTTCAAAGCATTTTTTTTCTGCAACCTCTTCCGCCGAAGAGGTGGTTTAAAAAATGCTTTGAAAAACCTCTGACGATCAGGCAACACAGCTGGGATCGTCAGAGCCTTTTCAAAGCATTTTTTAAACCACCTCTTCTCTGAAGAGGTTGCAGAAAAAAATGCTTTAAAAGTTTCTCTGACGATCCCAGCTGAGTTGCCTGATTGTCTGATAGGCTTTTAAAAAAATATCTGACGATCAGACAACTGAGCTGGGATGTCAGAGAGGCTTTAAAAAAAATGCTTTGAAAAGCCTCTCTGATGATCAGGCAACTCAGCTGGGATCATCAGAGAGACTTTTAAAGCATTTTTTTCTGCAACCTCTTCAGAGGAAGAGGTGGTTTAAAAAATGCTTTGAAAAGGCTCTGACGATCCAGCTGTGTTGCCTGATCGGCAGAGGCTTTTCAAAGCATTTTTTTGCATTTGCAGAAAAAATGCTTTGAAAAGTTAAAAAAAAAAAAGTTGGCCACACCCATCCAGTCACATTACCCCCCACCACAAGCCATGCCCACAGAACTGGTAGTAACAAATTTTACATTTCACCCCTGCGCAGAAGTGTCCGGGCGGGTGGGCAGAGCCTCCTGCCACCACTGCTACAGGTTTGCCCAATCCAGGGTGAACTGGTAGCAACCCACCACTGGAACAGAGGTTCCTTTGTTTCCTTAAGGGCAGAGGTCTCCAACCTTGGCAACTTTACGACTTGTGGACTTCAACTCCCAGAATTCCTCAGCCAGCACATGCGTAAAGTTGCCAAGGTTGGAGACCCCCTGCTCAAGAGCTTGCATGATGCCTGTGCTGAATGAGGGGGAGGGGAACTTCTCTTTCTCCCTACCTGAATAGAAGCTGAGTCAGCATCCGGTAGAGGAAAAACAGATTGCTATGGCAGGGGTGGGCAAATGTGGCCCTTTTACAACCTGTGGACCTCAACTCCAAGCTGTCTCAGGAATTCTGGGAGTTGAAGTCCACAGGTTGTAAAAGGGTCACATTTGCCCACCCGTGCTATGGAATAAATTTTGGGTAGATAAATGGGAATGCCAAATGTATATGACTGCATTTGCATATCATACGAAGTGAAAAAGTGACGTACTCTTTTGGCTTTTGCAGATTTTTATGAGAACAATCATTTCATTGGTATGTCATGGTTTACGGATTAATAGCCATGTTCACTTCACATTTAATCCGATTACCAAATTAGGTCTATTTCTAGATTGGCAGAGAACTACACTGAACCATCAACTAATACAACAATTTGGGTTCATATAAGCTAAGGCACAAACTTTCCAAGATTAGATAGGTGAATGCAGCCACTGGGTTTGTAGCCTCCTCCGTTGCTTCTTTGGCCAGCTTAAAAGCAGCCATCCATACTGTTAGTTAATGAACCCGGAAAGTTAATTCATCCTACCCAGGCTCCTTCAGTCAACTCCTTTCTTAAATTTGACTATAGAGAAAATTTCTGAAAAATATGGTGGTTGGAGGTATGGATATGTTTTAAACATAAGATATGTTTCTACTGCCCATACATGTTCATTTTCTGGACAGTGATCCTTTGCTCACCCTTGGTAATAGATCTGTCATATCTTTAGCTTTGAACTACCATATTTTTCAGAGTATAAGATGCATCTTTCCCCCTCCAAAAGGGGGTGAAAATTTAGGTGCGTCTTATACACCGAATGTAGCCCTGCCCACCCACTGGCCCCCACCCTTTGGCCTCTGCCTCGCAGCAGTTACCTCCTTGCAAGCAAACAGTAGGAAAAAACAGCTCCTTTCAGCTTCAGCACAGTCTGATTAGCACAAGTTGATTGGATTGGCCTCCCGACTCTCAGCTGATTTGCTCTCAGCTGTTTTGTGCAGGGCTCTGCTGCTTGCTGCAAGGAAGAAAATTGCTGGAGCAGATTTTTTTCCCATTTGTGCTAATTAAGCTATGATGAAAATGAAAACGAAAGTAAAGCAGGCTGTTGGCTGTTGGCTGCAACGAGGCAAAATTGTTCAGAGGCAGAGGCAGAGGGAGATTTCTTTTTCTTCTTTTCCTCACCAAAAAAAGATATAGTCCGGTCTTATAGTCCGGTGCATCTTATACTCCGAAAAATACGGTATTTTTACCCCACATTTTTCATTTTGCTGATTCTCCTGAAAAGTAGTTCTCATTCCAGACCCACGACTGACTATTCCAGCCCAATATCTTTTCTTGCATCACAGAATTGAAAAGTACCTTTGGAGAATTGTGATTCTTTATCAGGGAGACTAATTGATGCATTCTCCAGCTCCATAGGATCATTAATGTCTACACTTTTCTTAGAATGGGATTCTTGGGAAAAAAAGATCAACATTAACGTGGAAGATACATACATCAAAGCAGAGAAAAATCGTAATGGGATTTGCAATATCAGAGAAGAGAACCCTATAGGATTTTCATATTTGTCTCGCACCATTACTGGTGATGATAACTGGTGAGAGTGACCATCATTGTTCTATCAGCACCATCCATCTGTTGCTTATCAAACATGTCTATAGCCTAAGGGCGTGATGGCAAACCTATGGCATGCGTGCCAGAGGTGGAATGCAGAGGCCTCTCTGTGGGCATGTGAGCCGTCGCCCCAGCTCAGCTCCGCTGTGCAGGCACATCTGCCTCCCGCCATCCAGCTGATCTTCAGGTCTCTGCTGCATATGCGCAGAAGGCAGGGCGCACACAGGGGGCCCATGCGTGCATGCTTAGAGGATGGGGCATATCTGGGAGGGGCAAGCGCGCATGCACGTGGGTGGGGTGCACTCACATTGCATTTTGGGGATTCAGGCGTGCGAGCGCACACACACTTTGGGCACTGGCCTAAAGGTTCATCTTCACAACCAGCAGAAAACTATGCCAGCATAAAATTTGCTGGCAATCATTAACTTGGCACAATTGCAATAGTGGCAAATATTGCTATGCTTATTTATAGTGGAGAGGGCACATAAAGGCTTTGGTTGATTATCTTGGCTCCCTTGTGTAGGCTTCCACCAAATGTTACCAGCAATTGGGAATCTGTCCATTATTCACTTTCCTTAATATGGGCTAGTGGAGAGATGAATTTTGACCTCTGGTTCTATGCAAGGGTTTTGCATAGGTTCATTCCAAGGGAGTCTGACTACTAGCTGATATCCAGTGACAGTAGGTTAGTGCTGTTCCTGAAGAGCATTCAACCTTTGTTCAAAAAGAGCTTAATATACGTTCAGTGCTCTTCCACATCAGTGCTGTACCCATATGAAGAAGGAGCCACTTAGCAACTGATGGACTTCTTCTACACACAGATTTAGCATTATTTCCAAAGAGTGCTAATTCATTGTTGGAAAAACAACTTATAATCATGGGTAGGGTTGCACCATGAAGGGCTAGAGAGGCAGCCAATTCTTTCACTCACTTCAGCACACAACCCCCTCCCCAATCACCGCTAAACAACTGATCCAGATCTGTGGCGCAGTGGTTAGAGTGCAGTACTGCAGGCTACTTCTGCTGACTGCCAGCTGACTACAATTTCAAATCTCACCACGCTCAAGAAGGTTGACTCAGCCTTCCATCCTTCTGAGGTGGGTAAAATGAGGACCCAGATTGTTGGGGGCAATATGCTCTGTAACCACTTAGAGAGGGCTGTAAAGCACTGTGAAGCAGTATATAAGTCGAAGTGCTATTGCCAAAATTGTTAGCTGAAACTCTTTTCAATATTGGCTGCAATTTATTTTATTTTATTTTTTATTTTATTTTTGGACTTGTATACCGCCCTTCTCCCTGAGGACTCAGGGCGGTGAACAGGCAAATAAAAACATCAAATACAAATATTAAAATACAGTTTAAAAATATGTATAAATTTGGCCCCATTAATTAAAACAATAAACAGAAACAAAAACAATTAAAAACACTTAAAAAGAGTTAGGCCAGCCCGGCTTGTTGGAAAAAGAAGGTTTTAGGGGCACGGCGGAAGGCACTGAGGTCCTGGATTCTCCTTATCTCTAGGGGCAGCTGATTCCAGAGGGTAGGTGCCCCCACAGAGAAGGCCCTCCCCCTGGGGGTCACCAGCCTGCATTGTTTGGCTGATGGCACCCCGAGGAGGCCCTCTCTGTGGGAGCGCACGGGTCGATGGGAGGTCGTCGGTGGCAGCAGGCGGTCTCGAAGATAGCTAGGCCCTATGCCATGGAGCGCTTTAAAGGTGAGAACCAGCACCTTGAAGCGCACCCGGAAGACCACTGGGAGCCAGTGCAGCTCGCGCAGGAGCGATGGATCAATGGAAGCAATAAGGGAAAAGGATAAGCAGCCATTCAAATTCACTTACCTTCGTTTTTATCTAACAAGCTCTGGCTTTCAGGGGTGCCCGTAGGGAAGATTATGGAAGAGGGCAATAGGCCTTCTCTTTGGAATTGCTTCTGCAGTTTCATCAGCTGGTGCGCCATTTTCTTCTCTAGCATGACTTGTTTCTAAATAGACCAAGAAGGGACCCAATAATTATTCAAACTCTCCCCCAAGAGCTCAAAGAAAAAGCTCAAGGGCTAAGGCAAAGGGAAATAAGAATGATGGAAATGAACAGGGAGAACCTGAGATCCAACTCAGAAGACAAATCTGATGTGATAGGCATCACCGAGAAAATTCAGGAATAAGAGCACAGAAAACTTCTTGAAGGAACTTGAGTTACCAAAAAAAAAATAGAGAGGAACAGAAGCAATACTGTGGAAGGAGTTCATTAAGACCACCCAGGCCAGCTGAAGACACAAATGTGGCTTTTCCCGTATCTGATGGCCAGGCTTTCAAACCGACATACAATAGGGATCGTAGGGGATTTAAATTACCTTTATATTTGCCAGGAATCTAACTCTGCTAAGAATCAGAGGACCAACAAATTGTTGTCTTATTTCATGAACAACTCCCTAGAGCAGGGGTCTTCAACCTTGGTAACTTTACGACTTGTGGACTTCAACTTCCAGAATTCCTCAGCCAGCATGCGCTTGTGGACTTCAACTCCCAGAATGGTGGCTGAGGAATTCTGGGAGTTGAAGTCCACAAGTCGTGAAGTTGCCAAGGTTGGAGACCCTTGCCCTAGAGGACCGTATGGCAGGAACAATTACTTTACCTGATCTTTCCAACTCAGGTTCCCACCCCACCCCCCACCCCCCTTTTATAGTAATACATTTTTTCTAACTAGATGTGGAACTTTACATTTCTCTGTTAAATTCCATCCTATTCATTTCAGTCCACTGCTCAGGTTTGTCTAGATCTGTAGAGAAGGAGTGGCAGAAGGGGGGGGGGCAGTCAAACAGATCAGCCTAGAATCCCCACACAGTCACAAGAGAACTAAGTCCCACCCACTGTTGAATTCCATTGACCCATATTTAACCCCAAGCAGGAGTTAACCATTAGCTGAGAAAATTCTTGTGCACAGGATGATTCAATAAATTAGTTCAGAGGTCTTCAAACTTGGCAGCTTTAAGATTTGTGGACTTCAACTCCCAGAATTCTCCAGACAGCATAGCTCAGCATAGCAGAATTCTCCAGCCAGAATTCTCCAGCATAACTGGCTGGAGAATTCTGGGAGTTGAAGTCCACAAGAATAGAATAGAATAGAATAGAATAGAATAGAATAGAATAGAATAGAATAGAATAGAATAGAATAGAATAGAATAGAATAGAATAGAATAGAATAGAATAGAATAGAATAACAGAGTTGGAAGGGACCTTGGAGGTCTTCTAGTCCAACCCCCTGTTTAGACAGGAAACCCTACACCACTTCAGACAAATGGTTATCCACCATCTTAAAAATTTCCAGTGTTGGAGCATTTACAACTTCGGCAGGCAAATTATTCCACTTATTAATTGTTCTAACTGTCAGGAAATTTCTCCTTAGTTCTAAATTGCTTCTCTCCTTGATTAGTTTCCACCCATTGCTTCTTGTTCTACCTCAGGTGCTTTGGAGAATAGTTGGACTCCCTCTTCTTTGTGGCAGCCCCTGAGATATTGGAACACTGCTATCATGTCACCCTAGTCCTTCTTTTCATTAAACTAGACATACCCAGTTCCTGCAACTGTTCTTCATGTTTTAGCCTCCAGTCCCCTAATCATCTTTGTTGCTCTTCTCTGCACTCTTTCTAGAGTCTCAACATCTTTTTTACATTGTGGCAACCAAAACTGAATGCAATATTCCAAGTGTGGCCTTACCAAGGCATTATAAAGTGGTATTAACACTTCACGTGATCTTGATTCTATCCCTCTGTTTATGCAGCACAGAACTGTGTTGGCTTTTTTGGCAGCTGCTGCACACTGCTAGCTCATATCTAAATGGTTGTCCACTAGGACTCCAAGATCCCTCTCACAGTTACTACTGTTGAGCAAGGAACCACATACCTGTGCATTTTGTTTGTCTTCCCTAAATGTAGAACCTTGCTTTTTTCACTGTTGAATTTCATTTCGTTAGATAGCGCCCAATGTTCAAGTCTGTCAAGATCCTTCTGTATCTTGAGCCTATCTTAAAGTCTTAAAGCTGCCAAGTTTGAAGTCCTCTGAATTAGTTCAATTGGACCTTCACATGTGGACCTGATCTTTCACACCTGACAAGATCTTTATAAACCTCTTCTCTAAAAGGGAGGACTCATCCTTCCCAGCTTTATGTCACCTGCAAACATTGTGACTTAAACATTGCAAACTGGTGGCAAGGCTTTTAGGGGCCAGAATGCACAGTTGGAGGTCCACATTTATGTCCCTGTGGATTAATAGACTCATTTTAGTTTGATTCATCTTGCAGAAGGAACGTCTTGATTTATACTTGGAAATACCCTAAAAGAACTGGGCAAGACATCCCAGGTTAAGCAGTATTTGACTATTAGGAGGTCCCATAGCTACTGTATTTCAGTTCCATGATGGGATGACACTCTTGTTCTTTGAAGCAACTCACCCGTTTCAGTTTATCTTCCTTGCTTTTCCGTTGCTGTTCTTCAATCCTTGCTTCTCGTTTAACATCATCACCAATTTTTATTAGAAGTGACATTTCTTTTTTTTTCCATTCCTGAAAACCAAAAATTGAGCTATTGGTTGCTATCTCTCTCTGAGGGTTGCTATCTATTCCAGGATAGCTACTGTTACTGATTTTTTTGTATGCTTTCAGACAGTTTAGTAATAATCTTACCCACCAATGCCTATCAGATTTATTGGATTATAAATCCTACATATTCTGGCTAGAAATCTAGGACTTGATGAATAACAACCAATTTCTAACCTATATAGGATTACAATTACAGTAGGTTATCTATGATCTATCTTGAACAGTGGTATTGCAAGATTTGAAGACAGCTCCATAATTTTCCTTTTGCTTAAAATTTGCATATCACTACTTCTATTTTTATTTTTTTAAATATGTATTGTTCTAAGGTTGAGCACTCTCTTAACTGAAGCCCTGAAACCAAGGAGGACCCATCATTAGCCACATCCTGAATTATGGTTTGTTTGTTTATTTAAATAAGAAATATATTTTATTTAAATAAAAATTGTTAGCAGAGCCAGAGTGAAAGTGATGAACAATCTGACAAACAGCCAATCATGTAGTCCTAATGGTAATCCCTCAGATCACTAGGCTTTTCACAGAGAAAAATCCATGGTCACAAGGAAGAAAAACTTAACTTCTCCCCATTCTTCCCAATGCCCAACATCAGGGGTGGCAAACCAATGACACACCAAGACATTTCGGGTGGCATGCCAACAAGTGGTGGGATTCAATTTTTTTTACTACCCGTTCTGTGGGCATGGCTTGGTGGGCGTGGCATGGCTTGGTGGGCGTGGCAGGGGAAGGATACTGTAAAATCTCCATTCCCTCCCCACTCCAGGGGAAGGTTACTGCAAAATCCCCATTTCCTCCCAATCAGCTGGGACTTGGGAGGCAGAGAATAGATGGGGTCGGGACCAGTCAGAGGTGGCATCTACCGGTTCTCCGAACTGCTCAAAATTTCTGCTACTGGTTCTCCAGAACTGGTCAGAATCTGCTGAATATCACCTCTGGAGTTGATGTGTCAACAGAGTCAAGTTAGGCATTTTCCAAATTTTTGACATGTGAAGCCCAAAAGGGTCACCATCATTGCCCCACACCAAGGCAATGAAGGGAGCAAAGGACACTGAAATGAAGATTTACTTACAAGAACACCCATGTTTAAATCATCTGGGAAAAAAATTAATAGCAGCTCTTTTAAGACTAGCCACTTAAAAACAAAAGTGGCTAGTCTTAAAAGAGCCACTATTCACTTTTTCCAGATGATTTAAGCATGGGTGTTCTTGATGGTATCGTTTTTGTGCATCAGAGTACACCGTAGTACTTTTAAAAGCAGTGAGTTAGGATGCCACAAATCTCTTCAAGGTAATTTTTGCTCCAAAGGAAAACATGGCTCTCTCTTGGAAAACTTAAATCATTTGTGAATCCTTGGAATTTGGATGCTTGAACCCTCCTAGAACAGGGATGTCAAACTCGATTTCATTGAGGGCCGCATCAGGGTTGCGTTTTTTTAACAGTAACAGAGTTGGAAGGGACCTTGGAGGTCATGTAGTCCAACTCCCTGCTCACGCAGGAGATGGGCGTGGCTGGGGTGGGTGTGGCCAGCTCGACATCACTTGTGTCAGGGGCACCTGTGGTGGCCTGAGTGCTCTGCCAGTGAAAATGGGCCCCCAACCTCTGTTTTTGGCTGCAACGGCCTCCTGCAATCCTCTGCCAGCAAAAACAGAGCTCGGGAGGGCTGTTCCCGAGCTCTGTTTTTGCTGGCAGGGGGTTGCAGGAGGCCGTCACAGCCAAAAGCAGAGCTCGGAGCCCATTTTTGCTGGCAGAGGCACCGTGGGCCGGTCCTTCGCTGTTTCCAGGGTGGCCCTGTGGGCCAGATCTAAGCACCCCACGAGCTGGACCCAGCTTCCGAGCTTCAGACAATATTATCAGCCAATAAGGATGTCCTAAAAAAACCAGGCTTAAAAATAAACATTGAGTGCTTACGCAATGCCATAAAACATCCAACATCCAACATGGCTACTATATGAGCTTTTCCTATTCCCTTCTGCCCTAGACATATTACCTCTTCCATTTTCTTACGAAGCAGAAGCTGCTTTCTCTTCTCAGCCCCCTGCTTCTTTTTGTCCTCTTGAGCCAAACTGAGGCGACGGTTCTCTTCAGCGAGCTCTTCAAGTTTTTCCAGTTCTTGGTTAATTAGATCTAAATATCTTTATTTTTAGAAAAGAAACATGAAGAATTAAAAGTCTGAGATCCCATCTGAGATTCAAACTACATCCCCTTCTCTTAGATTTTGGAATATATATATGGTAGAGAGTAAAGAGGATGGCCTTGAAGGAGGGTCCCCATTGCTGATCTCTATCTTGTATCTATGGGTTTTGTTCCTAGCTTTGCCTTGATTTGGGGGTGAGTTATCTGAGATAGGTAAAGATATTGGTTTATCATTCTAATTCTACTCACCTCCCTGTACCAAATGCACTGGCTTGTAATTAGGACTGAATTGTTATGGAATGATGGGACCAAACAACATTCCTGGGTCAGCCAGAGACAGTATTATTGCACAGTTTCAGAACCAGATTTGTATCTGCAATTCTGAACAAAGAAGAGCTCTGATACAACTGCTTTTATACATCTCCAAGACAAAGGATTTTGCGAGCACAGCAGTTTTCCATATATGGTTAACATACATTTGTTACATTATAATTGACACTTCCTAATTACTAAATTCTTTCATTATTTTCTAGTTCATGAGATTATCTTAGCTAAACAACCTTCCTCAATTCTGTGTTTGCTGATGCGTAGATTCATGACTGCTTTTGGATAATAATTAACTTTTTGTTTCAAATGGATGTCTCTGCATCCTTGACAGATAGGCCCCTCGGAAGATATATATTAAGGAGAAATTTCCTAACAGTGAGGACAATGAACCAGTGGAACAGCTTGCCACAAGAAGTTATGGGTGCTCCATTGGAAGTTTTTAAGAAGAAACTGGACAGTCATTTGTCTGAAACCGTATAGGGTGTCCTGCTTGAGCAGGGGACTGGACTAGAAGACCTCCAAGGTTCCTTCCAGCTCTATCCTGATTAAATGGAACTAAGGAGAAATTTCTTGACAGAACAATTAACCAGTGGAACTGCTTGCCTCCAGAAGTTGTGGGTACTCCATCCCTGGAGGTTTTTAAGAAGAGACTGGACAGCCATTTGAAATGGCCTAGGGTCTCCCACTTGAGCAGGGGGGTTGACTAGAAGACCTCCAAGGTCCCTTCCAATTCTGTTAAGAGTTGCAGGTAGTCTATCACTGGAGGCTTTCAAACAAAGATTAAGCCAGGGATCTCCAAATTTAGCAACTTTGAGACTTGTGGACTTCAACTCCCAGAATTCCCCAGCCAGATTACAAGAGCCTGTGATTCTATGATATCACTGGAAATGGGAAAAGGATGGGGATTTTCCCTCATAGACCAAAACACACAAAGTACAGTTTCTCTGCATAAAGGTGAAAGGTCAGGAATTGCACAAAAAAAGAAATAATAATAATGCCCCTAGAAAGAGATGCGATGCCAGAATGCTGATTCTCATGCAATTATCCAGGATTGGCTCTACCATTAAGCAAATTGACACAATGACTTTGGAAAACATTTGCTCAGGGAACCCACCAAGTGCAGGAAAAGAGAACTGTATGTACATCCTCTCTGTTGCATTCTTTACCTGTTTCTCATTACATTCTCTTGCTCCTGTATGGTAGGTCTTTCTTCTTTCAATAGCCAGTCTCGGTATTTTGAGGTTTCTACAGCCTCTGGAAGACCATGAGTGTCTTGCAACTTGGTGACTTGTTTCTCCAGCGTTTTCTGGAAATCAGGTAGGAAACAAAAAGTTTGTGATGAAATTAAGAGTTTGTGCAAGATGCTGCCACCATTTTGACACTGTGATAATGCCACATAGTAGCCTGGCTTAGGGCCAAGGAATATTTATGGTGTAATTTCTTCAGATTAGAATCAGAAAGTCCCCATAGGGCTAGGGTTAAGGTTAGGATGACACTGATTCTCTAAACAAGCTAAATATGTTTTTTGGATGGTTTGAGACCACAAATAACGTTCCAGCAAGGAAGGCTGTTCACCTCCCTGATAAACAGCTATTCAGGTTTGATTCAACCAGTGGTGGGATTCAGCCAGTTCGCACCACTTGGGGAGAACCGGTTGTTAACTTTCTGAGCAGTTTGGCAAACTGATTGTTGGAAGAAATCATTAGGGCAGCGAACCGGTTGTTAAATTACTTGAATCCCACCACTGGATACAACCACTGTTTGGTAGGTCCTGTGGAAAGTCAATATTCGGAAAGCTGCTGGTCCTGATAATATCCTTGGGCGAATACTTAAGGAGTGTGCTGATCAGCTGGCTACTGTTCTCACAGACATCTTCAACCTCTCGTTGCATCAGGCCATGGTTCCATCATGTCTTAAGACTGCAATCATTGTACCAGTGTCCAAAAAGACTATCATCACATGCCTTAATGATTACTGTCCAGTTGCACTCACTTCCATTATGATGAAGTGTTTTGAGAGATTGGTAAAGGACTATATGGTTTCATGCCTTCCCTCTACATTTGACTCATTACAGTTTCCTGTGTCAGATGAGGAGAGCACATCTTTCTCCTTCTGTTCTGGCCACTTTTTTTACAAAGGCACAATTGAGAGTGTTTTAACAAAAACTGCATCACTGTTTGGTTTGGTGGCAGCAGTGCCTCAGATAGAAAGTCCATACAGAGAGTGGTAATGACAGCCGAGAAGATTATAGGAAGCTCGCTTCCTGTTATTCAGGATACTGCTTATAAGCGCTATGTGCTTAGAGCTCAAAGGATTCTCAGAGACCTCACACATTCACTTTACCGTCTGTTTCTGTTACTCCTGTCTGGGAAGAGGTTTCAAAGTATTTCCAGTAGGACTACCAGATTCTGTACCAGCTTTGTTCCCTATGCCATCTGTCTGGTAAACTGGCAAGATTCATTTTGATCGCCATGTACATATCTACATCTGAACTAGACTGTGTTGTTTAATATATGTGGGTATAGGCATAATTTTGTATTTATTTATTTTGTTGTGTTTATATAGTGTATATTATGTAGTATATATTGGTGGAGACCCTTTAAGAGCAATTAAATTTCATTTTAATGTATGCTGATTAGTGTACATTCAAAGTGACAATAAAGTTATTCTATGTTCTAAGTTCTAAAGCACAGTTTAACTCTGGAAATCACTGCCGGCATGAATGATGAAAACAGTCAATTTGGGGGATTTAAAATGAACATTCATCAGGCCTTCAAAGGCTACTAATACTGATAACTGTTTATTAAGTTTTGAGTTATGGGCAACATGCTTTATATATTAGTTTCTAGGTAACAACTGCAGAAGTCAGAAAGGAGTATTGCCATTTAATCGAAGGCAATGAGGTTCCCAAATGCATCTAGAAAGTGGGAACAGATGAACTCTGGGCCTAATCAAGCAGCACTCTTCCTGTGCTGCTTGATTACCAGCTAGATTTTCTAAATAGTACATATTCAATGGATACTAAAACAAGACATTATATTTACAACGTTCTTGTTAGCATAGGATGAAATTTCAAGTGGTTCCAGGACTTACTTGTTCTCTTAGGTAGTGTTTTTCAAACTCCAGCTTGCGGGAGGTCAGATACTGTCTATATTCATTAAATTCCTTCAAGGTGCACACAACCTAAATAACAAAAGGTGAGAAAATAGCAGCTTGTATTGAGCAGCTTACCAAACTAGTTTAATGCTTATCATTGCGGGACCATCAGAAATACAAAAGGAGAAACCTAATCCAAAATATATCTAGGCCTTGTTCCTCATAAATACATTTAATGTGTTTGTCCCAAAGGTACTTTTTCAAAAAGTAACTAGACTTTCTTGTTTTTCTTTGGAGACGTTTCACTTCTCATCCAAGAAGCTTCTTCAGCTCTTCAAAGAGAAACAGGAAAGTCCAGCTGCCTCTTGAAAAAACACTTTTGGGACAACCATGACCTGGATGACTGAGGAGCTCCATAGACATTTAATGTGTTTGTTTAAAATGTTGGTCTTATTTTCTTAATATATTTTATATGCCTCGCACTCAGTGGTGGAATTCAAATTTTTTTATTACAGGTTCTGTGGGCGTGGCTTGGTGGGCATGGCAGGGGAAGGATACTGCAAAATCTCCATTTCCACCCCACTCCAGGGGAAGGATACTGAAAAATTTCCATTCCCACCCCACTCCAATGGAAGGACACTACAAAATCCCCATTCCCTCCCCACTCTGGGGTCAGCCAGAGGTGGTATTTGCCGGTTCTCCAAACCACTCAAAATTTCTGCTGTCAGAATAAATATTCTCAAAATGTTTGAAAACCCCTCTGATAAGCAAAGTCAATGAGGAAGCCAGATTCACTTACCAATCATGTTACTAATTTAGCAATTGCAGTGACTCACTTAACAATTGTGGAAAGAAAGGTTGAAAAATTTGGCCAAACTCATCTCACTTGGCAATGGAAATTTGGGGCTCAATTTTGGTCATAAATCAAGGAGTTAGGTTTAATTGGAATTTAAACAATCTAATTGTGCATAGGATCATATTCTGGAATCTGGCTTCCCCATTGATTTTGCTTATCAGAAGGCTGCAAAAGGTGGATCGTACGATCCTCAGAACACTGCAATCATCATAAATATAAGTGAGTTGCCAAGCATCCGAATCATATTCTGGAATCAGAATATGTTAATACTATATATTTACGCTGGTAGCTTAAGACATAGCTGTGTGATAAAGTTCATGGACAGTTATACAGACGTACTACTGTACCAATGGACTTATATTTACAATGGACTATTCTGACATGCCAAATGTCATTTAGTATTTGCAACAAATCATGATTATATGCATTATTAGGTCACAGATTGTTAGAGGTTGAGGGGTCATTAAGATTATCAAACGTTCTGTACAGGAGTCTAATATCACTGAAAGGCAATAGAATATTTCCCTTAATATAGAGAATAGAGCTTATCATGAGCTCTAGAGTTGGATACACCTTTTAAAGGCAGCAATCTTCATTTTTGTGCAAATTAACATGAATCGTTCAGTGATCAAAAAATGAAAAGGGAAAATGAATTGATGCCAAAATCCAGAATAAGAACAGTTCTTTGAAAACGTGAATGAATATATGCCCACCATCCTGTACTTGCATGGCATTCTGAGTCAAATTAAAAATATCTGAAACCAACGTGAAATATATCAATATGTCTAACATTAAAGAAAATAATTTTGCATAAAACATGTTGTTTTCCAAAATCATTGAGTAAAACGTACCTAAAACCATAAGGTGCTCAGCACAAGCCACAACTGTGCTGGTGGCTTGTGTTGAGCAAAAGTGACAAGAATAGGTGACAAGGATAAAATGCTTAAGTATCAGATTACGTATTGTTTTCAATCTGTAAACCAGGAATATCTGTTGAGTATGTCAGAATTCAGGAAAAACAGACTTGGGTGTGTTAGCATGTATTCTGCATGTTTGCAGGATTGCAGGATTGCAAGGACCTTGTGTAGGAAACCTACACAAGGTCCAGTTTAGGACTCTCTTGAGAATTTTCCGAGAGTTAGAAGATAAAGAAAATGTGTGTGTGCAGACATTGAAGGCACCCACGGATAGCAGCGCCAAGTTCAAAGTTTGTATTTAACATCACAAATAGACTTCAGAATAAGACTGTCTAACTGTAATATTTACCGCTGTTTAGTTCAGGTTCTATTTTTTCTTCTACCATGTTACCGATTGTTGCTTTAGTAACTTTAATAGAAGACAGAATGGGCACAAACTTACTTTGTTTTTGTCAGTGATCAGGCCAGACTTTTTCAGTCTCTGCAGATTGTCTTTACGCTTGTAGTAAGCACGCAAGTGGGGGTCATGAAGACTTTTGTATTTGGGGGCCATGATCTTACAGTATGGGTCACTCAGATCAAAAGTAGCTGATGGCTGATAAAGCTGAAAGAAACACAAAAGATTGATGAGAACAAAGAAAATTGGCATACCATATAACCTATTGGGATTCTCCCCTGGGAAAAAACCCCACCATGCTTGATCTATCAATTACTTCAGAGGAAATACAAAGAAATATTATGTTATGCTAGGAAAGAACTTAAGAAAAAAAATACATATAAAAGCATGCCAAAGAGCCTCTCTTTGAGGCAGACGCGTGGTTTAGAAATATGATAGATGATAAATAGATAGATAGATAGATAGGTAGATAAGATAGATATCCTGTTTTCCCAAAAATAAGACCTTCCCCGAAAATAAGACCTAGCCTGATTTTAGTGTGTTCCTAATATAAGCCCTACCCCAAAATAAGCCCTAGTTAAGGTTGTCTGCAATGGGGTGGGTGTAGAAAGCACCAGAGGCAGCCATGGCACAGGGGCCAATGGTGTCCAGCAGCAGCTGCAGTCTGCACAGTGCAGGTAAGTTGATTATCTGTCCAAGCAGAAGGTGGACGTAGAGGCGGGGGAGGAGGCATGCAATCTGGACGCACCGCACAGGATGCAGGAAATCTGAGTGTTGATGGGTCAGAGCAGGCAGGCGGCCGTGGGAGGCTCGTCTTCACACGGTGGCACCAGCAGCAGACAGAGGCAGAGGCGCAGGGGGGAAGGCAGGTGATCCTGGTGCACCACGTGAGCAAACCAAGAAACATGAAGACGAGCCTTCCACAGCCACCCACCCACTCTGTCCCACCATCTCTCAGCTTGCTTGCTCCATTGCAACCACAAGCAATGGGCCGTGGGCCGGCGGCCATGCAGGGTCTTGCTGGATGGGGTTGCCAAAGCCACAGCTGCGAGGCAAGGCAGGTGTCAGGGCGTGGATGGCCTGGCTGCGGGGATCTGTGGTAAGCCGGTGCAGGGTGCACGGGGCAGCTCCATCCCCTGCGTCACAGTGGTGGCACTGGCCTCCTGCCTTGTTGTGGCTGTGAGCAAGCAGAAGAAATGGGCCTCCTGTACAGTGGGGAAAAAAATAAGACATCCCCCGAAAAGAGAGTGGGGGAGGGAGAGAGAGAGAGAATTCCCACACTGGTTTTTACTAAGAAAGGTAGCTTCAAGAGAGAGGAAAGTGGCAGGAAACAGACAAATTAAGGGTTCTTTCCCACTTTTACTTCTGAATTTCTTTCTCAGGATAGTTTCAATTATTTTAAAATAACACTGGGACACTTCTACAAGTTTTCATGCAACATGCCCCATAAAAATGGTTTCTTGTTGCATGCTTTTGTATTTTGTGTCCACAACATTTTATGGAAAGCAGAACTGGGATAGTCTCTCTTCACCTTTTCACCCAAATTTGTTCTGTAGAACATGGTATTGGAGCCAGGCAGAAGTGGGATCTTGGTGAAAAGTGGCATGTCCAGAATTTGATTGGGTCCTACAACTGGCATCTGTTTCCCAGGACCCAACTAGAAAAGAAAAAAACATAGAGGAAGCATGTTATTCATTATCTGTTTTGCATAACTCAGCAGTAATTTGCTTTAATATTTTAACATCTCCAAGAATATGCACAAGCTTTGGTCTTGGTTTGATTTGATCTCCCCTTCCAAGCCAGAGCTAGTTTGTATGAGTTTGTTTATCAAATGTATTTGCCACCATCTCATGGTTCAGGTGACTCTGAACAACTTACACCAAAATAAAATTCACAACAACAATTATATGTCATGCAGCTAGCATAACAATGGTGTTACATGTGTCATATTAGGGGCCTTCAAAACTCTCTGCACCAATGCATTCTGGATCAATTGTACCTTCTAAATACTCTTCAAAGGTAGCAGAACAAAATAACAGAGTTGGAAGGGTCCTTGGAGGTCTTCTAGTCCAACCCCCTGCTTAGGCAGGAACCCCTACGCCACTTCAGACAAATAGTTATCCAATATCTTCTTTAAAACTTCCAGTGTTGGAGCATTCACAACTTCTGGAGGAAGTTGTTCCAGTGATTCATTGTTCTAACTGTCAGGAAATTTCTCCTTAATTCTAGGCTGCTTCTCTCAATTAGTTTCCACCATTGCTTCTTGTCCTGCCCTCAGGTGCTTTGGAGAATAGCTGGACTCCCTCTTCTTTGTGGCAGCCCCTGAGATATTGGAACACTGCTGTCATATCATCCTGAGTCCTTCTTTTCATTAAACTAGACATACCCAGTTCCTGCAACCATTCTTCATATGTTTTGGCCTCCAGTCTCCTGAACATCTTTGTTGTTCTTCTCTGCACTCTTTCTAGAGTCTCCACATCTTAGCAGTAGAATATGTTGCAATAATCCAAGTATGAGATGTCCAGGGCTAAGCGCAGAGCCTCAAAATCCAGAAAAGAGTGCAATTGGCGCACCACACAAAGTTGTGTGGAAGGTCTCCTATCCATGACTGTCATGAGTCTAGGAGAACCCACAAGTTGCACACTGGGTCTATCTGGGATAGTGCCACCCCATCCAGAACTAATGGTGATACGCCTCCAGATTCCAAGGCTCTGCATACCCACAGCCACTCCATCTCACCAAGGTTCAGTTGAAGCCTGTTGTCCCCCATTCAGGCCCCCACAGCCTCCAGGCTCTGCAAATTTTCAGAACTCAACTGTATGTACTGCATCTTTTTCCCCATTTCATTCCTCTTTTCTTCCAAAAGCTCAGACAACATCCAATTTTTCCTTGTCATAGATTACTTGGCTATTGGGACTTTATAAATTTTGATTATTTTTTACACATTTCTGAAAAGGCTCTAATTGTCCGGAGGGGGGGGGATATTTATTTCTTGGTCCCAAATAAATCGCACTATATTTACGCCTTTTATATGAATAAATATTTCAGGGGAATTTACAGACACTTTGCTTGGCTTCCGCCAGACACCAAGTCTCACCTATTTTTTTAACATTTTCAATAGTTTTAATTAAAACAAACATAAAATCTAATATTCATCAATACACCACCTCTCAATTTTAGAAACGAAGTATACGACATAAATATTGTTGTACAGAAAGACTGCATTAAACCAGAAGTTGGAATAATAGTATATACGGCCAGTTTTAACATATTAAAGGATTGAGCTTGTTCTATATTGGCATTTTATTTATTTATTCTACAGCTTCTGATATTTTACTATTATCTTTAATTTCTTCAAACATCACTTATTTACTTACTACTTCGTATAGTTTTGATCATATTAGCAATGCTATATTTTAGTTGTACTTCATCATAATTGTTATAATCTACCAATAAAATATTTAAATGTAAAAAAAACAGATCACCTCTCCTTCCTCATGTAGGCTTCATTAATATTCCTATAAACTAAAAGTTGTACATGGCCACATCAATGACTTATCTTTAAGTGAATGGTTATATGTTAAATAGTAACCATTCACTTTAAGTCAGTGATGTGGCAGACATTTTGTGACAGCATCCATTACACACACACACACACAATCTCAAAAGGCATCATCAACCCTAAAGCTTTGGGGATTACTTTGAGTCCTCTTTAGCTGAAGCAGTCAAAAGATGTTTCTATTAAACTCAAGTTATTTATTTTTTTCTTCTTAGTGCAGAGCTTCTCAATCTTGGCAATTTTAAGACAGTTGGCTCTCAACTTCCTCATTTCCCTGGCTGTATGCTGGCTGGGAAATTCTGTGTGTTGAAGACCATACATCTTATAAGTTTCTGAAGTTGAAAAATACTGGATCTGAGCTACTTACCAAAAGGAGAACTAAGCTAGTAAATGGAATAAGCCCTACATAAGTTTATACAGAGAGCCAATCTGGCGTAGTGGTTAAGGCATCTAAAAATCAGGAGTTCATGAGTTCTAGTCCCATTTTAGGCATGAAGCCAATTGGGTGACTTTGGTACCATCACACACTCATCCCTAGGAAGCATCCACATATCATGAAAGTTGCCAAGGTTGAGGAACACAGTCTCACTGCAATAAAGAGGGAGAGTTGGTTCAACTGCAGTTTTTCCTTTCTATATGGGGCTCGCCTTGAGGAGCACCCAGAGGCTCCAACTGGTCCAGAATGCAGCCACGCGGGTGGTTATGGGAGCGACATGGCGTTCCCACATAACACCTCTCCTGCACGAGCTGCACTGGCTCCCGGTGCGCTTCAAGGTATTGGTTACCACCTTTAGAGAACTCCATGGCTCAGAACCTGGGTACTTATGAGACCGCCTTCTGCCACCGGTAGCCTCTCACTAGCCAGTACGCTCCCACAGAGAGGGGCTCCTCAGGGTGCCGTCGGCCAGTGTCAACTGGTGGCCCCCAGGGGGAGAGCCTTCTCTGTGGGGGCACCTGCCCTTTGGAACGAGCTCACCCCGGAGATATGGAGGATCCTGGATTAATGCACTTTCCGCCGTGCCCTCAAGACTTTTTTATTCCAACAAGCGAGGCTGGCCTCTTTTTAATTGTTTAATTTTAATTCGAATTTGTTTTTAAAAATAGGGGTGTTTTTAATTAGTATGGGCCAAATTTATTTAATGTTTTTTAAATTGTTTTTTAAATTTTGTATTGTATCTGTTTTATGGCTGTTACCCGCCCTGAGTCCTTCGGGAGTAGGGCGGTATATAAATCTAAATAAACTCAAACTCAAACTCAAACTCCTCCCTCACTTACTTCTATTACATCCTCTTCAGGTTCCATGGCTTCAAGTGCTGTCCGGGCACTTTCTGTTAAGTAATGTCCCATGGCTGCCTTCAGGACCCCTGGGTTGGGGTACGTCATCTTGATGGTTCACGGTGAGCTGCTGCCCTTGGAGGACATAGCTTCCAACTGCCACCTCTTAGCAACCCTTCTAGAACATTCCTAGATGTTGTTAGCAACAAAGGTTCTGCTAGTTTGGTCCTAGTTGCTACCCTCACATTCTCTGTGAAGCTTTCAACATCTCACAGGAAGGAATCTGATGTTGGAATCCCATTCTGTCAGGTGATCTTATGCTGCATAACATGGAAGCAAAACTGTTGTGTGGATACAGTAATCATACAGTGCAGCTACTAAATGATACAAGATGCATAGATCTGAGTCAGATATTTCTCGAGTTTATTGTTATTGTCAATAATGAGCCCCTTTGTTGTCTTGGATTGTCTTGTGGACTGATGATGCCGAATTTAGGGACAAATTACCAGGAATAAAATCTCCAATCTTGACTTGATTCCTTTCTGCCAGAGGCAACTACCGTATTTCTATCCTGATTTCAAGCACCCATGGTACTTAAATAGATTCTCCTATGTCCTGCATAAGGAAGTGTGCTGAATGAAATAAAAAGCTTCTCTAGTTTATTCCCAGAGTGGCTATCCAAATGCCAAGAATAACGGCACCTCCCACTTACCGTATATTCTGCAGAAACTGGTACTGAGGTATATTGCCTCTGGATATATCCATCATGATCAGTAGCTCTTGATAGCCTTATCCTATATCAGGGGTGTCAAACTCGATTTCATTGAGGGCCACATCAGAGTTGTGTTTGACCTCGGGAGGCTGGGTATGGCTGGGGCAGGCATGGCCAGCTCAATATCCTGCAGCCCACACGCAGCCCTCCTGGGCTCCGTTTTCGTCTGCAACGGCCACCTGCAACCCTCTGCCAGTGAAAATGGAGCCCGGAAGGGCTGCACATGGGTGCAGGACATCGAGCTGGCCACGCCCCCCCCAGCCACACCCACTCAGCCTCCCAAGGTCAAACACAACCCTGATGTCGCCCTCAATGAAATTGAGTTTGACATCTGTTTTCACTGGCAGAGGCACCATGGGCCGGTCGTTCGCTGTTTCCAGGTGTTGTGACCCAGGCTCAAGTAGGTAGTATTAGATGCAAACAGTTCCAAAACAAACAGACTCATTCTCAGCGTAGTCCAAACTAAATCAAAACAAACTTTTCATAACACAAATTCTTCAGTCTAATCACCAACCTTGGTATAATTAGGCAAACTGCCAAAGGCTTCTCTTGGCAAAAGTTCAGAAGCAGAAGACACCAACAAGAGATAAGTGCAGCAAAACAAGAGCTAGTCTATCAATGTTGTTTTCCAAAGAAGAGCACAAGAGCCGTTGCTGGTCTTTTAAGCCTTATGGGAGGGGCCAATCATCTTCTGGCCCTACTCCCGAGTCATCCTCTTTGCTGTAGCTGCTCTTGCCTTCTGGCAGCTCTTTTCATACGTGCACTAGGAACAGGCTCTTCCTGTTCCTCTGCTTCTCTACTGTCAGCCTCTGGAGGCTCCGGAGTCCACACCTCACTCCCTGATGGCCCTGGCCCCATCTCTGCCTCCAATGCAGAGCCCTCATCCGGGCCTTCCTCAGCCTCATCGCTTTCCGACTCCGCTGTCAGCTCCGCAGGCTGCTGGTGGACCACACCACCAGGCTGGCTCCGTGGGCCAGATCTAAGCACCCTGTGGGCCAGATGCAGCCCGCAGGCCTTGAGTTTGACACCCCTGTGCTATATGAAGTTCTTATTCTCTTCTGAAATCACCAAAACTGATTTACCAAAAATTATCACTGCATCTTGTGACAGTAATTTACACGGTCAAAATTCTACCGCATATTCTGGTTAAGTTATTGGTAAGCTTTTGGTTTCCTGGATTGATCATAACAGCTCACGAAACCCTCCAGAGCCCAAACCACATATACTCTCCATGTGCTAGGCTATGACTCCATTTTTTATAATCTGGGTTGGAATTTTAGGCACCATAAACCAAGAAGTGTGGGTCCTAGTTTGGAAAATGAAGCTTAGCTCACCATGGAGGTGTTTCCAGCCCCATTTATCTTGGTTCACTGTTTTAATTCCTTTTCAGTTCTACAGCCTCCTCCTTCCTCACTACAGTTATAGGAAGAATCTTGTGTCCAACTTTGTGATGAAGTCATATTCAAAACTGAATTTTTATTTCAACCTTTCAAAACTTTCAATGTGTTATACTTTGCCTACGTTTTCACTGATTTATCAGCCATGAACTAACATGTATTTCCTGTTTGGCCAGCATGTTCAGTGTAACCTGCTATCTATAATAAAGTTGGGATCTCTTTCCTGGTGCAATCATTTTATTCACACTTATTTGAAACAACTCTTATTTGCCCATTCAGTCCATTTTGGATTTATATTTTAGGAGACTGTTACAATCCAAGTGGATTTCTTCACCATCAAGAATAATTTGCCGTTGTATGAGGACTTTTGGTTTGAAACTACACATAGTAGCAGCTTTGTGGTAAAGCCTGAGAAAGGATGTGTGTATACATCCATGATGAAATAGATGGACTTCACAGTCAGACACCTTGTGAGGAGATGGGACGCTGTGATGAATCTTTAGCTAATTCAACACTTCATCTCAAGTTTACATATCCTCACGGACAAGGTTAACAACTTTTGATTTTTTAAATTTTATTTTGGGTGACAGCTGTAAATCCAGATGCATAAGAGACCTAGAAAAAAATGCATGTTATTAGAAGAAAATCTTACCTTTAGATTATAATGGAATATGAGAAATACTGCCCAGCCACTAAGCAAACTGCTTCACCCTGCTAAACAAATAATTCCCTCAACACTGTCAAACTATTCACTAAGTCTGTATTACTATTAATCTTTTCATCGTTCCTATCATCCATCTCCTCCCACTTATGACTGTAACTTTGTTGCTTGTATCCTTATGATTTATATTGATTGTTTCCTAGTATGATTTGATTGCTTATTTGTACCCTATTACTATCATTAAGTGTTGTACCTTATGATTCTTGACGAGTGTATCTTGTCTTTTTATGTACACCGAGAGCATATGCACCAAAGACAAATTCCTTGTGTGTCCAATCACACTTGGCCAATAAAGAATTCTATTCTATTCTATTCTATTCTGAATATGAAGGCCTCACTTTTGGCTAAGCCCCTTTTAAACTTACATCTTCATATTTTTGCATAAAAAGTGAATTAATTTCTGCAATAGTTTCACCTCCCCACTAGTCAAGTTGGAAAAAAAAGTCAGGCAGTTCAGCTTTTATAAAAACATTTTCCTGCATCTTGTACCCACCTTAACCATGTAGGGAGGGAGATGTGCAGGCAGGGGAGCAAGCTTCATGCTGCAGAATAGTTGTAGAAGTAATAGCCTCCATATGCCACGATTCCAAACCACAGCATTGCTCCAAAAAATTGCATCACCGATTTGTTCATCCGCACTAAGCATGCTTTAAGGGAAGAGAAAAATTATTTCTTTATCATATCAAATGAAATACAAGGGGCCATATATTTGCTTTGTAGTAAAACTTGGGAAACAACAGAGAATGAAGAGGGAGACAGAGCTAGATAAGGAGGAAAGATACATTTATTTCATACATATGTGGTAAAATAGGCGATCAATACATTGGATAAATAAAATAAATATGGGCAAGATTTGGGTTGAAATTGACAGGAGTCCCCAATTTATGGCCACAATTGAGACGAGAATGTCGGTTGTAAGTTAGTGTGGTTATAAGTTGAGTCATCATGTGACTGGACCCGATTTTATAACCATTTGTATGGCAGTCATAAGGCGAATTGAGCTTCCCCATTGGATGTTTCGGTTGCAATGGCTCAGTGGCTAAAACGCTGAGCTTGTTGATTGAATGGTCGGCAGTTCAGCGGTTCGAATCCCTAGTACTGCGTAACAGGGTGAGCTCCTGTTACTTGTCCCAGCTTCTGCCAACCTAGCAGTTCCAAAGCAGGTAAAAAATGCAAGTAGAAAAATAGGGACCACCTTTGGTGGGAAGGTAACAGCGTTCCATGCGCCTTTAGCGTTTAGTCATGCCAACCACATGATCACGGAGATGTCTTTGGACTGCGCTGGCTCTTCGGCTTTGAAACGGAGACGAGCACCGCCCCCTAGAGTCAGGAACGACTAGCACATATGTGCAAGGGGAAACTTTACCTTTACCTAATGCAGGGATCCCCAACCCCTGGTCCGTGAATCAGCTCCAATCTCTGTGCAACTGCACAATGCTGAGCTGCCAGGATCCACTTCTGGAAATATAGATCTGGCTTAGGGGGAAGTGTTGGAGGGGAGGGAAGACCACCAGGTCAAAAATATCAAGATGCGGGCTACATATTTGTGATGAAAGCTCTTCCCTTTCATAATGTGGTCTTGCCCATGGGGAAAAAAAGGGGAGGGGGTTCCATCCCATTGTTGTGTTTGCTGTGTTGACTATCTGACTGGCCAGTAAATGTTCTAGAAAACAGTGGTAGACTGACCTGGCACTACAAAGAGTAGCATAAGGAGCCCAAACTTGTTCAAAAGGGGAACCAGGTAAGGATACTGGCCCCTTTGCAACAGATAATTAAAATAATCACTCTCTGGGTAGATATAACCTTTCCTCCCTCATGCACAGCCACCCTAGTGTGGCAGTGTGACTAAAACATGGGAAGCCCTCAATGGGTGTCTTCGACTGAACCCGTTATTATTGTTGTGTGAAGGCAGCTGGGTTTCCTGGTAGCAGTAGCTTCCTGCAAGGGTTGATGTAAGCCCTACAAAGTCCCTCTAAATGGAATATGGTCAGCATGAAGAGGGCCTCTGAACCTATGCATAAGGCCCCAAAGGTGCTTTTTTCAAGAGGCAACTGGACTTTATGGTTTTTTCTTTGAAGCAGCTTTGCTTCTCATCCAAGAAGCTTCTTCAGCTTTGACTGGATTCCCTTCCAATTCTTCCATTCCCCACCATCCAGTCAGAGGTGAAGAAGCTTCTTGGATGAGAAGCAAAATGTCTTCAAAGAAAAAAAAATAAAGAAAAAAAAACAAAAAGAGCCTGAGTGGCGTAGGAGGCTAATGCCTCCTACTAAGGCAGCATTTAACATCCAGCTGCCTGCAATTACTGAGTTTTTACAAGAATTCAATTCTCACCAGGCTCAAGGTTGACTCAGCCTTCCATCCTTTCTAAGGTGGGTAAAATGAGGACCTGGTTTGTGGGGGCAATAAGATGACTTTGTATAAAATATACAAAAGTATGAAGGCTATTGCTTAATGCATTGTAAGCTGCCCTGAGTCTCCGGAGAAGGGCGTCATATAAAAACAAATAAAAAAAATAAAAAAAAATAAAGTCCAGTTGCCTCTTGAAAAAGCACTTTTGGGACAACCGTGCCCTGGATCACCGAGAATCTCCATAGACATATGCATAACCCCTTTCCTCAGTCCTAGGTAACCCAACGACCTTCCCTCTGCCTAACCATCTTTGCACATCCCTCACCCGATGCCCCGCCCTTGACGCGCTTGAGCTCCAGGGCACCGTCGGGTCGCCCCGGTGCGAAGACGGCCGTGTGCACCTCCATGGATCCGGCACCTTCGGACTGGAAGATCTCACGGAGCAATTTCTCGAGTTGCACGAGAGCCGACTTTTCTTCGTCGGGCCGCGGCTGCACGATCACCCCTACCAGGGCAGCCGGGGAGTCCCGGCTTTGATCCCGCACGCCCTGCAACACTTCCCGCAACCGATCGGGCCGCTCCCGCAGCGACGACGGCCGGCAGAGGAAGAAGATCAGCTGGCCCGACGGCGTGGAGGGCAGGGAACCGGGCGCGGGGAGCGGCCGCGTAGCAACGGGGGCGGAAGAGTCAGCGGAGCCGGCCGGGCTGCTGGCGGCGCCGCCCGTCGCCGGCAGCACGTGGTGCGCGAAGGAGCTGAGCACGGTTTGGCCCCCGTCGGAGCCCCACGACTCGCCGGCTAGCAGCACCACCTGCGTGCGCTGCACCACCGTCCCGTCCTCGCACGGTCCGGGTTCCTTCTCGCCAACCACGCCGCGACCGCCGGTCCGCCGCCCGCCACCCGAGCTCCCGCCCCGCTGCTCTTTGCGCTCCATCCCGCCCGGGTCCGTCCAGCCGCTCGCCGCGCCGGCGTCGCTCCCCGCGCGCCTCTCCTGCGTCTTGCGCGGGTGTCACAATCGTCCGCCGGCCCCTTCTGGGCGTAAGGAGCAGCGTGGAGTCCCGGCCTGTGACCCCGCGTCTTTCCTGGGGCGGAGGTGGGGGGAGGCAAACGGGCTGAGCGAGCTGCCTTTCGTGCCCAGAGAGGCCCCGACGCGAGCGCGCTTCCTTTCTGGGCGCTTTGTTGGAAGGAAGGTCGGTCTTCCCCTTCGTTCCTCGGTTCCACCACTCGCAACCCATGCGCTAGCTAGATTTTGGTCACCACGCTATTAAAAAGATGTTGAGACTCTAGAAAAAATGCAGAGAAGAGCAACCAGGATGATTAGGGGACTGCAGACTAAAACATATGAAGAACCGTTACAGGAACTGGGCATGGCTAGTCTAGTGAAGAGAAGGACCAGGGGAGACATGATAGCCGTCTTCCAATATTTGAGGGGCTGCCACAGAGAGGAGGGGATCAAGCTGTTTTCCAAAGCACCTGAAGGCCAGACATGGAATAATGGATGGAAACTGACCAAGGAGAGATTTAACCTAGAAATGAGGAGGAACTCATTGAGAATAATCAATCAATGGAACAGAAGTTGCCTTCAGAAGTTGTCGGGAGTTTCATCACTTGAGACTTTCAAGAAGAGATTGGGCTGCCATTTGTCAGAAATAGTGTAGGGTCTCCTGCTTGGGGATGGGGAGCTGGACTAGATGACCTATAAGGTCCCTTCCAACTTGGTTAATCTGTTAATGCAGCCTCTGGCCACGATCCTACACCTTCTTTTTCATCACTAAGGGCGAGAAAGGACTCCATGGAGAATATAGATAGAAGAAGTAATAGGGGCTTCCTTGGGTCTATAGAACTCCATTTGAACGAGCCGCTTTGTGTGCGTTTCTTGGCAAATTCAACCAATTAACTTTTCCTTGTCCCCCCCCCCCCCATAGCATACTAACCTATTTAGTTGGTTGAAAACCCTGCTATATTCGGTGGGATTTGTCCTCAATATAATACAATATCGATCAAAGATGTCCAAATTCTACTGACTGCATCATAGCAAATTCAATCTTAAATGCATTGCTGTAGGATAAGGACGAGCAAATTCAACTCGGTCCCAGCCATTGCAGGATAGATTATTATTATTGATGATGTAGCTATATCTGGATCATTTCTGAAATCTTGCCAGGAAAACTACAGGGACTAGTCCAGGCAGTCATTTATTTATTTATTTATTGGTTCAATTTATATGCCGCCCTTCTCCGGAGACTCAGGGCAGCTTACAATGCGTTAAGCAATAGCCTTCATACTTTTGTATATACCTGCTTAGTAGGGCTTTCGGCCACCCCTAAGTGGTGTTCTTTTTTATACAAAGTCAGTTTATTGCCCCCACAATCTGGGTCCTCATTTTACCTACCTCGGAAGGATGGAAGGCTGAGTCAACCTTGACCCTGGTGAGATTTGAACTTGCAGTAATTGCAGGCAGCTGGTGCTATTTAACAGCACTTTAGTCCACTGCGTCAGCATTCACTTGAAGACACATAAAAAAAAGAAAAAGAACTTATCTAGAGGGCATTCGGTTCCTTAGTCTTTTAATATGACATACCTATAAAAATGAGAGTAAAATTAAATTAAAGGTCCTCCAATTACAGTCTAGACCAGGAGTCTCCAACCTTGGCAACTTTAAGACTTGTGGACCTCAATTCCCAGCTTTGCTGGCTGAGGAATTCAACTCACAGAATTCCTCAGCCAGCAAAGCTGGGAATTGAAGTCCACAAGTCTTAAAGTTGCCAAGGTTGGAGACTCCTGGTCTAGACTATAATTGGAGGACCTCTAAACAACATTTAGGAGGTTCTTGGTGATTGGGCTCTGCCAAAAGTCTTATCTGCTGTGCTGGAAACTGGGAAGTCTTGAGTTCAAGAGCAGCTAGTGCAGTAGTCAGTTTCAATTTCAGCCACTACTGGTTTTCTCGTGGGCATGCGCTCGCTTCTGCACATTTACAGAGACATCCAGTCAGGTGGGCGGAGCCTCCTGCCGCCACCGTTACCCATTCGCCCGATCTGGGGTGAACCGGTAGCAAGCCACCACTGAGCTAGTGACTGATGAATCTTCTTAATTATAAAATTCTAAAAATGTTTTTGGGCTGGTTTGAGGATTAGATTATTGTTTAAACCCCCCAAAAATGTGACCAGGTAAATTATTAATGCGTTCATTTTTTTCCCCAAAGGAAACTTTAAATTATGTACATCTTGACAAATGCATGGCAGATTTTATTGTGAAGGTTTTATTTAAGACTTTTTAATTCCCTTGTAAAACACTCTTAAGCTCCTTGAGGAGGAAAAATAGTATGGAAATAATTATGCATTACAGATAGTCTTCAACTTACGACCACAATTGAGGCCAAAATTTATGTTGCTAAGCCAAACACTTGTTAAGTGAGTTTTGCCCCATTTTACAACCTTTCTTGCCACATTTGTTAAGTGAATCACGGCCAATTGTTAAATTAGTAACTTGATTGTTAAATGAATCTGGCTTCCCCATTGACTTTATTTGCCAGAAGGTTGCAAAGATTCTGGGACACTGCAACTGTCATAAATATGAATCAGTTCTCAAGTTTGATCACATGACCATGGGGATGCTGCAATGGTCATAAGCATGTAAAACAGTCAGTCACTTTTTTTCAGTGCCGTTGTAACTTTGAATGGTCACTAAACAAACTGTTGTAAGTCAAGGACTACCTGTATTATTAGTAATAAATTAGAAGGAAAGGGAAGAGGTTTAAAGAACAAAAGGGAAGGATGGGTTTACAAGCAGAGAAAAGTATGCACAATGAATGATGTAACTGTTACTGTAAACTAGATTTCCTCAGATTTACTTTACTTTTCTTCTAACTTCTACCTCCAATTTCTTTTTCTTACTTTTCCCCTGCACTTTTTATGTAAATGGCTTATTTCCAAAAGGAATAGTATTCCTCTCCAAATGATGGGTGGAACTATCTAGGAAGGAAGAGATAATCAGATTGCCTTCCATCATTGTGCATAGGCTGCAGATATTTGTGGGAAATCTGGACATCATTGTTCAAAGACTGAATAACTGGCTAACCTGGCTGGTATGGACAACCTGATTGGGAGCTGCTCATGTATTTCTATTCCTTTGCAAACATTTCTGATCAGTGCTCAAAACAGAAAACTCTCTGCTATGTTTCTTGTGGTTGCCATAAATGTCAACCACAAACAAGTCATCTAGTCCTTGATTTAACAACTACCCACTAAGCAACTGTTTGGAGTTGTAACCAACCTCCTTGGGGGTATTAATGACCTGAATTAAAAGTTCTGATGGTTGGGGGGAGGCATAATCATATGACCGCACTTCAGGCATTCAGCAACCAGCCCACATTTTGGCTTTTTGTAGTGTTCTGCAGTCACAGGCATTTACTGCTGGGTTTTGGTAAAACCACATCCATAGCAAACCACTGCTTTCCTTTACTACCATGGCGTTCGTTTAATGACTGCTACAAAAAAGGTCATAAAATCAGGTCAGTCATGATTTATGACCATCATAGGTTATGATTATGATGGGCAGGCCCCATTAGGCACAACTCAAAGACTATCCATTATGCACAAAAGTAGTTATTTGGAATCCAGGGTGAAACCATTTTTCTGCAGAACTGAAAGTACCACTGTAGATTGGTAGTGCAAATTTTTGCATATGTCCCCATATGGGGTGAAAGCTCTCTATAGAAGACAGGTCCATTAAAGAGAAAACTAATATGAATTATCCCTTCTCGCTGACTTGCTGGTTTTCTGTCTGCAGAGTTTTACATGGTGATGGACAAAGAGCATGGAGAATCCTGTTTCCTATGTTGAGTGTCGCCATTCACATTTGATTTTGGTGATTGAGTCTTCAAAATGCAAAAAGAAACTGCAGGATGACTCTCGCCAGAATTCATCAGCAAGTTTGATTCCATTTCCTTAAAGAGAGCAAAAATAGATCAAATTGGTCAGTCCTAGAAGAGATCAACCCTGACTGCTCTTTAGAAAGCCAGATCCTGAAGATGAAACTCAAATACTTTGGCCACCTAATGAGAAGGCAGGACTCACTGGAGAAGAGCCTAATGCTGGGAATGATTGAGGGCAAAAGAAGAAAGGGACGACAGAGAACGAGATGGCTGGATGGAGTCATTGAAGCAGTAGGTGTGAGCTTAAATGGACTCCAGAGAATGGTAGAGGACAGGAAGGCCTGGAGGAACGTTGTCCATGGGGTCGCGATGGGTCAGACACAACTTCGCAACTAACAACAACGAATAAAAAAAAATTGGATATATGGATTTCTCTCCCATTCCAGGTGTTATTCTTTATAGCTTTCTTATAGTGACTGTCATTATAATTCTTTTTTATTCTTCATGTGTCCATTCTTATATAGAATTATCAAAGGTTTCGGCCTCTTGCTTACTCTGATCACTTGATTTTACATTTCCTTTTACTTCTGGAAATCCATTTAGGCAATACCTAAAAGTTCACCCCTCTGACAAAGTGGTTTCTGACAGTAGATCTTTGTTGCAAGGCTTTGGGATCTGCTATGTTTGACTGACTTGGCTGCAGCCTATCTCAGACTTGATAGTAACAGCTAGTTCTAACTGTGATGCTCAATCCAGAAAGAATCCATCTGGGGTCCACTAGCTAGATAACAATTTGTCTTCAATCCCATGCTTAATAATTAACTTCGCTGTCGGTGGTCTTTGGGACAGGCTGATCCAGGTTTACAAGCTGAGCTTAGGCATTGTGACATCATGTGGGGGGTTTGCCTACAGGCCTTTCAAGGTTAGTCCAGGGCAGCTGGACAGTGACTCCATGAAAGCAGGACATGACCAAGGAGGGGCAGGGCTCAGAGCAGCTTCCTGCACCAATATGCATCCCAGGCCCCGGGGAAAAAGTCTTACAGGATTTTCAGATCCTGGTGCAGAAGGTGGGGGGGAGGCCTGAGGTTCTTCTCATTGGGGAGACTCTGGAAGGCAGGGACATTCATAAGATGATGGCCTCTTTTGTCAAGGACTTGTTTTCTTCCTCCTGTCACTCAGTCCACCCTGCCGATGCTTTGAAAGAGCCTTGTGTCACCTGCCCTTTTGGTGGCAAGCAATGCCAGCTCATCTTCTTTCTGTGCCGTGCCTCCTGCATAAAGGGCAAGGAGACCGAACTGCGGAAAGTTTTGCAGCAGGTGAAGAAGTACGTCCAGAAATCTCCCTGTGCCTTAGTGGGAATCATTATGGAACCCAAGAGAGGGGAGGCCGAGGAAGCCCGTATCCACCTGCTTCGACTGTTGCGGGGCATCTTCCCAAAGGCTCCACCACAGAAACGGGGCAAACATCTGGTTGCCAAAGGATATCAGGATCAGGCAGGGCCATTGGAATTGGAAGACGTGGAGGTAGAAGCAGAGGTCTACGTCCCAGGTTATCCCCGGGGTAACTTGGCCATCATGAAGGCAGCCTGTCGTGCTTCGGAAGCCCTGGGCAGAGGTGAGAGACGAAACTAGACTAAGAATGGGCTACTTTTTCTTCTCAGTGGGTGGGTGTATGTATGCTTTTATTTTTGGTCTCCTAATGCAGGATGCAGTGGTTCAGTGGCTAAGACGCTGAGCTTGTGAATCAAAAGGTCGGCAGTTCAGCGGTTCGAATCCCTGGTGCCACGTAACGGGGTGAGCTCCCGTTACTTGTCTCAACTTCTGCCAGCCTAGCAGTTCGAAAGCAAGTAAAAAATGCAAATAGAAAAATAGGGGCCACCTTTGGTAGGAAGGTAACAACGTTCCATGCAGGGGTGAAATCTACTTACCTTCCTTACCGGTTCGGAAGTGCATGCGACCCTCTGCGCATGCGCAAAACCTTATGCGCATGCACAGAGGGTAAAAAGTTTTAACAGGAAGTAACAACTGGGCAGGTGGGCAGAGCCTCGTGCCGCCGTTGCTACTGGTTCTCTGAACCACCTGCCATAATCGCTACTGGATCGCCCAAACAGGGAGCATTTCACCCCTGGTTCCGTGTTCCTTTGGCATTTAGTCATGCTGGCCACATGACCACAGAGACATTTTCGGACAGTGCTGGCTCTTTGGCTTTGAAACGGAGATGAGCACCAGCCCCTAAAGTCGGGAATGACTAGCACATATGTGCGAGGGGAACCTTTATCTAATGCCGGGGTCCCCAACCCCTGGTCCAGGAAACGGCACCAGTCCACAGCATGCCAGAAACCAGGCTGTACAAACTAGGGAAGCCCCATCTACGGGCTGCAGGCAGCACACGAAACCACTCCTCCTCCGATCCGTGGAAAAACCTCTCTCTACAGAACCGGTCCTTGGTGCCCAAAAGGCTGGGGGCTACTGTCCTGGTGCTTCAAGAGATGGGACAATAACACCATGATGTCCCTAGAAGAGGCAGAGGAGCTTGCATTTTTGTCTCCTCGCTTTAAATTAAGATTGTCTAACAGCAACCTAACTCGTGTATTCTACTTGTTGCTGTTTTTAAAGTATGCATAATTTTCAGTGTTTAGCCACAAAGTATGGATCTGTGATCTGGGATGGTCCTGGGGACCACAGACATCCTTGGCCATAGCATAGGCAGCCGGGGGTGGGGGGGAATCTTAACTGACATCTCAACTGTATGAGGCCTGGCAAGAATCGATTGCAGTCTTTCAACTTGGAAATGCTGTTAACAGTTTTGACAGCTCTTTTGGACTAAAAGTAATGGGATAAGACATAATGCAGTTTCTTTGTTTTGTCTTAGCAAGATATGTGAAACCAGCATATGTAGCTTGTAAAATATGTTTTATGCTTTCATCTTATATATGAACCAATTCGCCAAGTCTTGCCCCAACAAACCCTAGTGTGATATGAACCATATTTGTGTAGGTGTAGGTGTGCATGAGCACTTAAAAAGAGTACTTGCTGATCCTTATGGCTGCACAGATGAACTTGTAAACATCTTGGTGGTGTTTGTTAAAAATCTCCAAAACCAGAAAAGGTTTGGAAGGATTCTCAGCAGCTCTACTCTATAAGCCAAAGCCTCAGTCAATAGAAATATATGCGATTTCCCTTCATTTGCAAAATGTATACATTGCCTAATTTGGATTAATGATTTTTAAAAAACAAAAATTGCAAAAGGTCCAAACAACATCTGATATCTTAGGCTTATTATCAACCTTTATGGCAAACAAAATAAAAACAGCTACAATAGAAGACCGTTCAAAGCAGCATGCAGCAAGCACAGCCTATAACAGTGATGGCTAACCTTTTTGCCATCGCTTGCCAGGAGCAGGGGGAGCACGGGGGGGATGTGTATGCACGTACCCACATCCATAATTCTATGCATCCCGCCCCCATGCATGCACGTGTGACCTCCCCCCGCTCCTGGCACACAATGGCCCAGTAGACCCGTTTTTCTCTCTCTCCAGGCTCCAGAGCCTTTCTAGGAGTCTGGGGAGGGTGAAAACAGCCTTCCCCAACCCCCCACCCCCACCCCGAGGCCCTCTGGAGGCGAGGAATGGCCCATTTGCCAGCTTCTGGTCCCACCTAGAAAGGCTCTGAAGCGTGGGGAGAGAGAAAAACGGGCCTTCCCCACCACCCCCTGAGGCCCTTCGGAGGCAGAAAACAGCCTGTTTCCCTACTTCTGGTGGGCCCAGAAGGCCCGAAAATCAGCTGGCCGGCGTGCACCTGCGTGCCAGAGCTGAGCTTGCATGCCCACCGATATGGTTACATCAGGGGTGGGTTCTAAATTTTTTTACTACCGCTTCTGTGGGCGTGGCTTATTTTGTGGGTGTGGCTTGGAGGTCATGTGACTAGGTGGGCATGGCTAGCTGGTCAAAGTCATTTCTGGAAGGTCCTTGCACTTACGACCCGACTCATTTGTTTGCTTTTAACACTGATCAGCTGTAGGACGGCCCTTTGAAGCCCCGCGGCAAGAGTTTAAACAGTTTTTTTCCCTCTAGTCATCAGCTGGGACTCAGGAGGCAGCAATAGATTGGGGGTGGGACCAAATAAAAGGTAAGAATAACGTGGGGGGGGTGGGGGGGGTGGGGGGGAGAACCGGTTCGGTGACGTCATATCGTCACCGCTACCGGCTCGGCCGAACCGGGAGGAACCCACCACTGGGTTACATGTGCCACCTGTGGCACATGTGCCATATGTTCGCCATCACGGGCCTATACAGTATGTATTTCCGGGGTTGCATTCTAATCCACTGATGGCAAACCTATGAGAGATGTACCAAAGGTAATGCTTCATGTTTTGGGTGACATGTCACTATTCACCAACACCCAACAACAACTATTCTTGTTGTTGGGAGAATGCTTCTCTCGTGTATGTGTATTGTATGTGCATGACATACCAGCAAAGTCAAGTTAGATATTTTATGAATTTTTAACATGCTGAACCCAAAATGGTTCCCCATCAGTGGTCTAGTCTTTTTCCACCTGCTTTTCCAGTGTGCAGTAATTGATAGGTGTCTAATATCATCAAAGTAGCTGAGATTTGTTAATGTAAGAGTCCTTGTAGGGGATATGGGAGGCAAAATAAACAAACAAATAAATAAGAGCTCTCATTAATCTGGGAACCACTGTTTCCATCTAAGCCAGGTTCATTCCTAGCATGTCAATTTGCATTTTTTGGCATTCAGCCTACCCCACTTACACTCTCCAATAGAATTAGAATTAGAATTAGAATTAGAATAGAATAGAATAGAATAGAATAGAATAGAATAGAATAGAATAGAATAGAATAGAATTTTTTATTGGCCAATTGTGATCGGACACACAAGGAATTTGTCTTGGTGCATACGCTCTCGGTGTACATAAAAGAAAAGATACGTTCATCAAGAATCATAAGATACAGCACTTAATGATAGTCATAGGGTACAAATAAGCAATCAGGAAACAATTATATCAGGAAAAATTATACCCATTTCTTTAAATGTTGTCAAGTTAGAACCATCAACTCAATTCAGTTAACCAGAGAATTCCTGTGCAGGTTTGCCGGAGGCGATCATTAAGGATCCCCTACCCGTTGCAGGTTCTTCCTGGACTGTCATCGTCATCAGAGGTATTTTGGGGACTTTGTGCATCATTGGCATGGCATCTGCTGCAGGATGGTACCTCTACCAACAAGGCATGATCCCACCTGACATGATCCCTGCAGGTCTGCTTGCTTTCCTTTGAGGTGAGTGTGCATAGTTTTTGACCTTATGGTCAAGAAAAACATGTTATAATGTTTTTAGGATGAGCCGTGGTGGCGCAGTGGTTAGAGTGCAGTACTGCAGGCTACTTCTGCTGATCGCCGGCTGCCAGCAGTTTGGCAGATTGAGTCTCACCAGCTCAAGGTTGACTCAGTCTTCCATCCTTCCGAGGTGGGTAAAATGAGGACCCAGATTGTTCAGGGCAATATGCTGACTCTGTAAACTGCTTAGAGAGAGGGCTATAAAGCACTATGAAGTGGTATATAAGTCTAAGTGCTAGTGCTATAAGTGTAGCTTCAATCCATTTAATTGGATTGTCTTTGTTAACCCTTTGGGTAGTCCAGACAAGAAGCAGCCTAACAATGAATACTAGTTCTATCTTTATTATAATGTTACATTTACAGAATCTTGCAAATCAAATAATATTTCTTCCCTCCTTTATTTTTACTCCCTGGAAAACTAGACAAGGCTCCTTTTGAAATGCTTCCCACATCCCTTCTGTTTCTGTGGGTTCAGATACCTTTTGCATAATAGTTGTCTAATCTGTGGTTCTTTCTTCTGTCATTCCCACATATCATTACAGTCAACTACTGTACCCTTTTCATGCATTATATATAATTGTTGAGAATACATTCTTCATATTTAGTAGTGGGTTTCCTGTATGCAGCACATTAGCCCAAATGGTTTTTAAAATGTTATCTAATTTTAGGTTCTATTTAATTGGGCCAAACTATGTTATAATAATAATTTTAATTAACAATTTTATGATGTTTGTGTATCTATATTTTTCTTGACTGTACACTGCCTTGAGTCCTACAGGAGAAAGGTGGTATAGAAATATAATAATAATAAATAAATGGTTGCTTTTTATGCTTCTGAGACTTAAGACCACGTACAGTATATTAAATAAGGATGCAGAAAAGTGATTTGCCTCGATGTTCCAGTTTTTGATAGGAGAGGAGGGACTCTGGGTAGAAAGGAACATAGTCAGATTTGTTCCCAAGAATTACAGAATAATCGAGTTGTAAGGGACCTCAGAGGTCATCTAGTCCAAACCTCTGCTCAGCCAGGAGACCCTTTCAGAATAATAGAGTTGTAAGGGACCTTGGATGTTATCTAGACCAACCGCCTGCTGTGTTTTGTTTTGTTATTTTATACTTTGTTAATATTGAGTTAGGGCAGTGTTTCCAAACCTTGGTAGCTTGAAGATGGGTGGACTTCAACTCCCAGAATCCCCCAGCCAGCAGCGCTGGCTGGGGGATTCTGGGAGTTGAAGTCCACCCATCTTCAAGCTACCAAGGTTGAGAAACACTGAGTTAGGGAAAAAGGAATCAAGAAAAATCTATAAAAAGGTGAGGTTTCTGGCAAGGAAATGTTCCTTGACAAAAACACTACTTGTAAATCCAGTAATGGCTGTCATGAAACCTTTTGAAACTATGAACCTGGTTTTTCTGGGAGTACATCCCCATCTCCAGTTCAATTGACCATACACCTGGGGTGGTTTTCTCCTTTCCAGTAACCTCCCTCATGTTTCTTTGGATCTGTTTGTTTTTTTGCCTGCCTCCATGTTTGTTTGGATTTGTTTTGTTTGCATCCAGCCTGTAACCCAGATTAGACAACAATCAACAGAACTTCCTTGGAATTAGATAGTAAGGAGCAGTTAGAGCTATGGCTCATCACCACCCCATCTCCAAGCTTCTAATGATTTCCTCCAGTGCTTTTATGTTAATATAAATAGGTTAAATATTAGATAGCACAGATAGCAAAGGTAGAACTCGGAGGATCATTGTAGGTTAATATCAGGGGTAAAATACTCCCAGATCAGGCCGGATCGCCCGGTCCAGTAGCGATCTTGGCTGGTGGTTCGGCGATCCGGTAGCGACGGTGGAGCAAAGCTCCGCCCACCCGCCTAGGTGTCATTACTTCCTGGTTTTAACCAGGAAGTAATGTTTTTTTTTACCTTCTGCACATGTGCAGGTTTTGTGCATGTGCAGGTATGCGTGCGCACATGGTGCGCGCACAAGGAAAGCAAATGGTCGCGTAGTGCGTGCGCTTCTTAACCGCTAAGGAAGGTAAGTAGATTTCACCCCTGGTTAATATCCTAGGTGTCAAAACAATAGTTCCCCTGCATTATCTTCTGCACACATCTTGAGTAGAAGGACTGGAGCCACGGCAAAGCAGTGTCCCCCAGAGCCCCTTCCCACTACTTATTCTTGGTGTTGGGAAAAAAATAATGTTGGATTCTAAACCAAAATCATGTTTGCACTTTTAATCAGTGTTCAAATGGTGCAATATACCAATGTTTTGATACATTCCGTAAATCTAAAACCAATATCTATTGTTCAATGAGGTCTATTTAAAAAAAAAAAACAGTAGTTCTAGTTTTAAATGAGGCAGAAATACATTGTACATTGTTCAGAGTTGCAGTCTTTGCTGAAAACAGTTAACCAAAGAATCAGTATCTAAGTGCTCTTATTAATAATATTTATTAGAAAAAAAGATTTAGGTAGGCTAGAAGGTTAAGAATTTCAGAAAGTAGTGTACCCTTCTTTCAGCTGAGACACCGTTATATAGAGTGGATTTTTTTTAAGAGGAGGTTATCTTTAAGTTGACTAGTTCCTGCCTGCAGGTATTTTGGCAAGGTTTCAGAAGTGGTTTACCGTTGTCTCCTTCCTGGGGCTGAGTGAGTAACTGGCTCAGAGTCATCCAGCTGGTTTTTGTACCTAAAACAGGACAGGAACTCGCAGTCTCCCACTTTCTAAACAGATTCCTTAACAACTACTACACCAAATATAGGCAATTTAGAAAAGTAGAATTCTCTCTGTTTCTGTTCACACTTTCTATACAGAGGGTGGAAGCTTGCCTTTTTTGAAACAAAGTTTGTATCAGTTCACTGTTCTGATACTTCATTCCTCTCAGTGTGAGAAGTAATTCTAACAAATGACTTTATTAGGAAGATTTTTTTTCAAATCTGCTATTGGCCTATGAAAGGACTTTAGGTCAGTGATGGGTTTCAACCTTTTTTACTACTGGTTCTGTGGGTGTGGCTTGGTGGGCGTGGCATGGCTTGGTGGGCGTGGCAGGGGAAGGATACTGTAAAATCTCCATTCCCATCCCACTCCAGGGGAAGGATACTGCGAAATCCTTATTTCCTCCCGATCAGCTGGGACTTGGGAGGCAGAGAATAGATGCAGGCGGGGCCAGTCAGAATTTTTACTACCGGTTCTCCGAACTACTTAAAATTTCCATAGCTGTTCTCCAGAACTGGTCAGAACTTGCTGAAACCCACCTCTGCTTCAGGTGGACCATGATTGGTCGGTCCTGTTTGAAATTTTGGGATAATATGGGGCTATTATATTGCTGTAACATTACTGAGGTTATTATTGAAAAATGGAAACAAAAATATTTTTACAACATGCCAATTGCATATATTCTCTTAGTATTTGCAAGTATTTGCAATTGTTGAAATTTTAATGAATGACCAGCATTTTTGAACCTGGGAAATTTTTTGCAATGTATGTTACACACTTTGAAGTCTGACTGAATTAATTATGAAGTACATCAATGTGGTTTTAGCTAATGCTTTTGTTATATTTGTGAAACATGATGTTGTTGTTTGTTTTTCTTCAGATCCTGAATTCATCTGGATTTTAAACTGTCCTGCAAAAATAAAACAACAGCATGTCACACTGTGTGTGTTAAATATCTGTTGTTTTATTACTCTTTAACTGGGAAGGTTATCCTATTAGTCCCCAAAGACTCCTAAAAACTGTTATTACATATACGGTATTAGGATTGAGGACACTTTGAAAATAATTTGGAAGATCTGATTGTGCTTTGAATTTTACGCGCATGCCCCTGCCTTTTGCTGCCATCTAGTGGTCGGTACATTGGTATTGCTAATTCTTTGCCAAAGAAAGTTAAAAATAATTGTTTTGATGAAGTGCCTGGAACTACAATACAGGTAGTCCTCGATTTATGATAGTTCATTTAGTGACCATTCAAAGTTACAACATGATTGAAAAAAGTGACTTATGACTATTTACCACTGTTGTAGCATCCCCAAGGTCATGTGGCAACAAGTAGTCAAAATAAAGAGTGCCCTGTCAAAACCCTGTACCACTTAACAGTGGTGTCCCCCAATGCAGCATTCTAGGACCCAGTCTCTTTCTAATATACATAAATGACCTTTGTGATCATATTATAAGCAACTGCATCCTCTTCGTTGATGACATAAAACTATTTAACACCACCGACAATACTGCTGCTCTACAAAGCGACCTAGACTATGTGTCAGAATGGTCGAACAATTGGCAACTTCAAATCTCAACCAACAAATGCTCTGCTTACACATTGGCAACAAAAACCAGAACACCAGATACAAGCTGGGGTCCTACGAGCTGGGAACAGGACCTCGTACATGACCCTCACTCTGTCTGGGAGTATTCATTTCAAAAGATCTAAGACCAAGAGCTCACTGTAACAGTATTGCCATAAAGGCATTAAGAGTTGTTAAGCTAATTTTGCAAAGCTTCTTCTCCGGTAACATTGTATTGCAAACCAAAGTTACAAAACCTTTGCCAGACCAATTCTTAAATACAGCTCGTCTACCTGGAATCCACACTGTATATCGGACATTAATTTTATTTATTTATTATTTATTAATTTAATTTGTATACCGCCCTTCTCCCAGAGGGGACTCAGGGTGGTGAACAGCCAAAATTTAAAAACATACAAATACAAAAGTTAAGATAATTAAAAAAGAATTAAATCATTAGCTTCCCAATTTAAAACCCCCAAGTCCATAAAATTTAAAATCCCAATTAAAAACCACTTAGGCTAGGCCGGCTTGGTGGAATAAAAACGTCTTCAGGGCTTTACGGAAGGTCCGGAGGTCCGGGATCAATCGTATTCCAGGAGGCAGCTCGTTCCACAGGGCGGATGCCCCCACAGAGAAGGCTCTCTCCCTGGGGGCCGCCAGCCGACATTGCCTGACCGACGGCACCCTGAGGAGGCCCTCTCTGTGAGAGCGTATTGGCTGGTGGGAGGTTATCGGTAGCAGCAGGCGGTCTCGCAAATATCCTGGCCCTAAGCCATGGAGCGCTTTAAAGATGAGAACCAACACCTTAAAGCGCACCCGGAAGACCACCGGGAGCCAATGCAGCTCGCGCAGGAGAGGTGTTACGTGGGAGCGCCACGTCGCTCCCAAAATCACCCGCGCGGCCGCATTCTGCACCAGCTGGAGCCTCCGGGTGCTCCTCAAGGGGAGCCCCATGTAGAGAGCATTGCAGTAGTCCAGGCGTGACGTGACCAGGGCATAAGTGACCGTGCACAAGGAGTCCCGATTAAGAAAGGGGCGCAAATGGCGTATCAGGCGGACCTGATAAAAAGCCCCCCTGGCCATGGCCGTCATATGCTCTTCTAAAGACAGCCGTGTGTCCAGGAGGACATCCAAGTTGCGAGCCCCCTCTGTGGGGGTCAATGACTCACCCCCAATAGCCAGCGATGGCACCAGCTGGCTATATCCGGATGCCGGTATCCACAGCCACTCGGTCTTGGAAGGGTTGAGTCGAAGCCTGTTCCTCCCCATCCAGACCCGCACGGCCTCCAGACACTGGGACATCACTTCGAGGGCATCATTGGGGTGGTCTGGGGTGGAGATGTACAGCTGAGTGTCATCAGCGTACAGATGGCATCGCACCCCAAAAACACGGATGATCTCACCCAGCGGCTTCACATAAATGTTGAACAGGAGCAGCGAGAGGACCGACCCTTGCGGCACCCCGCAAGCAAGGCACCTCGAGGTCGACCTCTGCCCCCCTGCCAACACAGACTGCGACCGGTCAGAGAGATAGGAGGAGAACCACCGCAACACGGTGCCTCCCACCCCCAATCCCTCCAGCCAGCGCAGCATGATACCATGGTCGATGGTATCAAAAGCCACTGAGAGGTCTAACAGGACCAGAACAGAGGAACAACCCCTGTCCCGAGCCCTCCAGAGATCATCCACCAATGCGACCAATGCCGTCTCCGTGCTGTACCCAGGCCTGAAGCCGGACTGGCACGGATCTAGATAGACGGTTTCATCCAGGTACTGTGGGAGCTGTCGCGCAACCACACTCTCCACAACCTTCGCAACAAAACGAAGGTTGGAGACCGGACGGTAGTTTGCCAAAATGGCCGGGTCCAGAGAAGCTTCTTGAGGAGGGGCCTCACCACCGCCTCTTTCAAGGCAGGAGGCAAGAAACCCTCTCTCAAAGAAGCATTTATGATCCTCTGGAGCCAGCCTCGTGTTACCTCCCGGGTGGCCAGTACCAGCCAGGAGGGGCATGGGTCCAATAAACATGTGGTTGCGTTTAACCTCCCCAGGATCCTGTCCATGTCCTCAGGAGTCACAGGGTCGAACTCGTCCCAGATAACATTCTCAAGACCAGCCTCAGTCACCCCGCCGGGATCTACCCAGTCAGAGTCCAAGCCTTCCCGAATCTGAGCGATTTTATCGTGCAGATACTGTGCAAAATCCTCAGCCTGCCCTTGCAATTAATACAACTGAACAAGTCATGAGAAGAGTATTGTACTCCTCTTCTCGCAATAGAATACTTTATGCCAACAGGCTTGAAATTTTGAGCATGGACAACCTAGAACTACACCGCCTATGGTCTGATTTAAGCTTAGCACACAAAATTGTCTGCTTAGTACACAAAATTGTCTGCTACCTGTCAATGACTACTTCAGCTTCAACCACAATAATACACGAGCAAACAATAGATACAAACTCATACCCTGTTTCCCCCCAAATAAGACATCCCCTGATAATAAACCCAATTGGGCTTTTGAGCGCATGGCAATAAGGCCAAGCACTTATTTCAGGGTTCAAAAAAATATAAGACGGGGTCTTATTTTCAGGGAAACACGGTAGTAAACCGCTTCAAACTCAATTGCAGAAAATACAACTTCAGCCACAGAATGGTCAATGCCTGGAATGGACTACCTGACTCTGTTGTTACATCCTCAAACCCTCACAGCTTCAATCTTAAACTGTCTACCATAGACCTCATCCCATTCCTAAGAGGGAGGGGGTCCTTTAAGGAGGCATGCATAAGCACACCAGCGTGCCTACCGTCCCTGTCCTACTGTTCCCATTTATTCATACTCATTTCTTATATTTATACATACTTATTTTCTCATACATGCTTGACAAGTAAATAAATATAAATAAATAAATGTGATTTACTGTTAGATGCTTGACAACTGACTCACATTTATGATGGTTGCAATGTCCCAGAGTCATGTGATCACCTTTTGTGACCTTCTCACAAGCAAAGTCAGTGAGGAAACCAGATTCACTTAACAGTTGTGTTACTAATTTAACAGTTGCAGTGATTCACTTAACAAATGTGGCAAGAAAAGTCTTAAAATGGGGCAAAACTCAAATTTCTCATTTAACAACATAAATTTTGGGTTCAATCGTGATTGTAAGTTGAAGACTTAATGTGCAAGCACTGCCTCAATATACATTCTGTATGGCAATTGATGGCAACTTTTCCTAGGAAAAGAAAGTGGGTAGAACTGGAATTTCAATTCAGGGAATCACGCTAACTGTGCAGGGTGACATGACAAGAGCTATATGGACAACTGCAGTCCAATATTTCTCCTCTTATGATTACAACTAGATTTTCAGTTGCTAAGTCATGAAGTTGTTAAATGAGCCATCATGTGACAATTTTACAACCATTTTACTGTGGTCATTAAGTGAATCATCATGGTTATTAAGCAAATCCGGCTTTCCCAAATGACTTTGCTGGTTAAAAGCCACCTTAGATCAAAAATTGCAAGATACTGCAACTGTCATAAATGTGAGCCAGTTTCCAAGTGCCCAAGTTACAATCATTTGACCACAGGAATGGTATAGCATTCGTAACTTCACTGATAAGTTGTAAGTCACTTTTTCCAAGTCGGAGCATACAAATTTGATGATGATGATGAATTCCCAGTCTAAATTTGCTTGTTTTCTCAATTTCTCCATGCATATTTAAATTTTTATCACTGGCTTCTTTGGAAGAAATCAGCAATGGCCAATTAAAAATGGCTTTTAATATGAAAATTTGTTTTCACTGTTTCAGTGTATGGGTGATTTTATTTTGATCATGCAAGTTAAGATCATGCAAGTTAAGATATCTCTTCCCTCCCCCAAAGCCTAACAGAACCTCACTATGGTGGGGGTGGGTGAACAGTATAAGCCTATTATGCTGGCCAACAAGACTCTGGCATGGAAAAGAGGATCTATTAGTCCAGTTCATGCTGGGAATGACCAGCGAAAAAAGGAGAAGGGGCCGCCCTAATACACGTTGGCTAGACACTGTAAAGGATGTCACCGGGATGGCCATGGCGGATCTGAAGGGAGTATGGAGAGTGCTGATCCATAGAATGGCCGAGGGTGGTGTTAGAAGAAATATCCTTCTGGGTTCAGCTCCAAGTGGGGAAAAAGACACTGGAAACATGAAGACTGCTTGGAAAGATGGTTTAATGGTAGACAGGATCACATGGTTTGAGTTCCTGAAAAGAAAAGGGCCAAGATGCAACGAGTCCCCGGGTTTTATGCCCCCTCTGACTTTGAACTTCTTGGGGCCCCGAAAGAGTATCCTGATTGGTTGTCAGACTCCCAGGGGGTGGGAGTCTTAGCTAGCCTTGCTGGCTGATGTAATCTTCCCAGGTGCCATGTGGTGTTTCTGTTGCTAGATGGGTCCTATTGTGTTGCAGATGATGGTCCATTGACTAAGATAGGAGGGAATTGAGTTTCTGCCTCTGGCCCATTGACAAAGGGTGGGGGGGGCAAAAAGGTGGGAGCTGTTTTGTCTTTAAAACATGCTTCTCCATTTCTCATACAGGGAAATATAATATTCTGCCTTTTTAATATTTCCTAAAATATTTCATTCTAGGAAAGGGATGGGTGCTAACTTCCTACAGTGGGACATGACTGAATGGCTGACCATGAGGTGGTTTTGGGGTTCAGACTCTGCAAATACTTTTTAGGTTTTAATTAATGTTTGGGATCTGGGCTTCAACCAATGAAAACAAGCCAAACTGAGTTTGCATCGAAGAATCCATTCTTTCCAGAGTGCGGAAAACAATACAGTAATTCGATATATTCCCCATGATTCCTCAGGAATACTTATAAGGGCCCTGCTCCTTTAAGGCGAGGCTGCATTTCAAGCGTCCAGACAAAAGCCTTCGGAGAGGGCTTTCCCCCATCCCCAATTCCCGGACGAAGCGATAAGCTCCTATTGGCCGAAGAAGGCGGGACATAATAACAGCGACCAAAAATGGCGGCGGGAGGGCCGCGCTCCTTTCTTGCGCTTACATAACGCGACCTTTCTATTTTCTTGGCCGCGCGCGCGCGCGCGCGCGCGCGAGAGAGAGAGAGAGAGAGAGAGAGAGAGAGCGGCGCAACCTAACCTTAAAAAAAAATAACAAAAAACCGCCTGTTTGAGCGTCGCCCTCGCTAGCCAATGAAGGTGTGCAATGTTCAGCAATCCACCAATCGCCGCCCGCGGGAAGAGACGAGGACCGAAAGAAAAAAAAAGTGGGCCGTGTTAAAAAAGAAACATACATATATCGGAGGTGTGTGGAGAGGGGGGGGTGAGGTTTGATTTGCGCGCGCACAGAGAGCGTGAAGAAGGGAGGGGGCCGAGCGACAGAGGCTGAGGGGCTTGCCGGCTTCGCCCTCCCTCCCGCGCTCCTGCGAGGAAGCAAGGAGGGGGATTCTCCCGCCATTTTTCCAGCGCTGCTTCTCAGGACCGACTTCTTCCTCGCCTCGGTGATGGCGCCGCTGCTGGGCCGCAAGCCTTTCCCTCTGGCTAAGCCGCTGCCGCCGGGGGAGCCGCCGGGAGAGCGCTTCGTCATTGCCCACACGCAGGAGGCCTTCCGCTCCAGCGAGTATCCGATTTGGACGGTGGCGAGAACTATGCGCGCGCGGCGAGGGAGGGGGGACTTTTTGTTTTTCAGTCACGGTGCTTTTGGGTGGGGGGGATGGGTGAGAGGCAGCGAAGGAGTTGCTCCTCTTCTCTTCCCTTGTCCTGGAGACTTAACTCGGATCGGAAACGTAGGAGGGCCGAGGGGGCCTTCTTGACTCTCTTTGTTCCCTTTTTTCCCCCCTCTTTATTTTCCCCTCCCCCACTCCCTCCTTTCTCGGCATCTTTTTCTTCTCGGAGGCAAGATGGAGCAGGAAAGGACGACTTCGCTCCCTAGGCAGAGAGTGCAGTGGGGCCGGCAGAAGGAGTTTATCTGTGGATGTCAGTAACTGTCGGATTGGGAAGAAAGAGAGGAGGGTGGGATTTTTATTTTATTTTTTTGGTCTGAGAAGGTTCTAAGTGACTCTCATTTAACTGCCTAAGTTTGAACTGGATGCTTTTGCCTGCTGGGGAGCAGTTAACTTTGAAGGCCAGTTTGAGAAGGGTGTGGATACCAAGAGGAGGATTTTCACTTTCGGGTAAAGCTTGTAGTCTCTGGAGGCATTTGGGCTGTCCCTGGCAGGAAACCATTAGGTAGGCGTCTCGGTCTTTAGCAGGGCAAGACTGTTTTGTAGATGCCTCTTAAATGGTTGCTAAAAGTAGAATGTTACTCTACATAGGATCTGCCTCTGAATCATAGGAGTAAAGGGCTCAAGTCAGCAAAGGTTCACCACCACGTGTCTCTTTTGACAACTTTCTAGCCTGTTTTAACAAATTGACCAACAGGCTCAAATAGGACAGAAACTTTTTACTATGTATACAGGTAGTCCTCGACTTACAACAGTTTGTTTAGTGATTGTTCAAAGTTACAACGGCACTGAAAAAAGTGACTTATGACTGCTTTTCACACTTACGATTATTATAGCATCACCATGATCATGGGATCAGAATTCAGATGATGGGCAACTGGTTCGTATTTATGACCATTGCTGGTGGTCTGAGGTCACCTTTTGCTACCTTCTGAAAGCAAAGTCGAGGGGGAAGCCAGATTCACTTAACAACCGGTTTGCTAACTTATCAACTGCAGTGATTCACTTAACAACTGAGGCAAGAAAGGTCGTAAAATGGGGCAAAACTCACTTAACAAATATCTCACTTAACAGAAATTTTGTGCCCAATTATGGTTGTAAGTCGAGGACTCCCTGTATCGCTAATTTGTCTTACTTGAGAGCTTACTAAAATTATCTTTCCATAATTAAAACCTAGAATTCGCTTGATTGAAAGACACTTCAAGGATAATTATAGTACTTATTAATATTTTGTGATGAGTTACGTGCATAAATTAACTTACCATCACAGCAGGCATTGACATCCCTGTCTTTGATGGCTCTACACAGCAACTTAACCCGGATGATAAAATAACTCTTCTTGTATCCAATTTCCAAAGGTTTACATTTCTTTATTTTAGAAGTTCTGGATGAGTACTGCTTTCATGTTCTGTGTTCACCGTAGCATGTGATTAAAGATTAAATGTAAGTTTGTTTAGAACTAAATGAAGTGGTGATACTATAGTATGTTTTCTAAGCAGTTGTTATATATGGCCACTTCAGCTGTCAGTATAACTTTGCCATATTTTCTGATGCCTAAGGAAGACATTTCTTGTTTATATTCCAATATATTTTTCAACCCTGTATGTATTCAAGAACCCGGCTGAAGGATAATGAGGAAGCCAAGAACTGGACTTTACATAGTCTAGTTTACTAAGTTTGTAAAGAGTTTGTTTATAGTGTTTGTTTACAGAATCTGTAAACAAACACTTCTCTGATGAATAAGTAGATTTTATTGCGTAGTTTTCCCATTTCTAACCGTTTTTTTGCAATAACTATGCATGCTTTTAAAATAGATTTACCCTGGGTATCTAAGACTTTTAATGGTTAGACAGTTTGCATCAAAGCACACCATTTAGCAATTTTTCTGAAGTAAAAATTGATTAGCAAGCAAGCATTTTACTATTCTGTTTAATATGTAATTCGGGATGATAGTACTTGTGGTATTTACCTCATTTTGTATATGGTAGACTGAAGATGTTCTTGGTCTGTAAGCAAGTGACATCGTCAAGGAGGTGGGCTGCACTTGAAATATCTTTTATTAGGTCTAGTGGATATCATTTATAATTTATCTCAGACTGCTTTATTTTCAGGACAGACTGCTGGTATTTCTGTGCAAATGAATTTATATTTTATCTTTAAAAAATCTCAATGAGATAGTTTTTGTGTAGGCCTAAGCAATTACATTTAGTGTTCTTAAAGGGGCAATGCTTTGTTTTTTCACCTTCAGCATTTCTTCTTTGTCTTATACCCAAGAGAGCCCCTTCCTCTTAACAAAACCTTTTCTCCCTCTATCCCATCTGTCAGAACAGCCTTGGCTCATTTCTGATCACCAGGCATTTTTGAAAGAGAATCTACTTATAATATTGTGATAGATACTTTAACCTTTAGAGATTCAGTGGTAGAGAAAATGGACTTGCATAATTTATTGAATTTTCTGTTTGCAATCTAGTTAATATTAATAGATATTGTATGGTATTGGAAACAGTACAGATGCTAATCTGAAATATGTTTAAATTCTATCTGCCTGAAAAAGGCAGAAAGTAAACTTGGGAACAAGAGAAACATTTTGACACTTCTCTTAAATTTGAGTTCACAATTTACCACAATCTAGTTTTGGATAATTAGTTCTGTTATGTCCTCAATTGCAACTGTCCAAAATTTAGTTACCGGTAGGTGTCAAGATTTACTCCTGGTGACTATATATGCAAAAGATGACAGTATTTGGTTATTTAGAAATTTCATTGGTATCATGTTAACTGTCAGCAGTCTTTGTCATTAAATGCTTACTGTGATAGAAAAGTGTAGTTGATGTTCATAAAACTCAGTTATACAACTCTGCCTCAGGCCAACCAAGCAGTACTGATAACTTTTCTTGGCACCTGCAGGTTGTTGCACTATCCCCTGTAGAACCAGTGCATAAATAAGGTTCTCCTTGACTTGAAGCTCTGGTTTGAAGAGCAAGTAGCAATAGCACTTAGAGATATATACTGCTTCTCAGTGCTGTACAGCCATAGGCAGGAGGGCTTTTGCACATTGGTAGATTAGGAAAAAATTGCCTCCTTTTTTGGATTGGAAGACCCTGTTCATGGTCAGTCATGTCTTGGTCGCTCCCAAGTGGATTATTGCAACAGACTATACGGAGCTGCCTTTGAAGAGTATTCAGAAGCGTCAGATGGTCTAATGCAGAGGTATTAGCAGCTCTGGGCACACCTCAGTACACCCGTGTTACTTCCAGTACTGATTGTTAGCTATAAAGCCATTCATTACACAGGGCTGGGTTATTTGTAAGATTGCCTCTATACCAGGGTCAAGAAAATTAAGAAGTCTAATAATCTAAAGTTGATTGAAGATGGATGTTTTGCAGATAGGTGGAGAGTATTTTTGCTGTATTGGGCATAAATAGCCTTTATGAAACTACAGTAAAAGACAGATTCTATCTACAGTCTCTTTTTGAATCTACACACACTCTTGGTGTGGAGCAGTGCATAACTCCGAACATGATTGAAGGATATGAGACAGAAGAGTGATGTGTGCGATGTTGATTTGATATACCATAGATCAGGGGTGTCAAACTTGTGGCCTGCGGGCCGGATGCATCACGCACTGGCCACTCCCACCTTCACTCCCACCTTTAGTAAAGGGGGGGAGTTGTGATATGTCATATGATGACAATGTAACATCACGAATTTGACACCCATACCATAGGTATCATGTTTCCCCGAAAAAAAGACCCTGCCTTATATTTTTTGAACCCTGAAATAAGCATTTGGCCTTACTGCCATGCGTTCAAAAGCCCAATTGGGCTTATTATCAGGGGATGTCCTGTTTGGGGGAAACAGGATAATTATTAGAGATTATGGTACTGTGTAAGAATTGAGACAGAATTGTGCAGTCTATTCTTTGTAGATGTGTGCAGAAAGGGTTGTATATGCCTTAGATTTTGAACAAATGCAGAAAAACTTATTGGAGAGTGGATTAATCACCCATTTTTTATTGTAAGTCTATAAGAATAATTTTTTTAAAGCTAAATGATACATAAATATTTTAAGGAGAGCGAGCCCTGTAAACCTTCTAAATGTTTGAGCGTTTATGCTCTTTTTCACATTGAGTCAGTTTTAGGAAGTTGGAAGTAGAATGTATTTGTATGTTGATGGGGAATAATGCTAATGTCTCCTGTGAATTCTTCCTTTTTATATTGCCACCTGGTTCCTTATTATCATTGCATTGTATTTTTGGAATGTTTTTACTACAGATTTAATATTGGTTCCCATATTGCCATGTGATTCCTTAGCTTTTCTATGTAAAATTTATCACTTTTGAAATTCCTAATTAAAAAATGAACATTGGTGAATATACTACTCCCAAATGAAAGTGTACTATATATTTTGCATAAAGAGTTTAGGCTCTGGAGAATTTCTATGGAAAACAAAGTGTATCTGCCTTCAATTGTCAGAAATGTTGGCTTTAACTTAAGATTTAAGGAACTTTTCTATTTACACAATGCAATTTTATTGGCTTAAAATACATCAATATAAGTAAACATAAACATAAATTGCTAGCCAGAAAGTACGAGTCCTTGATTTACAACCATTCTTTTAATGACCACTCAAAGTTACAACCACTGAAAAAAATGATTTATGGACATTTTTTGCACAACCATTGCAGCATCCCGTGATCACATGATCTAAATTTGGCTGCTTGGCAACCGGCATGTATTTATGATAGTTACACACCTTTTACTACCTTCTGACAAGCAAAGGGGAAACCAGATTCATTTAATAACTGCAGTGATTCACTTAACTGTAGCAAGAAAGGTCATAAAATGGGTCAAAACTCACTTAACAACTACCTTAATTAGCAGTAGAAATTTTGGGCTCAATTATTGTCATACGCTAAGGAGATTACCTATATTAGCTGTCCAGAGCCACCTGTGGCCTATGAACCGTGGGTTGGGCATGCCTGTTCTTCGCATGTGGCTCTTTCATCCCGCGGCTGTGGCTCCCTACCAGCTGGCTGGCCCCACCCCTCGTCCTCCCAGTCACTCTTCACATGGCCTGAGAAGGTAAGGGCAATGGCAGGGATCAGTGGTGGGATCCTCCTGGTTAAACAACCAGTTCGGTGATCACACGATTTGCACATGCGCCTGATGTGCGCTGTGCGCGCATGCACAGTTTGAAAAAATCTTCACTTCCTGGTTTCTTCGGATGAGTAACACAGCTGATTCACACAGCAATCCGCTCTTCCGTGCGAATCAGCTGAGAATATAAAGGTAGGAAAATAGGGCAGGCGGGTGGACCCATCTGATTGTCGGGCTGAACTGCTTAGCTCCCAGCTGATTGTCGGAGCTACCGATTCGCCCCAACCGGTGGAATCCCACCCCTGGCGGGGATGGAGACACACTCCATATTCCAGAGCGGGAGGGAAGTGCCCCTTTACTTGCCTCTCATCTCATGGGCGCTTCTTTAGGCGCTTCTTGGTGTTGCGCGCACCTCGGTCACTTGGGGAGACGTGCAACTTTCCACCCCGAGATACTGGCTTGGCTGCGGCCGATGCTCTGTGTCGTAATGGGCTCCAGGAGGAGGAGGGGATGCCATCTACCCCATTGTGAAGTGTGATAAATTTACATGTGCTGCGCAAGGCACTGTGAGAGCAGCGAGCAGGCCATTTACTCTTTCCATTTCCAAATTTAGGATGATCATATTTTTTGGTGATGTCCAAGCTGGAATTGCTGTGGCTTGTACTATTTAATTTCAAAGTACAGTTGGAAATATCTATTAAAATATGGCTTCAATTTTGTTTGATGGTTGACAACCATTTAAATACCTTTATGATTTAAATGACTGAATAATTAAAATATATGAAGAAAATAAGTAATTAAAACACAGAATATTCTGTGGTGTAAACTGGATGTGAAGCAACCTGCTAGCTGTGGCTGCATATATTTTCTGAAAAGTTGATCCTTTGTCGTTTAAAAGACCTTTTGACTAAGATATCTGATTCGGGACAGTATTTATTGGTATATGAAATGTGTTTTAGAAATGTATTTAGAAAATATTAGTAAGTAAAATGCATATTAAAATACAAAATTCATGCTACTGAGGCCGTGTTTTCTCATGACGATGAAATCCTGACTTTATAAACCTGAGTATGAGTAAGATGAACAGTGGTACTATATGTGCAGCCCCTTTTACATTATGAAACAAAAAAATAGTACTAAGGAGAGAATTATGCATGATGCCCAATCCAAGGATTATAGTTAAATTATTCAGATGTTAAAATATTAATCATTATAAAACCTTGATTTAGTAACTGTTTATCATAATGTGTCAATGAGTGTATGTGTAAATGACAAAAAATGATGATTTAATCCAATAGTTTAAAAACTAAGTGCACCTTATTTTCCTGAGCTGTTGCTCCTTCAGAGAGTATGAAGCACGGCTAGAGAAATATAACCAACGAATATGGACCTGTAAAAGTACCGGGAGTAGTCAACTGACACACAAAGAAGCCTGGGAAGAGGAACAGGAAGTTGCTGAGCTGTAAGTAGCAATGCAAATGCTTTTGCTTTTAGGGACAGAACCTAAAGCATGAAGGGGGGGGGGGACTTTTGACAAATAATGAGCTTCCTGTGAAAATACTAGGAATGAGTCATGTCACAAGAAAAGAGAAAGCTTTTCTTCAGCTACATAAGCAAGGATATCTAAACTCTAAAGAAAATATTTCTGATTGGGTATTGCCTGACTGATTTTTTTATCCTCATTACACTTTGTACCTTGCAGTTTTCACTGGCCTTTCTAAAAAAAAAAACAAAACTGATCTAATTAAATAGCATAATTGAAAACAAATATTTATGTGCTGCATAAAAATACAGAATGTAATCCATTATATGTATAAAATCCAAAAATTTTCTGGCAGTGAATCATGCATTCATGCTAACCAGTGCATTTTTAGTATACTACAGCTGTATATTGGTTTAAGGCATTTTTCCATTGGGAATCAGGGTTTCAGGCAAAAATTACTAGTATTTTGATGACATGTTGAATATAAGTCATATTGCTGGTATGTAGTAGGAATGTTGCCCCATCAAAAATTATGTAGAGAGAAATCAAATATGAGATGGCCTTATTATCTGTGATTTCATATATTTGCAGTTGTAAAGACAGACCAGAAATTCAATACAGAAGTAATGCAAAGTAGTGAAGATACCTTATACTTCCTCCTCCTATTTCCCCTAAAACAGTAACCCTGTGAGGTGGATTGTGCTGAGAGAAAGTGACTGACGTAAAGTCACCCACTTGATTTTCATGTTTAACTAGTACTTACAATGTTCTTGGTTTCTAATCTAGTGCCTAATCTAATCTAGATCAAACTGGCTGTTATTGATGGTAAACAGATTTTGTTACACAATTCTGATGTCTATCATTTTGCCAATGTGCAGAAATATGTATCCATCCTCCCAATTTTCCAACAGTCTGCAATGTTCTATCCTTTTATAGTCAGTGCAGGGGGTCATACTTGCTTAATTAATTTCAGTAATACACAATTTCCTAATGTCTATTCACTCAAATTAGAGATATTCTTAAATCCTAACTAAATGCTTTTAAGTAAAGGGGGATTAAGGTAAGACTATTGATACAATCATATTTGTAGGCAAGTCATAGTAGTGGTTTTGTGAATTGTCTCTTAAATGTTTCAATTTCTCTAGTTGAAGTTGATTCTTTAAATTGCTATTTTAATCATAATTATGCTATATCATTTTCTATTTATCTTTTCAGTTTGAAAGAGGAATTTCCAGTCTGGTATGAAAAACTTGTTCTGGAAATGGTTCACCATAATACAATCTCTTTAGAAAAACTGGTGGACACTTCCTGGCTGGAGATTATGACAAAATTTGCTGTTGATGAAGAGTGTGATTTTGAGGTAAGGACCAGGTTCATCTCTCAGAAACAGTTGTGGAAATAATGATGCCACATCAGAAATGTGATAGTTGCTCTAACCCTAACATAACTGATTTCCATTTTAGACATGACGGTCTTCATTTTTTTTTTTTAAGGAGGGTATGGTGAGTTCCTGACGGGATAAGCAATAGATGAACTTATGACCAATCTTGTCCTAGAACTCTAAGCATCCTTTTGTGGCCTTTAGAGTCTCTTAGAATCCTGAGGCAAACATTTTGGCACATTTTACAGACAGCGCATTGAAAGGATTGAATGGATGCCTTAAGCTTGCAAAAGTTTAATCCCCTTAAAATTGCCAATTTCTTCTAATTGTGATTACCTTTCTCATTTTTCAGGGAAGGTTATCATTAGGTATTGGTTTTATAGCTCTTTCCAGCTTCACAATCATTTTAGAGACACATAGGGATCTCTTGATGAAGAAGAGATGTTTCACTTCATAAACCTGTGTCATTACAGGCAGGCTGCATTGGTGACAATCGATATTGAAGACCCATCAGATTGACATCTGATTTTCATTGGACTGCCCTAGGAATTCATATTTTTTTTCAATAAAGATAATTAATACTGACTCAGTGTGGGGACATGACCTAGTACACTGTTTTGTGTATTGCTTACCCAGGATTTCTATGAAATCTATGAATATAACTTAAACGAAACTGTGAATACATGGAAAATCAAAATACTGAAGGATTAGCAATAGTTCAAAGTGTTTCTCTCACATAACCAATCACATCACCTAAGGTCTCTGTAAGCCCCAAAGTGCAGCTATGTCTTAAAAAGGTTGCCACATGTAAAGCTTGGTGTTGCTAAAGATAGTCTACCTTCAGACATGGCGCTCCCACCTGCGGAAAATAATTCTCTGCCTCGTTCTAAATTGCCTTTTTTCAGGTTGGAAAAGAGAAAGTACTACGGGTCAAGGTTGTAAAAATACATCCATTGGAGAAAGTAGCAGAAGAGGAGGCTACTGAGAAGAAAACAGATGCAGCCTGCAACTCTCCATCCAGTGACAAAGAGAATACCAGCCAGGTTGTACAGGAAAATCAAAAGGAGCTAGCATTGAAAGAAGATGATAGCAGAAGAGAGAGTCTGAGTAAGTAAGCCATGGCCTGAAATGAAAGGAACCAGCTTTAAGTCTTATTTAGGAGTAAACTGCAAAATTGCATGTATGGCCAATAGATGACTGCTAAAAGCAGTCTTGATCTGGAGAGAATCACTGTTCTCAAAATATATTCATTTGCTGCCTTGAGTTACTTATAAAGTAATGGCAGGACAAAAATCTAATAAATAAAAGTGTGCTGATCCAGCAGCATTACACATGTTACTTACTACTTGCTGTTAAGCATGTACTTTTTATATTCATATGTGTTTATGATAAGCAGTAACTTCATCTGTGTACAGTTATGCAGGAAACAGAAAAAGTGCTTGGTTTGAATTCTGAACATAAAAGGCAATTTTCTATTCAGCACTGCCTGAACATTTTTGAGTTGCCTGTGCATCAGTAAAATAAAGTTTGAAATGTTTGTCCTGTAGAAAAGATTTTTAAATGTACACTATCTCAAAGCTCAGTGTCAATATCACTCAAGAGCATACACAGGATACACTTTCAAACCACAGTTTAATGATGTAATGCAGAGTTCTCCAACCTTTCTGGCTTTGTGGACTGGAGGGGTGGGGTGCGGTGGGGAGATGGTTCTGTGTGAGTAGGTGGAAAGTGCGCTCAGCTCCATGTGGCTGAGCGGTGTGCATGCGCAACCACCGCTCATGCAAATGAAGTGTGGAGATGCGTGCTCGCCCTCTGATCATGCAAGTGAGGATATGTGTGCGCTTGCCCGCTGTTTCAGCAGCCTGGTTGCAAACTGATCATGGCCTACTAGTGGTCCAAGGCCCAGAGGTTGGGGCACCTAATCTAACATATTAATAACCTTTACATTTACAGCAGCAGTAGTGAAAGTATTTTTCTAAAACACAGTGGTACAGGCACACACATAAACATGTTAAAGCACAGAACTAATGTTTTTGCTTGCTTTCTTCGTTGGCCAGGTGACCGGGCACGCCGATCTCCTCGGAAGCTTCCTACTTCTCTGAAAAAAGAAGAAAGGAAATGGGTTCCTCCAAAATTCTTACCACACAAATATGATGTCAAGTTGCAGAATGAAGACAAGGTGAGTAGATTGTTAAATTTGCCTGTTAGTCACTCCTGTCTCAACATTTTAAGAAGCAGTTAACATAACTATCATAAACTATATTTAAATATAGTTTTGTGTGTGTATACATATACACATATACATATAGTTAGTATACCTATATGCTTACAAAATTTCTATTATTACAATATATGTATCATTTAAAATAAGTATTAAACTTTCAGTGACTTACTGGGATCTGCTCTAAACTATTATTTATTGTTTCTGTACCATCAGTTAAAAACCCTGTCTGAAACATTTCTTTTTATCTTTCAAGATCATTAACAATGTGCCAGCAGACAGCTTGATTCGAACAGAACGGCCACCCAACAAAGAGATTCTGCGATATTTCATTCGTCATAATGCACTTCGCGCTGGAACAGGCGAGAATGCCCCCTGGGTAGTTGAAGATGAGTTGGTGAAGAAGTATTCCCTTCCCAGCAAGTTCAGTGACTTCTTGCTTGACCCACATAAAGTGAGAAATAAGGCAAGATCTGTCTGAGTTGTGTGATGATGAAAAATAGGAGTCATTTTCACATGGATATTTATTCTTGGGCCATTGAAAATAAGGCAATATCAGAGTGAAATTTGCCTCCTTCTGTCCTTTTTCAAAAGAGTCTGCCACTGTTTGTCATTAGGCGCTGAAATAATGATTTTGAAATATATATTCATCATCTTATCCTGGGATGCTTAACCTTGTTGATGAACACATTTGGAATTTAAAGAATATGTTATGCCAGAATTGGTTAGGATGCGGGGTTGGGCACTTTGTCTAATGACTCCTATACAGATACAGGCAGTCCTCAACAATCACAATTGGGGCTGGAATTTCCATTGCTAAGCAGTGCAATCATTAAATGAATTTATGACCTTTTTACTGAGATTGTTAATGAATCTGGCCTCCCTCATTCACTTTGTTTGTTGGAAGCCCACTGGGAAAGTTGTAAATAGTGATCACGTGACTCTAGAATAGTGCAGCTGTTGTTGCCAAACGCCTGAATTTTCATCACATAGGATACTGTGATACTTGTAAGTGTAGGACTGCTTGCAAGTGACTTTTTTCATCTTTGTTGTAACTTTGAACAGTCACTAAATGAATGGTCGTAAGTTGATGACTACCTGTATACCCAACAATGAAACATAGTTAATTTGTTCAAGAAACCTTAAATTCAACATAGAGGTGGAAATCAAAGTTTCAGTTATTTTGTTGAGCTTATATTTTGAAAATTCACATCTCTCTGACATTAATTTTAATCTCAAACCATTACTAAATATCCCAGTTTCCTGCAGCACAAATCAAAGCGGGGAAAAGTAAAAGTAAAGGAACAGCAAGCACCATTCACATTTCTTCCTATCCATTACCTTTAGCTCACAGATATTCCTTCCATCCTTGACTTCATGTTGAGTGTTAGGATATGTTTCAGAATAAAATATGTAGTAGGTAACAGTTAACCATTTTTCTTTTTAAGAATATGAAGTGTTGATGTGTTCTGGGAATTAAAACTATTGCTGGTACCTGATATAATATTTTGAAATATGTATATTTCCCACATAATTTTGAAGTAAAAGTTTTAAGGCATGAAGGTAGGGAGACTTGAGTACATTATGTCTAATGAGCTCCATGTTTGAGGTTCTTGTGTTGCCATATTCTTGCAGGGGAGAAATCAAGCTCATAATTCAGAAATCTCAATTTTCCCCTTTATAGAAAGGCCCTCTTAATGATGTTCTGATTCAACAGCAAACTGTCTGAATTTTGTAGCATCCCACAAGTCTTGAGCTACTGCCTGGATGTCTTGCTGCAGAATGGACCATTGTTTTTTAGTGTTAAAAATAAGTGGGAGGCCCAACTCCTTCAGCAAGATAGAATGGTCCTTCCATTCATTCTAAGGCTCAGATTGTAGAAATTTCTGAAAATGTCATTTAGCAATTCGTATTTAATTTTTTTGTAAGAATAGACTAGGATGTACCAAAGTTTCAAAGGACTTTTGATAAAACATTTCAAAGGGCCTTCCATCTGAAACAATTGGAGAACTAGTAGATTTCTTTGCTATTGAATGTTTATAGAAAAGGTATATGGTGTAGTCAGTTAAGAGCTCTCTGTTTATTTTGTATTTTTGGCTTATGCACATTTGGGGTAGATTCTCCCTAGTGCAAGCAAAATCCACATTCAATTTTAAATGCAGATAATTTACATTTTGCATTGCTTTGATTCCAGTATTTGACTCTCAATCCTTCAACAAAAAGGAAGAGCACTTCATCACCTGATAGGAAACCTAAGAATCCCAAATCAGATGGTTCTTCCACAGCACAGGGACTGAATCCTTCACTTTGGTGTAGTGTGCATTTAAATAAAACAATTGTGGGCTGCCCGCTGAAAATTAAGAACTTCAAAACCCCAAAATTGTCTACAGAGGATCTGGAGGAGATGATGAATATTATGGCACCTGGAAAACTTGGTACTTTCAATAAGAAGAGGCTTGGAAAATCATTGGATCCAAAACAGAAAAATAAAAAGGTGTTGAATGGGCAGAAATCTGGAAAATCTAGATCTCCCAAAAAAGATTCCAAGATGAAAATGAAACAGATGACACTTCTAGACATGACTAAAGGTACTTCTAAAGTCCCCAAAACACCAAGAAGTTCAGCTGGAAGTCCCAGGTCTTCCAATAAACCTCCAAAACATCTTCCACCAGCTGCACTTCACCTCATTGCTTATTATAGAGAGAACAAAGACCGAGAGGACAAGAAGAGTGCCCTTTCCTGCATAATTTCAAAAACTGCTCGGTTGCTATCCAGTGAGGATCGTGCTCGTCTTCCTGAGGAGCTGCGAGGCATAGTGCAAAAGCGTTATGAACTACTAGAGCACCGGAAAAACTGGGCTTCCATGACAGAAGATCAGCGCAAAGAATACATGAAGAAGAAACGTGAGAAGCTGAAGGAGAAGCTGAAGGAGAAAGCCAAAGAGCGTCGGGAAAAAGAAATGATGGAGAGGCTAGAGAAGCAGAAGCGATATGAAGACCAGGATATCAAAAGCAACAACATGCCTACTTTTAAGCTGGTGGATACTCCGGAAGGACTTCCTAATACCCTCTTTGGGGATGTGGCTATGGTTGTGGAGTTTCTGAGTTGTTACTCAGGGCTACTGCTTCCAGATGCTCAGTATCCCATCACTGCTGTTTCTCTTATGGAAGCTCTTTGTGCTGAAAAAGGGGGTTTTCTCTATTTGAACAGAATTTTGGTCATTCTTCTCCAGACTTTGCTGCAAGACGAGATTGCAGAAGACTACTTGGAGCTGGGGATGAAACTGTCTGAGATTCCCCTCACTTTGCACTCTGTTTCTGAATTAGTTCGCCTTTGTCTGCGCAAGTCAGATATACAGGAGGAAAGCGAGGCTTCGGACAATGCAGAAGAGAACAAAGACTTGGCAGCTTTTGAAGACAATGAAGTACAGGATGAATTCTTGGAGAAATTGGAGGTAACGGAGTTTTTTGAGCTGACCCCCGAGGAGAAACTGCAAATCCTCACAGCTCTTTGCCATCGGATTTTGATGACCTATTCAGTGCAGGATCACGTGGAAGCAAAGCAGCAGATGTCAGCTGAATTGTGGAAGGAACGGCTGGCAATGCTGAAAGAGGAGAATGATAAGAAGAGGGCAGAAAAGCAAAAACGGAAAGAGATGGTGGCCAAGAACAAAGAGAATGGCAAAGAGGAAAATGGTTTGGGGAAGGGCGAAAAGAAGAAAGGGGAACCAGAGAAAACAGTCAAATCAGAGCAACGTATGGATATAGAAGCAGAAGACATGATCAGCACAGTTAAAAGCAGGAGGCTTATGGCAATTCAGGCCAAGAAAGAGAAAGAGCAGCAGGAAATGGAAATGCGAGGTAATTAAAAGAGTAGCTTTTTTGTTGTGGTGGGAGGATTTAAAGTTTCCATTGGGCTGCTAACATCCATAACTGCCAGGCAAAGGACTCTAATCTCCAACCTACTGTAGAGAAAGGATGTTTGCTGACAAATAAACACATCTGCTGCTTTTGTCTTTGTGCATACCTGTGCTAAATTTGATAGAGGAACAGGAAGATTTGAAATATTTATTCAGATATTCATCTGAGTCCATAAAAGCTATCTGGGCCAGGAATAACTTATAGTTAACAATTAGTTTGGATATCGATGTTACAGGGGGCTATCAATCCATTTTAATTCAGAAGGCTAGTCTCAGTGCCATCTCTTGGAAAATATTGAAGGAATGGAATATTGCGTAGTCTGATGCTGTCTTTTGCCAATTTCTTTAGCAGTTACTAAGCTCAAATCCTAAGCAGATTGGAACTGCTAGTTAGATGGGAGACTATCTGGAAATCCCTAGATAGACTAGCCTGTGAAAACTCAAGGCACTGGCATGTCTACATTTTTGCCAAGAACTTCTATGTAAACACTGGGAATCAATAGCAATTTGAGGGAGCCTTTGGGATTTTTTTTCCTTCAGTATAAATATAAATAACAGTATAAATATAACATGGGACATGTTGGCTCAGTGGCTAAGACCCTGAGCTTGTCAATCGTAAGGTCGGCAGTTCAGCGGTTCAAATTCCTAGTATTGCATAACAGGGTGAGCTCCCATTACTTGTCCCAGCTCCTGCCAACCTAGCCGTTTGAAAGTACATAAAAAATGGAAGTAGAAAAAATAGGGAGCACCTTTGGTGGGAAGGGAACAGCATTCCGTACACCTTTGGCATTTAGTCATGCCAGCCACATGACCACGGAGACGTCTTCGGACAGCGCTGGCTCTTCGGCTTTGAAACGGAGATGAGCACTGCCCCCTAGAGTCAGGAATGACTAGCACATGTGCAAGGGGAACCTTTACCTTTACCTATAAATGTAACAGCTACTCATCTGGGCCAAATTTGCACTTGCAGTTGCATTGGTATCTCAGTAGATACCTGGCAAATAAATATATAAATGAATTCCTAGGAAAAATTATATAGCATGTTTTTAATATCAGAATGAGAAATTCTGTATTTGCCTTGCTTACAGATCGTCCTTAGCTTACAGTGGCAATTGGAACCAGAATTGGTCATAAAGCATGATGTCACACGACTGCACTGACGTACGACAGCAATTCTGGCACTCCCCAGTTACCATTGTTAAGTGAGGACCTCATTTGACCCCAACTTTTGACTTCCTTCTGGCTTCCCATTGACTTTGCTTATGAGAAGCCAGTAGGGAATGTCAGAAATGATAATCAGGCAGGGACACTGCAGTGGTCGGAACTAAGTATTCAGTTTAAGAAAAAATTAAACGAGTTTAATGCTGTGGGGAATTAATATAGTTTTTTCTGCTGCTCTGCTAGTAAAACTTGAAAAAGAAGCAGAGGAGGAAAGAGTTCGCAAGCATAAAGCTGCAGCGGAAAAAGCCTTTCAAGATGGCATTGCCAAAGCAAAGCTGGTCATGCGCAGGACACCGATAGGCACAGACCGTAATCACAACAGGTAGGAATATCTTTGTGGATGATGAGGACTGTGGGAAAATTCCCTATATCAGGGCTTAATTGAAGATGCCAGGAATTGGTTTTAGACAAGTCCTTCCTCTAAGTATTGATTACTGGTCTCGTATCGCTTTTATTAACACTAGATGAAGGACCTGATTTGCTCAGATGTAATTACAATTATAGGGCACAGATAGCTGCATCTTAATAATACACAGAGCTTGCCTGCTCAGATATCTCCACCATACTGTATCATTCTCTGTAACTGTGTTTCTTTCCTTACTGTTCAGGAAGTCTATGGAAATCTTATCCTCTCCCAACTATCAAGGCAACATTTTGTTACTTCCTAATTACTTCACTTCCCTGTGGCCCCATTTCCCTCATGCTTCTACTTTTACTCACATTTCCTGCTTATTTGATCCTGAGTCACTTTACTGCAAGCTCTTTTGTTTTATTCACATGCATCTCAGCTGCATTTCACCTGTCTTATTACTTATTGCTACACATGAATATAGCAGACCTATACCCCCCCTTCCTCAAAGAGTTCAAAGTAGCACTTGTACCACCATTTTTTCCTTCAATATAACAATAGTACTTAGATTTATATACCACTTCATAGTGCTTTACAGCCCTCTCTAAGCGGTTTACAGAGTCATCCTATTGCCCCCTATATGGGCATATATGACATTCAATATGCTCCCTATAGCATACATTGAAGTGAAAGCAGAGTTTCTATGGTTGAAGCTGGGCTTGATTTTTGTCCCATTTCCCTCTTTCCCCTGGATTAGCTCAGTATCTTAGCTGCTGCGCCACATTGGCTTTCTAGGAAGTTTGAAGTACTCCTATTTTTCTTCATTAAGAGTGTTAGGTAGTTAAACTTTGCTTTCCACTTTGAGCAGCCAGGAGTGTTTATTGGCATAGCAATTGGACCGGTTTCTGAGGGTTGGATGTAGAAAACTGCTTTGCTCCCTCACATCTAATATGATCTCTTTATTTTAGGTATTGGCTCTTCTCCGATGAAGTTCCTGGCTTATTCATAGAGAAGGGGTGGGTGCATGATGGTATAGATTATAGTTTTACACCTCCAAATGAGGAGGAGGAAGAAGAGGAGGAGGAGGAGGAGGAAGAAGAGGAAGAGGAAGATTACCAGCAAGGTAAGCTTGTTTACTTCACATCTTGTATAGGGGAAACAAGTGAAATGTCTGAAGTGTTGTGAATATCAAATATGAAATCCTTTTATTAGACTAGTGATGCTAGCCCAGATTTGTCTGTCTTTTGGGTTAGTCAATTTTGGTGGAACCATGTTCGTATCACTAGAAATTAAACCTTTTCATTCAGCTACATGGATACTATATATTGTATTTACGTTACAAATATTAAGTATTTATATTTAATATTCAACAACTGCTATATTCTTTAAAATAATCACTCATTAAATGTTTTTCTCTAGATAATGCTTTTCATTAGGATCTTTTCGTTCAGTCAGTTTATCTTTACAGTAGAATTTATATGGAAAAGAGTGCTATAATCCAGGGAATTCAGATAAAATGCTGAAGTAAATCATGTTGCAGTCTGTTATCTCCTACCCAAAAAAGCAAGCCAGATTGCCCTGTAGAAATCACAGTACAGTATCTTGTGAAATGCAGGTATACTGTCTCTCTGATAAATAAGACTCCCAATTTTGCACCATTTCTGTCTGACCTTTTACTTAGCGTTATGCATTTTCTTAATACTAATTTACGTGTTTTCCACACAAGTGCATGAACACACCTCCAGTATTTTTACTTTCCATGAATTACCTGTTCAGTCACTGATATAATGATGCGGGTTTTCTGGATAAAATTGCAGCGTTTGGAATTTGATTTACATTTAGTAAACAAACTGAAGAAGCATATCATTTAAATTTTACACACTTTATAGATAGCTAAAATATATTTTTCAACTGGCCAGAAGTAGTAAAATTGGAAAAAATTAATGGAGCGCGTAGTGTAATTTTTAATGTTTTAATTCTTATAAATGAAGTTATTTGTTAAGATAGTATTAAATGTAGCTTGCTTCCTATAAATCCAATTAAAGAAACATACAAGGTTAAAAAGTGCATTAACACAATAAAGATCTATGCTTTCCCTGGATGGTTACAAAATAGCTTAATGAGGTGTAGTAAGGCTTTGCTTTAATGTATGTTAAAGTAGCGGTGGAAACTCTGCAAAAAAAAACACTGTTTTGTTACTTATGTTTATAATGTTTACAGACACACAGGAAAACTTGGTGGAAGGCAGTGTTTTGAACACCCCACAAGGAATCCTGCATATTCCAGAAATACCTGTTGAGACGTCAGTACCGAAACAGGGACAGAACCTGTGGTGAGATGGATTTTTCCCCATACCTATCAACAAAAAAATTGGGTGGGGAATAATATTTGATGTATTTCTATTCTCATACCATCTATTCACGATTGAAATTTGGGTATTTAGACTTTTGGAGGAGTATTCAGAATGTTCTGGATGGCTATACATATGTTTACATTATTCCCTTTGGGAATAATGGATCATTATGCAGAATAGAAAAGAGTAAAAATTAATAATCTAAAGGAATTAAGCAAGAAAAAAGAATAACATCACTCACTGTATTTCCCCGTACTGTTTTGTCCTAAACCATCCTGGAACTCCATACATCCATCTATATAGTGTATTTTCTGAATGGGTATTTTTTGCCAGAAACTGGCAAAAAAAGCATAAATTATGATCGCAGAGCACTGCAACTAGTTGTAAAGTCATGGTCGCATTACCTGGGGATCTATGGCACAACATTTTATAATGGACAGAAATGGTTTACAGGCTGTATGTAGAGCAATCATTCTGGGCCTGTTGTAATTTTGAATGGTTGTTAGTTTCATTGGCCATTACCATTTAATTGTTTTAGAAACTGATATATTTTGAAAACAGTTTATCATGCATTGAATTTGTAATAGATGGAAGCATAACAAAGATACAAACTAGAATTAAAGAGAAGTTTCCAGTCAGTGAGAACAATTAGTCAGTGAAACGGCTCTCCTCCAGAGTTGTGGGTGCTCCATTACTGGAGGTTTTTAAAATGAGATTGGACAGCCATTTGTCCAGAATGGTATGGAGTCTATTGCTTGAGCAGGGGGTTAGACTAGAAAACCTCCAATGTCCCGTCCAACTCTTTTTACCCTATATTCTGATTGGTGAGTGTTGTGTCATAGAATTGAAATCTAAAAATCTTTAATTAGAATGTTTGGTTTAAACAACTGTTGATTCAGAATTTTGACAAAATGTAGACCACAAGACCTTTCTTTTGAAGGGTGTCAGAGATCTATTCTTGCTTGCAGAATGTTTTGTTCTTTGATTCTTTGAAGTCTTCATTTTTCCAGAGCTATGTATTTGTTTACCAGTAGAGGGCAGAAATAGTATAATTTGTCCAATGAAATAGGTGCCCAAATGCTGAGTTATGTGACTCTTAATTTTACTTCCAAAGGTCATTCAAATGCTGCATATCTAAAATAGTACAGGTAGCCTTCGATTTAAGATCATAATTGGGGCTGGAATTTTGTTTACTAAATGATGCAGTTATAAAGTGAGATGTCGCAAGACTGCATCACTTAGTGACTGAAACCCAGGCAATTCCTGTTGCTGTCATTAAGTAAATTTTATGGCTAGCAATGCAGCACAAAAGGAAAGTTTGGTGCACTTCGGCCCCTAAGTTGTTTTGGGCATTTATTTGGTGGTGTTTTTTGTTGTTGTTGTTGTTGTTGTGTGAAGCCATTCCCATATGACCCAGTAACCAGGCCTAATCAGCTTTGTCAGATGTGGGAGCAAGAAGTTAGCTCAGGCAGTAGGAGTCAAAAGGGCATAGATGTGGGGGAGTTGTAGTACTTCTGTGATCATAAGTGCAAGCAGTCTGCCAAGTGCTAGGATTTTGATCCCATGACCATGGGGGCATGGGTAAAACATGGGTTGTCAGTCCCTTCATTTAAAATTGTCATAACTTCAGTCACTGAATGAATGGTTATAAATTAAAGATTACCTGTAATCCAACACAGCAAAATTCATTGCAGTATTTTGTAAGACTTTAGTATTATAAAACTTTATATGGGTGTAAACCATCGTATCCTTAAAACAGATGCAGAATTTTTTTGATAATACAGAAAACGTCGTAAGTGCCTAAATAAACAGTTGGTCTAAAATAGTGAGATAGATTAGTAATTTTTCTGGCACGGTTGAAACATTTGTAATTCCAGGTCTTTTATTGTATTGCTGTCAGAGTGTTGAACAAGTTATCCTGTCTTCCAGGTTTCTCTGTGACAGTCTGAAAGAGCTGGATGAACTGTTAGCCTGCTTGCATTCCCATGGGATAAGAGAGAGCCAGTTGAAAGATCGGTTACAGAACAGGTGAGGCTTCCTCTTCACTTGCTGCAAAACTATATGGCACTTGTATACACCTACTGAAAATAAAATGGATTTCTGAAATTGTTTGATGATTTTTGCCTTTATCTGTTAGTGAAATTCTATGGCTTTGTCACTTCAATGCCAGCAGCCTACATAATGTCAGTTTGGAAGAAGAAATGGTTTACTGGAAAGCTGATTGTTATTGTTTTGGGCTAATGTTTGCTTATGGGCAAAAGATTTGAGGAGTTTCATAATGATGCTTCGAGTATAGATTAAGTTTTTCCAGAACTTTTTTAACAGCTATGGCTGTACAAAAAAGGATTAGCTTCTGCTTTCCAAAAGACATTTCATACTTTTTAGCAAGCTTGAATAAACAATTTAACTGAAACGCTAGTATAAAATAACCTTTTGCAGGGCTGGAAAAACATTTAGAATTCCTAAGTGTCAGCATTTGATTTCTAGACCAAGCAGTACTTTGGTTACTCCATGCTTGCAGTATGGATCAGCTATAAATTTTCAGCTTATAGCATTATGCAGAACTTACAACCTACATCTCTTACTTGTTTCCACTCTGGCTTATGAAGATGGAAGTTATAGTTATCTTCTCCTCTCAGGTATCAAGATATCCTGCATTCCATTCATTTGGCTCGGAAACAGAACCCAGGTCTGAAGTTGTGTGATGGCAGCCAGGAATTGCTCAACTTCTTGCGCAGTGATCTTATTGAAGTTGCCACGCGGTTGCAGAAAGGAGGCCTGGGATACATCAGTGAGGGAGAATTTGAAGCCAGGGTGAGCAGTAGTACTGATGTAGACACATGGGAATATTTAAACAGAGTGTCCAATTCTAAAGTATAGGGAATGCCTTATTAATTCCAGATCTTGTATTCTGAACATCCCTTAAAATGTGCCTCTTTGTTCTGAAGCTCTTCTGGAGTGTTTTATTTTAAATACAGGTAGTTCTCACCTTACAACTATTCGTTTAGCAACCATTCAAGGAAGTAGAAGATTGAAATAGCACTTGAAATAGATAATATACCCATGTTCTATGGAAAGTTGAAATGTTATTTGCAACAGCAAAGTTGGGTTTAAAATCGATAAAACACTGTAGTAGAGTAGTATCTAAAGTATGCTGAGTGCCATTTAGGAGTTTTAAAGTGCTGTTTTTTATTCAACATGTTTTACTATTAGAGCTTTGCCTAGAATACTGTAGCCCTATTTGCTTATGTGGTTGTTTTCTCATCTGACAAATGGAAGCAGAAATATATGGCTAAGAAATGGAAACTCCTGCACATGCTACAAACAAATGATAGCAATGTTTTTCTACTTAGGTCTGTTCATTGGAGAGCCTAAAAGATTTTGGCGAGTGTGTGATTGCTCTGCAGGCCAGCGTCATCAAGAAGTTCCTGCAAGGCTTCATGGCTCCCAAACAGAAGAGAAGAAAACATCAAGGGGAGGATGCTGTTGCCAAGGCTGAGGAAGTTGATGAAGAGAAGAGAGTAGCAGAAGAAGCCAAGGTCCTTTATTATTGTAGATATAAGCTAAACATCCCTGGACTGAAAAGGCAACAGAAGCCTGAACAGATTGCATGAACTTGTTGCTGCATGTATAGCTGTTTGAGCTTGAGTTATTGGTGTTACTTCATGGCAAGGCCTAAGAGAGGCTGCATCTTCTCCTCTCTGACTTAAAAAAAAACCCCAAAAAAACCTCAAATGGAAAGCAGAAGCTGCTGTTCTTTGAGTCCACTACAAAAACATTCAAAGCCTATAATTTATGAAAGGCTGACATTCTTGTCTAAGATCAGTGTTTCCGAGTAGACATGAGTACCATCTAACATCATGAGATGATCATTCTTTGTGGTCATTTTCATTATATTTTTAAAGGAGAGACTTCCTTAAGAAATGGACACCATTTTCAACATATGAAAAGTACAATCTTTGTTTCAAATTTACAAACTCTTGTCTGCCTTTCAAAATGACTCCTGATTATTTTTATTCTAGAAGTCTCCATTGAGAACAGCTGCTTCTTTTTGGCTACAGTTTGCTACTGTATAGTTGTCCGGCTTGTATGTTGTCATCTGTTTCTCCTCTTCCCTTACTTGGCTAGTGTTGTGACTGATGTTTACATGACCAAATACATTGTCTTGCTGCCAAGAGAATGGAGGCTATACTATAGATTAGAAAGAATCAATGCAGCCAGGCCTGAGGGACAAAATGTTACCAACTTAACTGCCCTTTTCATTGTAGTTCCATGGCTGCAAATGTTTTTTGTCCTTTAACATCTGATGCATATGGTAGATTAAGATAAAGGTAAAGGTTCCCCTCACACATATGTGCTAGTCATTCCCGACTCTAGGGAGCGGTGCTCATCTCCATTTCAAAGCCGAAGAGCCAGCAATGTCCAAAGACGTCTCTGTGGTCATGTGGCCAGCATGACTAAACACTAAAGGTGCACGGAATGCTGTTACCTTCCCACCAAAGGTGGTCCCTATTTTTCTACTTGCATTTTTTACGTGCTTTTGAACTGCTAGGTTGGCAGAAGCTGGGACACATAACGGGAGCTCACCCTGTTACACGGCACTAGGGATTCAAACTGCTGATCTTTCAATCAACAAGCTCAGCATCTTAGCCACTGAGCCACCGCATCCCTTAGGATAGATTACAGGACACTATAAATTGCTTCTCTGGGCTAGTGAATTTGCACTATGCCATTAAGTGGTCCCTTACCTTACTTTTGAATTTGTTTGCCTTTTGGCTATTCACCCAAGTCTTGATATCCTTGTTCCTCTCTCCTCTAAGGCCTAACATACTGAAACCTTCAGACTGATACTGTGATCCTAGGGGGATACCACTGACCCTTACTTTATAGGAAAGTCATCCTGAGTGCATTGATTCTTTTTCCAGTTCGGGGAAGCAAAAGCTGCCAAGAACTTCAAGTTTTCTTTGGCCCAGTATGACAGCACCAAATCTCTAGGAGTGGGTCTTTGGAAAGCTAATGTGTCTGAGAAGCAAGCATTCTGGGGGGAAAAAGACTATAATTCTGGCTACTTCTCGATCCAGGTCTATCCCAATGAGCAATGAGGAGGGAATTCTAGACTGGTGTGAAATTTTGTTTTCTTAGCCCTCCGGTTTACTCGGCATTTCCTTGGATTCAGTGGGAGGGGAATGTGCAACTCTGCAGAAATAGATGGTTTTATTTGGCTCCTGAACTGCTATTAACAGCAGAGCTCAGCCGTTTCTTCTGACATTCAGTTCCCTTTACTAGGAGATTATTAATTCAGGTGCCCTAAGATTTGCCCATGTTATCTTTTCTATTTAATGCAGTAACAGGTTTATATCTTTAGAGAGGGATGCATATCTTCTAAGTAGCCATTAATTGGAAGTTTATTTGAATTTGCTCGTTTCCATGTTCTTTGCTTGTGATAGAACTGCAAAGCAATTAGCACCTGAGCATAGTTATTCAAAAGATCCTTGTGTTTGAGCATCTTTATTTGATGCTGGTGGCCACTGGTGCTGCTCGTCCACCATGTTTTACCTCCGTTGTTATAGTGCTGTTATATATGTTGTCATATACAGTGTGTTGTCCAAGGTCTCCGCTAGAGGGCAGCCTAGCAAGTCCTTGCCTCCCCAGCTGTCCCTAGAGTTAACAGCTAAAGTTCTACTGTTTGTTTCTCTTTGATGGGCAAGAATTTAGTTCAGATTTCAAAGTCAAGAATGCAGCTGGTTTCAAGCTATGAGTTGAAGCTCCATGAGTTATGAGCTTCTGAGGCTGTGGGGAAGAAGAATTTTTAGTAGTGCCTAAAAGATAGCTGCTGTGAATTCTAGGGAATGATCACAAAATGCCTTCCAATTGCTGGGAGTTTGGCCCTAAGGTCCTTGTTCTACTCTTAGGTTGCTTCAGCTGTGGAGAAATGGAAAGTGGCAATCCGTGAGGCACAAACCTTCTCACGTATGCACGTGCTGCTTGGTATGTTGGATGCCTGCATCAAGTGGGACATGTCTGCAGAAAATGCCAGATGCAAAGTGTGTCGCAAGAAAGGTGGGTATTCCAGACTTTGAATCAACTGCTAGAGTTCTAATATTGTCAAAGCTTTGAAAGGAAAATATCCTCTGAAAACATAAAGCGATTGCCCTCCAAGTCCCCCAGAACAAGATATAGGTACCCACTGTTCTATTTTTTTCAGGTTTTCATTATGTTTTTGTCCCTCAAGGAGCTTAAGTGTACAGTATACATTGGGATAGGAAGCTTTTTTGACTACTTGATCCAACATTCTATTTGGAGTTTTGAAAACATTGTGTGATTGTGCAATACACAATGGCTCCTATAGTGAGTAAACTAGTGAGTTTCTACCTGCAATCACCTGGCTCCCCAGGATACCTTTTAACTCTCAGCTTTTTTCTTTTTTTAGTAGATGGGCAGATTTCCCAAGAATTGAACTACAGCCATCCACCGAGGACAATCCTGTCAAAGGCTGTTCTCCAACATACTTGTTTGTTTATTTCTCTTCTTTGTTCTTTGAATTACCAAATTGTTTTTGCCCTGTTCCCTCAGGTGAGGATGACAAACTCATCCTGTGTGATGAATGCAACAAAGCTTTCCACCTGTTTTGCCTGAGACCAGCCCTCTATGACATCCCAGAAGGAGAATGGCAGTGCCCTGCTTGCCAGCCCTCAGTGGCCAGACGGAGCTCTCGGGGCAGGTAAGACCTCTTTGGTTTGCAGGTGCCTTTCACAGAAAGGCACTTCATTTGAACATATTTGCCCATATCCTCTTACTCTATATTAGGTTCACTGAACTGGGTGTAGCAGGATTTGTATGCCATTCCTAGTTATTTTGGACATGGCATTATAGCTTTTGTTTTTAAAATAAACAGGCATTGCAAAATATATATATATATATATATATACTCTGTCAGTTGAGTGCATTTGTTATTTTGGCTGCTGCTTAGGCCAGCCCGTCTTCACTAGATATAACATGGAATGCAAACATGAAGCCTGCTGGGGACAGAGACTATGGTACAGTCCTGTGGAATGCTGTGTGGGGAAAGCAGGATTTTAACTATCAAATCTTTCCTCTAGAAACTATGCTGAGGATTCAGTTGAAGAGGAGAGTGAAACTAATGAAGATGAATCTGAGGAAGATGATGATGATGGGGAGGAAGAAGAGGAAGAAGGCTATGAGGTTGCTGGATTAAAATGTACGTTATACTGAAATGAAAGGGCAAGAGGGATTGGACAGGTTCCTATCTTGTTAGTTTAATACAGAGGCTCTTTCCTGTTTCCCACACGCTAAACTGCAGTCAATGCATGTCTTATTAGCAGTCCTGAGCTAGGAAGGTGCTGCTGATAGTTTCTGGATCAGTTTTCTGATTTGTGATAGTTCCACGTTGCTTGAAAAGTAACCAAAAATAGGTATCACTTCCAGGGAGGAGAATGAGAAGTGAACAGTGGGCACTTTGTCTTTTAAGGCAGTGTGTAATTGCAGTAAATACCACAACTTCAGACATTAAATTGCAGAGCCTTCTTAACTTAAAGAACCTAAAACTAGAATAGTTTAAAAAGGAAGGTTCAAATTTCTGGGAATCATGTAATTAGCATTTTGTTATTGCCAAACTTTGAAAACAGTAATTGGATTGTTGCAGAGTATCCTTGATCAAAGTGGACTTATTCTGTGGATCCAGAATCATTCCAGTTTTTTTTCTGAGATAGAGATAGATAGATAAATCAAGCACAAGATAATTTTCAGGTCAGTGGCACACAAAATCCGAATCCTGTGACAACATGCAGGCCTTATAAGAGGTTCAGAAATGCCACCACAGTGAAGTTCATAACACTATATTATGGCATTGCAGTAATTATCTAGGCAGGCCAATGTCTTTGTAACATTCCTTATTGGCATGGAACTCTGAAAGTCAAAAAGAAAATTTTTCATATCAAAATTTAGCCCTTACTATGTATGCCAGAACTACGCCTCACGCAAAAATAAAACTGTCTACTGCCTCCAGATACCTGTGAAAAAAGCTTAAGTCTTAATACTGATCAGTCTGAAGTACTTGTACTCTGGGGTTCAGTCCTTACTGCTTCCTGTAACAGTTTCATAGGTAGGTCATAATTATTTCCTAAATGAAGCCCAGGAGAAAGAGACCCAAAGAAACAGACCCTATTGATGTCTGAGGGACAGTGTGAATCCAGCTTTCAGAGTCGCCCCTACTCTGGTCGGACCTGGTTCCCATTCAGAGCTGTCAGCATGTGAGCTTCTGCTTATAATTGCTGTCTAGATTTTTGTGGAGCCCTTTCCAATCTTGAAAGAATGCTCATCTATTACAAGTATTTATGTCTGCTTTTGAAGTTTGTTCAGGCTCCTTCCTGCCAGCCTGGCCAGGCCCAGGTGAGTGCCACTGTCACTAAAAATAAAGCCTGCACCACAGCCACAGCTTTATGAGGCATTTAATTGGGAAAGGTCATGATGGAGAAATCTTTCATTTTGGCAGAGTCCTGTTTAATCCTTGGTACAGCGTTGATCCAAAGTATTCTCATAGAGAATGTTGGACTGCCAGATATTTAGCACATGTTGCACTCTTAACATAAGGGGACGCAACCCTTAAACAGATGGTGTCCGTAACAGAAATAACTGCTGTATTGGACAGTGATGAATGAAAATTGTACCCTATTAAGTGTCTTTTCTGCTGTGGATTGAAAACTTGCTGTGAAGGTTGATTCTTCTTCATTACTGGAAGAAAAAAAAAAACAGCATCCGCCACTTGACATAAAATAGTCACTAAGAGTATTTACTGCAATGAAGTTCTATTGTTCAAACTGTCTCCTTGTCAGCTGGCAGGAGAAATCCAATACTCGGTGCATGCTGCTGAGGGGGCTTAGCAGCTGCCTTAACCCACTGTGTGGGCCACTTATGAATGCTTGGAATGATACTTAGCTCAGCCAATCACTCTTTTCTGGTGAACATATGATCAGCAGAGAAATGAAAGCAAAGAGTCTCTGGGGCATCATGCAAACCTGCTCTTGACTTATAGCATTGAGGTCTGATCACAGGAGCCAGCTGAATTAGAGAGCTTTTGCATTGTCAACAGTGTGCCCTTTTGAGTCGAGTCAGGATGAGCAGGAGTGGAAAAAGGGGGAGGGAAGCAGAGGGATAGCCCAACAGTTGAATGCTTAAGACCATGTAATCATTTTAATTGAATTGTGTATAAAAACATCCTTGATATCTCAAGTTTGTTTTGGGATCAGGAATGAAGAAACTTAAATTGATTGCATGTGTTTCTATCTTGGGAGAATGAGAGAGAAAAAGGACCTACTAGTGTTCAAATAGCTTTTATAACTGGTTGGTTTTTTTTTTTTACTGGTCATTTGTTTCCTATTAATTAGCAACACTTATTCCTGGTAATAAGAATATCTGGAAATAGCAGGCAGTGCCTTAGGAGTAGCTTGGACTCTTTCCTGGGCACAACGACTGGTTGTATCCCATTATCTTTCTGCCACTCCTCCAGTATTAAATCATTCCACCCTCTCTCTGATTTACAGTAAGACCCAGGAAAGCAGCCAAGGGGAAGCAAGGTGGCATAGCGGCAGATCCTCCAAAGCGGGGCAGGCACCAAGGCAAGAAGCGAACGCTCCATGCCACTCGAGCGTCCCGACAGCAGGCTGCACCTGTCACTGAAACTGACATTGATGAGCTGGTAAGAGCTACGAATCTCTAGATAACATTTTTAGTAGTTAAAAGCAGAACAGGTATCCATCCTGCCTTCCTTTACCTAAGAAGCTCTTCCCTATGTTCGGTGTTAAGCATCTTACCTGATGTCTGTCTCTCCCCCTCCACTCCCACCCCCACCCCCCAGGATTACCTGCTTCTCCACGCTCCTGCCTTACTTGATTAGTGTTTAAAAGCTTTTAAATAGCTATGAGTCGCTAGGAAGTGCTGAGGCATGGAAGCTCATTGATATGCTGGCAATGCAAAACACATCACTTCCAAGGCAGCTCTTAAGGACATTTGTTGCCTGTGCAGACTGCTGCCAAAAATTAATTCAGCTATCTTACATTTCACTTGACATTTAAAAGAAGAAAACGTTGGGCCTTCATTTGAGAATTATTCTCTTCCCTACCCGTCTCCTGAAATCTTGGATGGCTGAAACTGCAGCAATAGAACTTAGCCCCACAAAAATTGAGGAGTTACCAGCTTCCACTTAGGAGATGCTATGCTGTACAGAGTGGTTTGTGGTATGGGTCATATTTGCCTCCTTTTGTTTGTTTGTTTGTATTAGAAAAGCAAGTTTATAAATTCTTGCCCAGATACAGTTTAGCATAAATCCTGTCTCTTGCTTCTTCTCTCTTGAGCATATTTCCCCTGCCATGATGCCAAGGAGGTAATTTTTCTCCCATCAGTTGTGCCACTTAAGAGAAGGCCTTCTGTGCCAGGAGGGCAAGGAGCTTGCCAAGGCCCTTGCTTTTGTCCTTCCTACACTGGTATCTGGTGTCAGGAAGATTGCTATCCCAGTTCTTCAGGCTGTTTCCCTGTTGCGCTGCATGCTATGCACTACAAGTGAGCCTTGGCTCCCACCCACCAGTGTCTTGTTTGCTGGTGCCCTTCCTTGACTACCTGAAAGCCCTTTGAAGAAGCTTGCTGCCCCGAAGAATCACTGGGCTGCCTCAGAGGTATCTTGCTGGGTTTCTGATTAGGGTTCCAAACCTGAAACTCAAGCTAGGATGGAGGCATTCTTTGGCTGGCCCATCAAAGCTGCAGCAGCTGCCTAGTTTGTTTCATGCTTATTGCTGGTAGGATAGCAAGTCTTGAAAGACTTTGTAGAATGGTTTCTCCACTGTTTGCGGCATTGGCGTTCTCCCCACCCCACCCCATCCGCGCGCTTTTTAATAAGAAGCTTTGCCAAGCTTCCCATAGACAGACTGCTCTCCCAAGCTAGGAGCTCCTGGGCAGATTGCCAGTAATATGTTCTTGTCACCAGATACATTTTGTTTCATTGGGGTTCTGCCATACATCGTGAAGAGATCAATTCTTGTATGGTTTGAATCTGTGCTGTTCTGTTTTTCCTTTCTTGATTGTCTTTGTAACACAGGTGCTTCAGACAAAGAAGATGTCTCGCAGGCAGACCCTGGAACTGCAAAAATGCGAGGAAATCCTAAATAAACTTGTCAAGTACCGGTTTAGCTGGCCTTTCAGGTGAGGCTTCAGGAAGAAATGGCAGGTTCCCATGCCTGCCCGTGTAGCCTGCCCGTGTATGCACAAACAGGGATAAGGTGCATCAGAGAGCCTCTTCTCTCCCTCCCCCCCCCCCCCCCCCTCCGGTTTGTGGTCTGTGTCTTCTGCCTATTTTGTGCTAGTGGGCAGTTGAAAGAAACACGGATCATTCTTAACAGCCTCCCTCCAACTTGAGAAAGTGAATCCTGTGTTTTTCACACTTTAAAATGTGTATACTTTAATTCCTAAAATACCCCAACCAGCAGCCACATATCTTAAAATTACCAATGTAAAACACTCTGCTCTGAATCATAGCATCCCAACTTGGTACTTGATTTAGAATAATCATTTGCATGGGTACTCTGGCAGACAGGAAGGACCTCTTTGCATCCATGCAATTTGAGTGGGAATAGTGGGTTAAAGAAAGTGCTTTATCACATAGTTAACACCACATATAGTAATATAAGGGCCTATGCCAAACAGATAACTCCTTTTTCAGAGGTGGAGTACTCTCTTTTAACCACACTAGGTAGACACTATGGCTTACCTCCTATTCTTTAACTCTCTAGAGTTTGGGATTATATTTTGGCTGGATGGTAATAGTTTTTTCTGAGTACGTAGTGTGTTAAACGTCAGTGTGATAAGATGGGGATGTGTGGATAGTATGCCAGTGTCAGAAGCAAAGAAGGAACTAAAAACAGAAGCCTAGCATTTGGTTATTGTAGATGATGTCCTAACTGACATTTGGCATTATTTTGTCAGGGAGCCAGTAACCACAGAAGAGGCAGAAGATTATTTTGAAGTGATCAGCAGCCCCATGGACTTCCAGACAATGCAGAGCAAGTGCTCTTGTGGCAGCTACCGGTCTGTGCAGGATTTTCTCTCTGATATGAAGCAGGTCTTTGCCAATGCCGAGCAATACAACCAGAACGGCAGCCATGTCCTTACATGCCTGGAGAAGACGGAACAATGTTTGATAGACATGTTACACAAACATCTGCCTGGGCACACATACATGCGCCGGAAACGCAAGCGATCCTTGGTCCAGCCTGGTCAGGAATTCGGGGAGGCCGATGGGGACAGCGATGAGTACACGAGGGGGCGCAGGAGGAGGAAATGAAGGGCCCCGGATGGGACACTCTCGGAGCAGGTCTCAGCAGGATCCACTGCCCTGATGGAGTTCAGAGGTGGAAGCTGCTCAGCTTCACACTGTCCTCCCCCACCCCATTCCTCTCACCAGCTTTCCCGTGGGCTTGTTCTAATTGCTGTCAGCAACTAATCAACCAGCTGTCAACAGAAAAGTTGGATTTCTGATTCCTCAACTGTGCACATAGTTTGTGCAAATTAAGGAGACTCGAGGGACATGGGGATGAGTGGATGGAACCACTTCCAGCTGGGGATGGTGCAGGTTTTATCTGAAGGAGAGCTGCCATCTTCCTCCTCTCAATTTGTCCTAAGGGCAAGTGGGAGAAATGAACTGCCAGTGCCACATGTGTATTTATAGCCTCCTACCCCACAAGCCCTCTCCATCTCCCCCCTGAGGAAGCCACCTTTTAGAACGGGCAAGCACTTACCTTTCTTAGGCAGTTACCTTTCACCAGCGTCTTTATGCAGGCCAGCTTTTGGGGTGCTTATCATTCTCCAGCCTCTTGATGTGGGCAGCAGGGAGAGTTGTTTCCTCCTCGCAGCACTTCCTGGCGCCAGGTGCGCAAGAACAGAGTGTCATAAAACCCAGAGTTTGGGGAAAGGACACTGGTTCTAACTTTATAAATCTTTTTTCTAGTTAAGGAAAGATTCTCCTGTCCAGCAGTGATCTTGTATAAAAACAAACACCGTGTAAGATAAAGTCGCCTTGACTTTGATGTGCATTGTACAGTTTATATAAGGATGTGTTTGCTTTATATTCCTCCCCTCTATAACTCACTCGTTTTTTTCTTAGAGAAAGTAGTTGGAGCTGACCCAGGAAATCCGTCAGGATTGTACACTCTGTAGACTTGTTCTTGTCTCCTTTTATAGTCATATCGCCTCAAACCTGTCTCATCTCCGCCTTCCATTACTGGGTTCCAGATCAGGCCAAAAGAGAGTCTGACCTTGCACACTAATGGCCCAGCCAGAGACAGGGGTGTGTGGAAGGGGTCCCTTGGAAGCCTGGGCTACCTCATGAAGATTTTGTTCAGTTGAGGATTTCTGTTCGGCTTTCTGTCATTTCAAGACATACGTTGTTGTTTTTTTTGTTTTTTAGCTTTGTATTGGAAGCCGTAGGGCTGTGAGAAGATGGGAGTTTTCATTCTTTGAAATGAATCCTATCTCTCCAGCTTCTCTTTGCTGGAGCGAGGAGTATGTGATACCTAATAATCATAGCCTGGCATTATATCCTTATCTTTTGGATTAACGCTTTTGAATTATTCCTACCACAAGAGCATCATCAGGTCTCCCAAGGCCCCTTTTTGCTACCAACATCGATCAATTCGATCCACCCCTCCTTTTCCCTCTCCCATCTATTACTTTGTTATTTTCCCAACTTCTACACAATGGGACATTTTTGGACTAATTTTTTTTTTAAAAAAAAAGTTGTTTGGGGGAGGGGGATCTGCTAAGGGCTGTACTTGTAATAAATTGGAAATACAAAAACCGAATTTGTTTTTCTGCCTGCTTGAAGGTTCAGATCCTTCTCATATACTTGCTAGCCTGAAGACTTCAAAGTTATAACTTTTTTTTTTACTTATTGTACATTTCTGGATAGGAGAATTCTAAAGCTGGCAAAGCTGAAGCTTCCAATATTCAGGTAAATGCATTTTAGTTATTTGGACACCTAACCTGAAATCCTAGAGGAACGTTGTCCATGGGGTCACGATGGGTCGGACACAACTTCGCGACTAACAACAACTTTGGGATGTCATTGCCAACGTATATGTTAGATGAGAGAGGTTCTCTTAAACCAATGGTGGGCCATGGTAGCTCTAGAGCTCGCTGCACTAGAAAAATAACCTTTAGTTTATATGTAACTGCCATTATATGTATGTACATTATAGCACTCCATGTAGCAAAACCCCAATTCTAAGGTGAGATGGCTGGGATACTGCATCTCCTTATCTCAGATGAACCACCAGCAATAAAGCAATAGATACATTAATCCCACAAGCATCAGCTTCAAACACATTATTAGCCTGCAGTGTTGGGCTGAACTCTCTGAGGATAAAGCAGACTGTTGAGCCTGGGGAAGAATTGACAGCATTTTGACTCCTAATGGTACAAAATTAGAACACCTGTGTAAGGAGAAGTATTCTTTGAGATTTATTTTGACTCGGATTTTGCTGAGCCTTCATGTTCTTTTAGCCTCCACTTGGCTGCACCTACCCTTTGGGCCAACTTAAACAGGATTAGATATATTTATAAGTCTATGATTACCTTTGCTTTGGGTGCTCTGAATTTAGAGGCGTTGTTTCTGCAGAAGCAGAACAGCCATCAGTCCATATTTCATCCAAGAGGTCCAGCAGGGGGCAGCATAATCAAGGGTTCTTCCTGCCACTTGATGCCTTATGTAAATATCTCCTCGATTTATATTAACATTTCCCTTTTATTCTACTGTGTTGATATATTGGATATCTATCGTGTGATTTCTTTCCCTGACTCAGATGCAGGACGATCTATATGTACTTATTTAGAAATAAGCCGCCTTCTGGTGTTCGTTATATTTTTTGACCCCCAGGCAAGAGGTGTAATTATTGTCATTATTATTGTCATTTACCTATATACACAATGGCATACAGTAAAATGTAATTCTGATGCCCCGCTCTTGAAAGAAGAAATGAAGGAAATGTGACTCAGGATATGCTCAGGGCAGTTTTATCAGATACCAAATTATTTGCAAGCAGCCACTAAGATCATTCCTGGAAATGTAGTGTTTTCCCCATTAAAAGAGTTTAATTTTCTGATTCTCTGTCTCAAGAGACTGACAGCTATCAAAATGAATTCCTGTGCCTTCTGATCTTGACTCAGCCCAGAAGGTAAATGTAGGATTGTTTTAATGTGCCACAAGTGGAAAACAATCTTCAGAGTTTGGATGAATCCAAAGATTATTATATAGAAATGCAGACAGCATACCGTAAATGTAAGGGGTGCCTGTGACTGCATGCTCTGAAATGGCCCTTCTTGCTTTCTTTGGCAGGTGTTGATCTTTGTCCTTGAGTTTGAATGGCTTTGATCTCTACAGCCAGGCTGTCTATTGACTGCCCTAGAATAGGTGGCTGAGAACCCCTCATGCCACAGAATACAGTTCCTTTGTTGCAGCCTATTTGCTCTGTTCATGCTGGTTTCTACATCTTGAGCAACAGAATTTTAGCCTTTGAATGCTGGGTTAAATTACTAGTTGTTCCCCTGCAAAGGCAGGCCTAGGCAGACATGGTAGAAATAAATGAGAAGGCTATATCTATGTTCATTTATCAGCTAAGGTCTGCAAAGCTTTACTAAAATTGCCAGATTAAAGCAAAAAAAGGTGGGGTCATGGCAAACTCTGCAGAGGGCTGAGCTAGTGCAAAATATTTGGTTGGAGGCTAGACAGCATATGAAGAAACATGGAAGGATTTCTGGATGAAATAGCCTCAAAAAGTGGCCATGCAGTTTAGTGTAAACAGGCAAATTATACATGTGGCTTTAAAAATCCAATTTTTTTATATAAGTGAGTTTTGGGGCTGGCAGCAGTTGGACAGAAATAAACCTTCAAGTTGGGGTCGATAGTTGAAAGAAAATACCCACCCTACGTGTGGCTTGAATATAAAACTCAAATTCCAGGCTTGAAGTCATTACAACAGGAATTAAAAATAAAGCTATTGATGTAAGATCCTAATACATCTATGGAAATGCTGCGAATATTGAATATAATTCCGGTCCTCTTCCCTAAATTAGATATTGTAGAGCTGGGGGGGAAAACTTTTTTTTAAAGGAAATCAAGATCATATGTTAAAGGAAATATTGTGGCTATTAGAGGCTATGTTGGAGGTATATAAACTTATGGAAATGGCAATTAGTTATTTTCCAACTAAAGTATATTAAAAGAGTGATTCATTAAAAGAAATGCGGGGTGACGCACTCAATAATAAGGTTGTGGCCATCAAAATATGGTCACTGTCCAAAATAATTTTAAAAGGGAACTCAGCAATTTGGGGGATAGGAGGGGGAAGGCTGTAGGTAACCGTTAATCATATCTATATGTAATGTGAATTATGGGAACCATCCTTTAAATCGGGGGTCTTGGAAACTTTACGACTTGTGGACTTCAACTCCCAGAATTCCTCAGCCAGCAAAACTGGAGACCCCTGCCTTAAATCACTAGCTGCTGGAGAAAAGGAGTGGTATCGTCCTGCCAATGCATTTGAGAGTTTCTTTTATGTATCAGGTTGTAGCTGGATGGCATTTAAAACTGGGCTAGATGGGTCCTTGGCAGATGCAGTTAGCACCCTTGTGTTATTAGGGGCCCTCCAAGAATTTAAATAGAAGATTTCATAGGCTTGAAGATAGGAGATTTTACATGCAAAAGCAGATGCTTGCAACAAAACCTTTTTCATACGAAGTTATCTTGGAAACATTCCTCTAAAACCTTGCCTCAGAAAACGGAGACCATCTCAGGGTTCTGGATGGCTATATAGTTTTTATACCAGAGGCAGGGGTGAAATCCAGCAGGTTCTGACAGGTTCAGGAGAACCGGTAGCGGAAATTTCGAGTAGTTCTGAGAACCAGCAAATACCAGGCCCCAGAGTGGGGTGGGAACAGATTTTGCAGTATCCTTCTCTTGCCACATCCACCAAGCCACACATGCCCATTAAGCCACGCCCACAGAACCGGTTGTAAAAAAAATTGGATTTCACCAGTTTGGGACTTGACCCTTTTTGTGATGGGATGGACCAGCTGAGGGTTTCAAATATTCACCCAATTTTCTTAGCTCTCCTTGGGAATTAATACTTTGAAAGACTGCAAAAAAGCAAGACATAATCCCAGAAATGCAAGTGCTCTAATCTCAGATGCTTTCTGAGGTTTGCTGGTGATTCCTGCAGCACAAATATATCGCAAATGCTGGCAACAGATACAGTGGTCTGTGCAGAGAGAGATGGCTACTCCCCTTCACTCCAGCCAGCAGCATCAACCTCCATTGCTTATATGGTCTGCCAAGTGAAATCTAGGGGTATTTGGGTTTGGGTTCTGCCTCTCGGTGGGGCTTGCCTTGCCATGAAAGAATTATAATAGGAATGAAGTTTGTGCCTGATCTTTATATGCCAAGGGTGCCAATATAAAGACCTGGATCTTAGCATATTCACTTTCTATAAAGTAGAAACTCTGAAATCAAGTCTTCTATGTAAAGTTAACATTCATGGAACTGCATTATCATTAAAAAGTGCTTTGTTGATTGCAGGGTAACATATTAGTCTAAAGTGGGCACTGAGACCACAACACGTCTACATCTTGGTTGTGCTTATGCAACATATATAAACTTGGTTATTGAATTAACCATTTTTCTGAGTTTGCACAATATGCTTTAATATACAGTTTAAAGTTGTGACCAGGTGATTTTCTGGGGTAGAAAGAAATGGATAACTAGATCGTTATTTCAGTCATTTGGATAAAGTGAGATCTCCCTATAATTCATCTGTTATTAAATCATTTGGTTCATTCCCATTCTTTTTGATACGATGGACATAATTTTGCAAGGATTGTCCACCACCTACTGCTTGTTGTAAGCACTTAAATCTTTTTTCATTATGACACAAACTATGAGTATTCAAGTTTGTTACATTACCCAGAGGTGAGTCACTTCCTCCCAGGTTCATTTCTGTAAACCAGCATTTCTGAACCTTGGCAGCTTGGAGAGAATTCTGGGAATTGAAGTCCACCCGTCTTCATGTTGCCAAGGTTGGTAAATACTGCAATAAACTCTGAAATGTGGACTAATATACCATGGCTGATCTACAAAGCTGAACAGGATTGGTATGATGTAGCACTTGGATAGGGAACTGCAATTGGGCTGTTGACTGAAGGGATATCAAGGGAACATCCCAGAAATAAAATTGTATATATACAACTATATTGTACTGCATAGTTGTGTACATCTCAAAGTTGAAATACATTTTATCTATTTAATTAAAGTGATGGCTCACAAAATAAAAATAAAATTTGGATCAAAACAAGATAGGTTATGGTCACTATGTAGAAACATACACAAAAAAATATATCCAATAAGGGGCTCCAATTTAAGCCAAGGCCGAGAAGAACAAACAGTTCTTCAAGGCCTTTATGAAATGCCAGCAAAGTGCCAGCGACATGAATTTAAGAGGGAACTCATTCCAGAGAGCAGGGGAGGCACATTTCCTGAATCCTGATAGATGTTTTATTAAATATCACTGCTTAATTGAAGGAATCTGGAACATGCTAACACTTCCAGCATATACCAGCTGGGCAAGACATATGGGAGATAAATGGTGCTACAAGTAACAGGCCTTATGCCATATGGGGCTTTATAGGTAATAACTGCCATCTTGAATTGCATTGGGAAATGTGCTGGAAGGAAAGGAAGGAAGGAAGGAGCATAAAATAGGGCTCCCAATCCTCAACTCCCACTGTATTCCAAAAGTATGCTGTGGGCCAATGCTATCAAAGGCAACCATGGAGCAAAAAGGATGGATATATCACCTCCATCCTAGTGCCAACCATCAATCAGTGCAACCAAATGTCAGCGTTCCAGAAAAAACCCCAACTCCAAGTAAAGACTCTGAAGCAAGCATTTTTCAAAGTTCTATTTACTAGAATAGGTAAACTGGCACATCTGGGAAAACCCGAATCTGAGAGGCCCGTTTTTCCTTCAGTAAATCAAAAACCCCAAAACCATCCCCTCACTCCTCAGTCGATCACATGCTCCAATCACCATCTGTCCCATCTCGAGACAGCACTCCGACCACTCCTCCTCCAGGGGCAGGATTGGCCTGAACTTGATCGACAGGAAGAATGCTATTATGTCTAAAGACAACCCCTCTACTAAATCCCCCCTCCTACTTTCCCACACATGAGAAGGTGTCAGCATGGAACCTTCCGGTCTAATATGGCTTCCAAAGCTGACACCAAATTTTTGTCAGTCCTGAGCCCTGGACTGAGACTCAACTGAATTGGATCTGGATAATCCATTTTTTTCCAGGGTTTTTCTGCAATGATAGGCTGACCACCATAATAATAGCAACAACAACAACAACAACAACTTTATTGTTATTGTATATGTATACACAGTATACCCATACAAAGAAATTCACTTCACACCCAAAGACCAGGTCCAACACACATAACAATCCCCAGATTCCCACCCACCACAATTCCCCACCTCTAAACCACCCAAACATCCACACAACAGACCAAGTAATACTGTCCAACAGCTCACTGATGGTGGCCCTTTAGTTCATTGTTGAATGTAATTATAGCTCTGGAATAAAAACTATTCAGAAAACATGTGGTCTGTTTTAATTGTTCTGTATCTTCTGCCAGAAGGCAACAGTCTAAAAGATTGTAAGCAGGATGGGAAGAGTCTCTGAGAATGTTATGCAACTTTCTCAAACAGCGAGATCCAAAGATGTCGTCCAGGGCTGGTAGCTGGAGTTCGATGACCTTCCTAACAAGGGTAGCAATTGCCTAAAAATGTTGGGTCCAAGACTAGTCTTTTGAGGATGGAGAGCGCCACTGCCTCCTTCATGGCTGAAGACCATACACAGTGAGGATGATATCTCAGTATGGATCCAATTATAGGGCACCTCCCTGGCTGCTTTAATAACCAGAGAGCCAGATCCAATAAACAGGTAGCTAAACTTAACAGTGCAGAGAATCCTGCCCACTTCCTCAAGGAGTCACCAATTCAAACTCATTCTAGATCACACCACAAAACTGAAATCCAAGAATCTCACAGTGATGTTATACAAATGAACAAAAGTCCTTTTTATACTGAAATATGCAAGCACTGGAAGATTAATAAATACCGGATGAAAAGGAGGAAACTAATAGCTTTTCCACCGCAGGATCAAGCGGGCACAATTATGTGGCTACCACTTTGGATGGAGGAAAAGTTACTCCATTGTTCCACCCAGAATGATTATATGAGTATTCAATGAGGGGACACTCAAAGGTGATCAAATTCCACCTTCCAAAACTGCAGAGAGCCCATTTTTGCAGCCAGAGTTCCTGGGGTGTTTGTGTTATGCTTGCTGATTTGTTCCTGGATACAAAGAAGGAGTGGGGGGGGGAACTGTCACAAAGCAGTCCTTGCTTGCACTGATTTATTACTTCTTCCAATCATTGGTTTTGGCACCTTTCTTCCTTTTTTTTCTTCTTCTTCAAAGGCTTTGTTCTGAGGTCATCTTCTAAACCAGTCAAGATTTATAGAGGCAGCATTAGGACATGCTCAAAGATTTCTGCACATAATGGTGACATTACCTAGAAAGATTAAGGCACTGACCACAATGATTATAACCTTCCTGTTTATCACTACTTTGCCTTAGAGACTATGTCAACTTGCCAAAAAAAGCCAAAGGAGAAGAGCTTTCCAAATGTGCCTTGTTTGGGGGCCCATTTCTTCTGCTCCTCTCTGTTCTGATTTCAAACAACAGGCTGTACTTAGGGCAGTTACAACCAGGGCCCAGACCTGCCACACAAAATCAGAATTCAGATGGCCCAGTTCTGTTACTCATTAACAATTATCCAGGACGATAACATTAGATGTGTCTCACTTTCCAAACATTATATGCTTCCTATCAGGGGTGGGTTCTATTTACCTTTACTACCGGTTCACAATGGGTCCGCACGTGCGTGCGCACTTTGCTCGCGCATGCGCAGAAGTGTTCTGATGACATCGGGCTCAGTGGGCGGAGCCTCCCACGGTTTTACTAGCGGTTCTATAGAACCGGTGCGAACCGGGGGCAACCTACCACTGCTTCCTATGCTCTACCTTTCCAGCGAACCTACTTACTAAAAATTCCCTTTAATTCCTCTCCCACCCCCACCCCCATGGACAATTGCCTACCCAGTGGTAGGTTTCTACCAGTTCGCCCGAATTCGGGAGAACCGGTAGTGGTGGTGGTAGAAGGCTCCACCCACCCGCCCAGACATCATCATGGATGCTCTGTGCATGTGCAGAAGCACCGCGTGTGAGCGCTCCCAGTTCCAAACCAGTAGCGAAGGTAAGTGGAACCCACTACTGTGCCTACCCAACACCAACACCCCGCTACTTTAGCATGCTGTAAGGATCTCTTGTTCTGTGTGGTGTGTTGATCAAATGGAGTGGATTAAAGCTCATGACTACGTACCTTCTAATTATGTGTGGTGTGTATGTGTGTGTCCTGTCCATTTCTTCTCCCTGCATTTTCTCCATAATCTTTCAGGTCAGTGGTGAAATCCAAATTTTTTTACTACCGATTCTGTGGGCGTGGCTTGGTGGGCGTGGTTGGCTTGGTGGGCATGGCAGGGGAAGGATACTGCAAAATCCCCATTCCCTCCCCATTCCTGGGGGAAAGATATTGCAAAATCTCCATTCCCACCCCACTCTGGGGCCAGCCAGAGGTGGTATTTGCCAGTTCTCTGAACTACTCAAAATTTCCGCTACCGGTTCTCCAGAACCTGTCAGAACCTGCTGGATTTCACTCCTGTTTCAGGTCCTTTAGGTTGGAGCAGCCAGCATCTGTTCTCACGCAAAGTCTGGCTTCATGCAACTCCCTTAACCCGGAGGGACCAGCAGCTGCATTCGCACAGCCTGCTAAGCTGGGCTCGTGCCAACTTTAGTTTTACTGGTTGTGGCTTAAGCACATTGCCCAAACCCACATGTTTGTACTTCAATGAATTATGTGAACCCAATGACTTAACTTGCTTCCTGAACTAACTGCTTTGACGCTTTGTGTGAACCCATCCGTTTGTTCTCCTCCGGTCTGTTTGCCAAGTCATGTGCCTTGCCACAGTTGTGCACATTTCAGCGCTAGTGAATTGGCCACAGTGATGTCCTGTTGCAAAATGCAGCACTTTGCTCCCAACAGAAACCACAGTACAAAATTTGCATCATTTTCTCTCACCAAACACAGGCCTGTTGTGCAGGTCACCCCCATTTGACCATTTTGAGACTGAAACTAAACCTGTTTACCTTGCAAACAGCTAATTCTTCCCGAACTGCAGTTTGGAGCTTCTTTTTTGCATGATAATCTGTCTCCCTGTGAGTTGTTTCAAGTCCTGGTTTTGGCCCTCAGATCACCAGGGGACTAAGTTACTTTGAACTCCATCCCTTATGCTCTGATGCAGTGTTTCTCAGCCTCGGCAATTTTTAAGATGGGTGGACTTCAACTCCCAGGATTGCTGGGTGTTAAAGTCCACCCATTTTAAAGCTGCTGAGACTGAGAAACGCTGCTCTGGTATGTTTATCAGCAGAGGGTGGAAGACTCAAGGGCAGTGTACCTTCCTCCTTGGCAGCTTCCTCCCTTTGGTCTACTATAGTGGCTGCAACTTGAAATGAAAAGCAGGGGGTGGGGGTGGGCAGCTCAAGCTTGTCCCTTTGATACAGCCCCAGGGGTGGCAGGCAGATATTCTTTGGGAAGAGAAAGCAGTTTCATATGAAAGCGGTTAGAACAACGGTGGGTTGGAGGCAGTGGTGAAATCCAATTTTTTTTACTACCAGTTTTGTGGGCATGGCTTGGTGGGCATGGTGTGGCTTGGTGGGCGTGGCTTGGTGGGTGTGGCAGGGGAAGGATACTGCAAAATCCCCATTCCCACCCCACTCCTGGGGGTAAGATATTGCAAAATCCCCATTCCCACCCCACTCTGGGGCCAGCCAGAGGTGGTATTTGCCAGTTCTCTGAACTACTCAAAATTTCCACTACTGGTTCTCTAAACTGCTCAAAATTTCTGCTATCAGTTTTCCAGAACCTGTCAGAACCTTCTGGATTTCACCCCTGGTTGGAGGTCAAGCAGGGCCTTCTTTAGATTGAGGCAGGATAGCTGCTGCCTCATTGTGTAATGGCACATTTCCCCAAACTTGTAGTAGCACTTCTGGGGACCTTTATATATTGCACATTTGGAGTGGGTAGGGGTGGGGAGTGGAATCAGGGAGGGCTCTTCATTCTTGGGTCCTTTTGACTGTGTTTGATGGCTTTCCCAGGCTCTGTGAAGTTGTCTTTTGCTTGAAAGGTGGCACAGATCATAGTTAACAGAAAGATGGTGTTGATGCCATCCCGTTTTCTGACTGAGCTCTGTGTATGCTTTGTTTTGCTCACCAGGAAAGGCCTATATTGCATTCTGGACCAATTCACGCTTTGATAAACTGGGGAATAGTTCTGGAAAAGTATCAAGATGGGAGAGAATCTTACCTCCAGGGGAATGATGTTCCACAGAGAAGGGACCACCAAAGACCATTCTCCTTGGTCCCATTAGATGTACTGTACTTCCTAAGAGCTAGGACCCACAACGTAAACTGCCTTCTCACTCTGGTGGGCCAGATGGATGTAACAGGAGAGAGCTAGTCCTTTGGATAACCTGGCCCCAAACCATGGAGTTTTTTTTCACAATCAGTTCACGCTGCTGGCCCATCTGTGATCAGCTATAATTCTAAGATCCTTTTTAATCTGCAGCAGTTGAGCAAACCAGAGATGTCTACAGGACATCATCCAAAAAGTTAAAATGATGACTACAACTGTGCAATTGAATTCAGCTCATTTTTAATGTCCATTGCAACACACATTAAAAAAAACCCACAAGCTTTGTTAGCACCAGAGCTTTGATTGCAACATCATGGCTGGGCTTTATGGACCATACCATGCCAACAGCTGTGTCCTATTCCTTTTTATTTGATGTTGTTTCCTTTCCTTAGATGTGTGAGATCCAAACCACTAAGGAGTTAATTATAACCAGCAGCAGTGCCAAACACACCGACGGAAACCTACACAAGTGCTGAATTTGGCATCAGTTTAAAGTGCAGCCTAAAAAAAAACTGACCTTTAACAGCAAATAAATAAATTTTAAAAAATTGGTTCCTTTTAGAGCTTGACTGACAGAAGCTTCAAACTGGGCTCAGGATGACCTCTCAGAGAGACTGCAATGGGCTGAGCTGCCTGCCTTATGCCTCTGGGTGGAAACCTTTATTATTGATTTATTTATTAAATCCTTGATATTTATTAAATCAAGGAAAGTTGTCCTGGGCTAATGACCTTTGGGCATAATTTCTCCGCTGCAGAGAATGGATTTTCCTTGATTCAAAAGGAAGCCTAACTTAATGCAGAGTATGATATAAGAAATCTTTTGCTGAACAAAATACAAGTCAGGGCTGCAAGCAAGATATGGATGGTGCTGAATTTATAAGGATTTGAGCTTTCAAGAATGCTTCTCTCCTGAAATACCCTCCCACCGTGATGTGGGCAACAATAGGAGAAGACCAGAACGGGTACAAACCCAACAAAACTGTTGTCTTTGAGCCACCATCTTCCACATCACCTCCATCTCGCAGCTCCAAAAGGTTGCCTCTACCTGCCTCCCAGATGTGACCACATGTTTTGGTTAAAAAAACAAAAAAGTCAGGATGGCAGCCATAAGAGTGCGGTCAATGATCCACCCAGCGCAGCATGTAAAAATTAGGTGAAACTGCCCACTATCTTTACTTTTTTTGAGTTTGTCCTATGGACACCCTTGCTGTCGTCTCATCACAAGCTCAAGCAGTTCAATAAAAAAGCAAGAGCTGCTAACACGTGCTAAATTTTTAGCGTTAACCTTGATTCTTTTTTGTCTTTTTTTTTTGTGGATAATAGAATCACAGAATAATAAAATTGGAAGGGATCATGGAGGTCTTCTAGTCTAACCCTCTGCTCAGGCAAGAATCTCTACAGCATTTCAGACACATGGTTGTCCAATCTCTTCTTAAAAACTTCCAGTGTTGGAGCACCCATAACTTCTGGAGGCAAGTTGTTCCACTTATTGATTGTTCTAACTGTCAGGAAATTTCTCCTTAGTTCTAAGTTGTTTCTCTCCGTGATTAGTTTCCATTCATTGCTTCTTGTCCTGCGCTCAGGTGCTTTGGAGAATAGCTTGACTCCAGGGGTGGGTTCTACTTACCTTTACTGCCAGTTCACATCGCGTGTATCCGCACTCTTCTGCACATGCGCAGAAGACCTATGATGACATCCGGGTCAGTGGGCAGAGCCTCCCGCCAGTTTTACTACCGGTTCTAGTGAACCGGTCCGAACCACGGGCAACCCACCACTGCTTGACTCCCTCTTCTTTGTGGCAACCCCTGAGATATTGAAACACTGCTATCATGTCACCCCTTGTCCTTCTTTTCATTAAACTAGACATACCCAGTTCCTGCAACCGTTCTTCATATGTTTGAGCCTCGAGTTCCCTAATCATCTTTGTTGCTCTTCTCTGCATTCTTTCTAGAGTCTCAACATTATTGTGGTATATAAACTCAGGCTATTTATAAACTCTGGATTAGAGTAGAATTCAGTGTATTGTATGAATCCGGAACATGGTTAATTCACTGCCCAGGTTTTAGAACTTGTCCAGACTTAGTCACTGAGTAGTCATCACCTCTCCTTTGCCACACCTTCAAAGTAAGGCCTTCCTTGAGTGCGAGAGCCACACTGGTGGGCTGGATTACTTGTAAAGGGAGAAACTTTTTCTGCCAGAGCAGGCTTGAGCATGTCAGTTCCCCAAGGGGAGAGCAAGAGGCAGATGTTACAGCAAACCCACCCTCTCCTTTTCTGAAAACACCATAAAAACATTAAAAAACAGAGGGACAGATAGCTGGCAAGGCTGGTGGCTAGAGCAAGGTGTGCAAAAGTATGTGGACTTAGATCTTGAAGTAAAAAAGGGTGGTGTGGGCACAGAGGATTAACTGGAAGATGCTGGATTCAGCATCCATTGGAATTTAAGCTCAATGTTAAGGTTTAGAAGAGAGGGTATTTGAAAATCCAGGCTCTCATTTCTTTAGCAATAGCACTTACTGTATTTTTCGGAGTATAAGATGCACTGGACTATAAGACGCACCTACCTTTTTTGGTGAGGAAAAGAAGAAAAAGAAATCTGCCTCTGCCTCTGCCTCCCAGCAATTTTGCCTCATTGCAGCAAACAGCCTGCTTTACTTTCATTTTCGTTTTCAGCATAGCTTGATTAGCACAAGGGGGAAAAAACCTGCTCCAGCAATTTACCTCCTTGCAGCAAGCAGCAGAGGCCTGCGCAAAACAGCTGAGAGTTGGGAGGCGGATCCAATCAACTTGTGCTAATTAGGCTGTGCTGAAGCAGAAAAGAGCTATTTCTTCTTGCTGTTTGCTGTTAAGGAGGTAACTGCTGGGGGGGGGGCAGAGGCCAAAGGGTGGGGACCAGTGGGTGGGCGAGGCTACATTCAGTATATAAGACGCACCTAAATTTTCACCCCCTTTTAGGGGGGAAAAAGATATGTCTTATACTCCGAAAAATACGGTACTTATATACTGCTTTATAGTGCTTTTATAGCCCACTCTAAGCGGTTTACAGAGTCAGCCTATTGCCTCCAACAATCTGGGTCCTCATTTTACCCACCTTGGAAGGATGGAAGGCTGAGTCAACCCTGAGCCGGTGAAATTCGAACTGCTGGCAATCGGCAGTCAGCAGAATTTAGCCTGCAGTACTGCACTCTAACCACTATGCCACCGTGGCTCATAGGCCAATGTTTCTCATTCTTGGCCACTTTTAAGATATGCAGACTCCAACTCCCAGAATTCCCCAACCAGTCCACACATCTTGAGTGAGAAACATTGCAAACTAGGCAGTCTTGATCTCCCATCTTTTGGGAGTTCTTTAAGTCATGGTCATTGGAGAGTTTGGAAAACGCAATGGGGATGAAAGCATGGGATTTATAGGTTGTGCAGAGGCATTTCCCTGACAAAGAACTATTATGAACTGCCTCTGGTGGCTGTGGTGTGGGAAGGAGGCTTTCTAACTATAATCAAAGTAATTCTAGCCTGATCTTAGTGGAGATCTTTCTCAGCATCTCACTTAGAGGAGCCTCTTGAAAGCCCACATCTGAACTTGTGATGAGTCCTATAGAGAGAGTTGGGAATAGTAACAATAGTATTGTTCTTCATTTTCACCCACTTGAGGTCTAGATCAGTACTACTCAACCTTGGCAACTTTAGGATATGTGGACTTCTATTCCCAGAATTTTCCAGATATGTTGCCAAGGTTTAGAAATAGCGGTAGCCCCTGTCTGATGATTCACTGAAAGGGACAAAACCAGTGGTAAAATCCAATTTTTTTTACTACCGGTTCTGTGGGCGTAGCTTGGTGGGCATGGCAGGGGAAGGATACTGCAAAATCCCCATTCCCTCCCCACTCCTGGGGGAAAGATATTGCAAAATCTCCATTCCCACCCTAGTCTTGGGCCAGCCAGAAGTGGTATTTGCCAGTTCTCTGAACTACTCAAAATTTCTGCTACCTGCTTCTCCAGAACCTGTCAGAACCTGCTGGATTTCATCCCTGGACAAAAGGCAGGGTCGCCCATCCACAACCTTAGTGGCCCTCACACCAAGGGCCAAACCAGAGGGCTGGAGGCATTGCATAGCCTTTGCAAGAGGCAATCCTCACAGCTGTTTTCAGAAGATCCCCTTTGCCATCTTCGGGGTCTCACAAATACACAGGCTGCCTCTTTTGCAACCTGCTGCTCCCCTATTGCATGAAAACCTCTCCCTTCATCCACACACCTGTTGGCAGTTGCCAAGGAGAGTGGAGGACAAAAGAGCCCAGGCCAGGTTCTCTTGTTGGGAACATCTTTGAGCCTCGTAATATCTGCATTATTATAGCCCCCAGCAGGTAAGCAAGGGGGGCAAGGATATCACCCTAACGTAGGATAAGGTGACCAGACGTCCCGCTTTTGGCGGGACAGTCCCGCTTTTGAGCAATTTGTCCCGCGTCCCGCGGCGTTTTAAAAAAGTCCCGATTTTTCATTCTGCTCCTGAGTCCCGGCTGCCTCCTGAATCCCCACTGATGGCTAGAGGGAAAAAAAACTCTTTAAACTCTTGCCGCGGGGCTTCAAAGGGCCGACCTACAGCTGATCAGTGTTAAAAAAAAAATGAATAGACCCATGTCTGCAAAAATAGAAAAAACAGCCCCTGTTAACAGCTTCCGCTAGGTTAATTAGCTGCAAAAAGCTGCAAAAAGTTCCTGGAGCAGATTTCCCCCCCCCCCCAGCTATACTGAAAACAAAGGCAAAAGCGAAACTAAACCTGCAAGGTGACAAAATGAGGCAGAGAGAGATTTCTTTCTTTTTCTTTTTCTTTTTCCTCACCAAAAAAGGTAGGTACAAAACGGCAAACAATGGGAAATTTTGGGCAAAAGAGGAGAGTTCAAGATTTTAAAACACAAAAGAAAAAAAGTTCTATTTAACTAGGGAATTGTAATAATTGAGATACTATTAATAATTGTATATTGTGTTGAAAGCAGAAATGGTTAAGTTGTGGTTTGGAGGAATATATGGGGGAAATTATTTGGTTTATTATTATTGGTAAATATAATTAATTGATTTGTAAGAAATTGGATTGCATGGAAATAATTGGAATATTCATGTTCATATTGATTAATATACAAAAAAGATAGTTATATAACTAATTGATTTATATTAAAATGTTGAATTTGTATTAAACAACTGTATTACATAATTACATAATTAACCAATGTGAGGATGGATATAAAAATAGATGACAATGGGAAGGGGTATAATATAGAATAGAAGGGAAAAATTGAATTTGATTAAGATTAGAGATGAGGATGAAGGGTAATATTGTTTTTTTAAAAAAATAGATGAGGAATAAATATGGCAAAAAGGAAATATAGAAATTGTAAATTTAATTGAAATGACTAAACGCTGTTTAAATTTGTGAACCAGCCAAATATTCTGTTCAAAGAAAATACATTGTATGTTTGTATGTGTGTTTCTAATTATTGCTATTTATTCATATTTGTTCTCTTTTATTCTTTAAAGTTTAACAATTCATTCTTAATCTTAATATCTTTATATTTGCTTGGGGTTGGCTTTCTTCCCTTTCATCTTTTTTATTGTACAGCAATCTTTCTCCTCAAACCTACCACCACTCTCTTTTCTTTCCTTCTTACTTTCTCTTCCCCCACCCTCTTTTTCTCCTCCCTACTTTCTCTTCCTTTCTCCTTCTCCTCCTCTCTTCCTCCCTCTCTTACCCTCACTCCTACTCTAATTTCCATTCCTTCATCCCTCTCTATTGCTGTATCCTTTAATGCATATGGACTACTCAGAGGGCTGAAAAAGTTATTTTTGACTGGTCCTCACACTTTTGACCAGTCCTTGAACTTATGACTGTCCTCACATTTTACATTTTTGCCCTATCTTGTCATCATGGTGAAGAGAAGCAGTTGTGAAATGAGTGATATGGTTGTTAAGAATGCTGCATGGGCATAAATATGAGGATGGTCATAAGTGTGAGGACCAGTCAAAAGTGCGAGGACCTGTCAGAAATGACTTTTTTCAGCCCTCTGGTTAGTCCTTTTGTGCATATGGACTACTCAGAGGGCTGAAAAAGTTATTTTTGACTGGTCCTCACACTTTTGACCAGTCCTCGAACTTACAACTGTCCTCACATTTTACATTTTTGCCCTATCTTGTCACCATGTTGAAGAGAAGCAGTTGTGAAATGAGTGACATGGTTGTTAAGAATGCTGCATGGGCATAAATGTGAGGATGGTCATAAGTGTGAGGACCAGTCAAAAGTGTGAGGACCTGTCAGAAATGACTTTTCAGCCCTCTGAGTAGTCCCTATACACATAGCCATGGCCACCCGGTCACATGACCAGCTAGCCACGCCCACCCAGTCACATGGCCTCCAAGCCACGCCCACACAATAAGTCACGCCCACAATGGTGTCCTTCTTACCAATGTTAAAATCTGTTCACCTTACCCTATACACATAGCCATGGCCACCCGGTCACATGACCAGATAGCCACGCCCACAAAATAAGCCACGCCCACAATGTCCCTCTTTACCAATGTTAAAATCTGGTCACCTTAACGTAGGATGGCAAAAATCTAAATGGCCACTTTTTAGCAGAGTGGGGATACCAGTCCAGATCTGGGAGGCAGCCCTTGGGGAGCTAAGCCCACATCACACACAAAAGTGGGGTTTTGTCACAGTCATCTTCATGGTCATCAATGGCAGACTGGTTTGTTATTCTCAAGTTGCAATTGACCTTCCAGTACTCGGTGGGCAATCAGAGAAGCAGAACTACAATTTTTTAAGGAAAGGGGAAAAATTAAATTAGCTTGCCCAGCTTCTCATCTAAGTTTTGCTGCCAAGCCCAGGAAAACTGAGGACTCAGTTCACTCATTGTGCTAGACCATGGTTTGTTTAACCGTGGTTTACTGAATAATCAGGTGCTGGGTTCATATGGCACACATCCATTAAACATCCCGACAACATGTAAGAGTCACACAACAGCCTAAGCCACGATCCGCAAACCACAATGGCTGGGTTTACAAACCAGCTTAATCCAAAACTAAATCAGTTTATAACATCATGTGTTTGGTGATTTAGGCCTGCATTTATCTGTTGGAAGCAGGTTCTTTGACACAGAGGCAGAATCTTTTTTGGACCCTCACAGGAAAGATTCCCCCATCTTTATGCTAGTGAAGGACCTGCATGAATCCTCAGGCCACCGTAATGTCTGAAAGCCCTGGGTAGTTAAAATAGGTTTTGTGAACTCAAAACCCAGCGCATATCCTTCTCTGCCATACTGAGAAAGCACAAGGATTGAAATCACTCAGATGGGAAACAGCATTGGCAGTGACCGGAACTGCATGTAATCCCAGTTAAATAAATAAACTCCAGCCCAGAGTCTCTGGGGATGACCCTGCCCATGTTTGCATCTTTGCTATTGCAATGTACACATTTCTTAGGCAAAGCCAAGGAAGAGAGAATGAATACGCCATACTGGGTAACACATTGTGCTCACACACATAGAACCAGGGGTGAAATCCAGCAGGTTCTCACAGGTTCTGGAGAACCGGTAGTGGAAATTTTGAGTAGTTTGGAGAACCAGCAAATGCCACCTCCAGCTGGCCCCAGGAGTGGGGAGGGAACGGGGATTTTGCAGTATCCTTCCCCTGGAGTGGGGTGGGAATGGAGATTTTGCACTATCCTTCCCTTGCCACGCCCACCAAGCCACACCCACCAAGCCACACCATGTCCATTAAGCCACACCCACAGAACGGGTAGTAAAAAACATTGGATTTCACAACTGCATAGAACATAGAATAACAGAGTTGGAAGGGGCCTTGGAGGTCTTCTAGTCCACCCCCCACCCAGCTCATACAATTTCAGACAAATGGTTGTCCAGCCTCTTTTTGAAAGCCTCCAGTGATGGAGCACCCACAACTTCTGAAAGCAAGCCATTCCTCTGGTTTATTGTTTGCACTGTCAGGAATTTTCTCCTTATTTCTAGGTTGGTTCTCTCCTTGGTGTAGGGAGTTGGCAGATGCCAACAGAAGTGTCTGAACAAACACTGGATCTCATTAGTGCCCTGTTGTTCACCCCTGCTTCTATAAAGCGTGACGTAAATAAGCATTTCAGTTATAGATTATAGATTACTCTCAATCCTTTTGTGCAAAGGGCTAAACCACACAGAACTTAAGTAAAGCGAACACCTTGTGCAAGTGCAGCCTCTAGAACCTTTATGCACTCTATTTTGTGTGAACGCAGCCATACCTTCCTTGTTTGTGCTGGAGGCTCTGGAATGACGGATTCGTTTTGGAAATTTTAGATATTTATTAGACTTCTGCGTCTATGGATGGAATCTGCCTTTTGGTGCCCCTGAATAGGTTCTCCAATCTCTTCTCTCTCCTCTGATTGAAGACTGAGATTTTCTCCAAAGGACCATATAAAGCAGGGTTTTCCAACCTTGGCAACTTTAAGACTTGTGGACTTTAACTCCCAGAGTTCCTCAGCCAGCTTTGTTGTGGACTTCAACTCTGGGAGCTGAAGTCCACAAGTCTTAAGGTTGCCAAGGTTGGAGAGCCCTGATATAAAGGGCGGATTCTTTGCTTATATAAATAAATAAATAAAAATATTTTGACAAAAGGACGCGGGACCAGAGCTTGACATTATTTCATTGCCCATCCCTCTGTCACCCACAGGGGAAAACGCCACTGCAGTTTCTTCTCCACAAAATGGGGGTGGGAGGGGAGCATCCAAAGCCCTGCGGAGCTGGTGGTTGAAGGATCCACGCATTGAAGACCCTGTTGTTCCGCCAGGCCGGACTATCAACACAATAGTTTTAATTTGGGTATTTAAATTTATTGGGGTTTTAAATTTGAGCCACCTATTTAATTATTTTAAATTTTATACTGTTGTTTTGTCTGTGTTTTTAAATAGGCTGTACACCGCCCTGAGTCCTTCGGGAGAAGGGCGGTATAGAAATAAAATTATTATTATTATTATTATTATTATTATTATTATCAGATGCCAAATGTTTGTTCGCCTCCCACTAAACCCCTCCTCAGGGCCACCGGGGCCTTGGGTGTCAGTGCGTGAGGCACCAGTTCAAATCACCTGGAAGCAGGAGGGGGAGCCTGGAAAGGATTATTCATTCCAGGAAGACTGGCTCCTGGCAGGCCCGGACGGGGTGGGGGGGCTGGGGGGGAAGGCAGGCGTGCCAAAATCAGCAGCTGCCCGCCAGAGGCCTGCTTCCAGTCTGCCTCATCCCCTCATGGCTGGCAAACGGTGCGCTCCCCCCTCTCAGCAACTGGCTCTATCTTGGCAAGTGGCCAACTGCTCTCTGGGGAAGGGTGTGTGTTGTCCACGGCTGTGCTATTTACTGGTCTTGCTGGGGGTGGTAGTGTGTGTGTGTGTGTGTGTGTAAGTGGTACAGGCAGCTGTGGCCTGTGGTGGGATGTTCTTTCCTGGCAAGCAGAGAGAGAGAAAAAGACGCCTCTCTCTGGGGACTCTGTCAACTCAGGGAATAAGGGACCCTCTCAAGACCAACACCCTGCTCAATGCAGGAATCCAAATGGAAGCATTTTGACCGATGGGCTTAAATCAGGGGTAGGCAACTGTGGCCCTTTTACAACCTGTGGACTTCAACTCCCAGAATTCCTGAGCCAGCTTGGCTGTCTCAGGAATTCTGGGAGTTGAAGTCCACAGGTTGTAAAAGGGCCACAGTTGCCCACCCCTGGCTTAAATAAATCCAGCAAAGTGGAATCTACCGCGGTTCCACAAACAGGTTATTTAAAAATAATAGGTCAATCAAAAAATGACCTTCCTGCACCTGGCAACTATTATTTCATGACCTACCTACCCCCTTTCTTTCAGGCGTTGGAAAAGTACAGGTAGTCCTCGGCTTACGACCACATTTTGAGTGCAAAATTTCCGTGGCTAAGCAAGTTAAGTGGATTTCGCCCTGATTTGTGACCTTTCTTGCACATGATTCACCTGTTAAGTGAATCGGTGCAAGTTGTTACGTTAGTAACATGATGGTTAATCTGGCTTCCCCTTTGATTTGGCTTGTCCGACGGTTGCGAAAGGTGATCGCGTGACCCTGGCACACCACCACCGTCATAAATATGAGTCGGTTGCCCAAGTATTTGAATTCTGATTGTGTGACCATGGGGATGCTGCAAGAGTTTTGTGAAAAACAGTTTACAAGTCATTTTCCCCCCCCCCCAGTGCCTTTGTAACTTTGAATGGTCACTAAACAGCAATAGTACTTACTTATATACCGCTTTACAGTGCTTTACAGCCCCCTCTAAGCGGGTTTACAGTGTCAGCCTATTGCCCCCAACAATCTGGGTCTTCATTTGACCCACCTTGGAAGGATGGAAGGATGCGTCAACCTTGAGCCTGGGGAGAACTGCCGAACTGCTGGCAGCCGGCAGTCAGCAGAAGTCGCTTGCAGTGCGGCATTCTAACCACTGCGCCACCACGTCTCATTGCAATGAACTGTTTGTAAGGTGAGGACTACCTGTACTAGCTTATCTTTGATTCCCAAGGCTAAGCATACCCAGCTTCTTCCATCACAGGCTTTATTCTTGACTCTTGGGCTAGATTAGAGGGCGAATGGGGAAGGTGTGTGTGGGGGGGGGGGGGGGGGCTAGAAAGGAGTCCTTGTTCCCAGCATGGCTGTGTGATTTAATCTGGCGTTTGGATGGCAGGGCTGCTGGAAGTGCCTGAAGGACCGACCTCAGACAACCCAGGTTGGCTCAGGCGAGCTCCCTGCTCCTTTTTCCACCAGGGTCCCTCCGCCAACTCCAAGAGCCGCCCCATCATTCTAAACATACCACTCGGCAAGGAGATTCGCAAACATGACCCCATCTGTCCCAGAGATGGCCTAGAGCAGGGGTCTCCAACCCTAGCAACTTTATGACTTGTGGACTTCAACTCCCAGAATTCCTCAGCCAGCTTTGCTGGGATTCTGGGAGTTGAAGTCCACAAGTCTTAAAGTTGCCAAGGTTGGAGAGCCCTGGCCTGGAGTCATTCTGAGTAGTAGCTTTGCCATGGTAGCTACAACACAGCACTCTGAGATACTCTGCTGCCAGCCTAACCCTAACCCCCACAGCTTCCAGGTTACCTGTGGGTTCTTGCCCTAATCGGTTCTACCCGCCTCCAAAAAGAGGAAGAATTTAGTGAGAGCACCCAGAAGCTTTGCATGGGTGGGAAGGCATTTTCAGGTAGAGCTATGAGAGGTTATGATTGTTTGGAATATCGATGCTTTTCCCTGCCTTCCTAACCCATGAATAATCATTTCCAGCCTTTCAAGACCCTGGGAAAAGTCAGGGCTTCAGTACCCGGGTCTCCAGCAGGCACAAAAAGAAGCTTGATTGGGGTTAGCCCAGAAATTGGACTGTCACCGCACAAGAGGCTCACAAGCCCCAAGCAGCTGCCTGCCTGGATTTCAACCATAGAATGAGCTGAAGGTCAGCAAATTGGCAGCGAGTGGGGGTGTGTGAAGAGGGGGCTGGTTGCGCGATGCCTTGTATAGCCTTGGCACGGCCAGCTCTGCTTTGTCACTCTCCAGCTGGACTAAAAATATGTTGAGAGCCTCCTGCCTCTTTGCTTCATCTGCTTGAAACCACTCTCCTCCCCCCGCCTCCCCCCAGGCAGGAGACTTTCAGAAGGCCAAAGGACCAGTTGCGTTTTGGCTCTAGTAAGTAGTCTTGTAGCCCAACTCATCCTGCAGGATATCTGGAAAGTGGGGAGGGGGGGCTCACCCCTTCCTTCCTTCCTTCCCTCCCCCTCCCTCCTGCATAGACTTTCAGACGAGAATGCCTGAATGTTCTCCCCTTCCCTGGCTCCCCTTCTTTTGCAACAGCTGTTTCCAAAGCCTCTTGAATTTCGGCAAACAGCACCAACCTCAATTGAAATAACACAGCCAGAGTTTATTGGGTCTCTTTTCTCTTTCCTCTTCTATTACTTTTAGCTAACGAATTTACTTTTTTAAAAAAAACAAAACAAAACTAAAATAAATTACAGAATTAAATAACTTTGGACAAATCCTCTCCCCAAAATAAAATGTTAAAGTAATTGCTGGATTTTGGCAAACAGAGACACTTCAACTGTAACACTATGGGGGGGGGGGGAAACATTACTTGAGAAAGAGGCAGAGAGGGAGAAGTGTGCAAATCTTTTCTGGGCATTCCTTAGGGGTCCCCAAGCAAGTACGGTAGAGGTGCCCTCAAAAATCTGCTGGTGCCTCTCTCCAGCCACATTTGCAATCTTCCTTCCTCTTCCAGCCCCCACCCAACCCACACGTTAGCTCCATGCTGTCTGCTGAAACCTCCTAGGCATTAGGCAGATCCACGACACTGTGGTGATGCTCCCTGATGCTTCTGCTCTCCAGAGGTGGGCTGGTCCAACTTCAGACGTGTGTTGGGTTGTCCAGGTAAGGGTCTGTCTTGGTCATGTGCAGCATAACAGCAGGAGCTTTGTAATGGCAGTGCGCTCTGGTGCAGGTCACCCCGCTACATGGTTTCCCCCTAGTCCTCATTCCCAGTTTCCTGTTGCACAGGCTCTGCCAGGTCTGCAGAGTTTTGGAGCTCCACACCCAAACACCGCTGGTGATGCCCACCACCAAGGACATGAAAATCTTTAGCATGAAGATGGCCATCGTGGGCACCGAGGCATCCAAGGAACAGTCCACACTTCGATGGCCCGGAAAAGGCAAGCAGCTGTGCTCCAAGGCCTGCAGGTTCCAGTAATCCATATTCAGACGTTCATAGAAATAACAGACAATGACACACGTGGCTGGGACAGTATAGAGGATGGAAAAAACCCCGATCTTCACCATGAGCTTCTCCAGTTTCTCAGTATTTGTGCCGCCCGTCTTCATGATTTTGCGGATGTGGAAGAGCGCCACAAAGCCCGTCAGGATGAAGGAGGTGCCAATGACCAAGTAGCAGGAGAGTGGGATGAGGATGAACCCTGTCAGGGCATTGACGTCCATGCTCCCCACATAGCAGAGCCCAGTGAGCTCGTCCCCTGCTACCTTCCGCATGGTGAGGATAACAATGGTCTTCATTGCGGGGATCCCCCAGGCTGCCATGTGGAAGTAGCTGCTGTGGGCCTCAATGGCTTCGTGGCCCCATTTCTTGCCAGCAGCCAGGAACCAGGTCAAAGTCAAGATGACCCACCAGAGGGAGCTGGCCATGCCAAAGTAGTACAGGATGAGGAACACAATGGTGCAGCCAGTACTTTCCAGCCCCTCTTGGATGATGTATAGCTCCCCGTTCTCCCGGTCACAGGCGATGTTCTCAGCACCGGCCACCGAGCGGATGATGAAGGCCACCGAATAGACATTGTAGCACATGGAGAGGAAGATGATGGGCCGCTCAGGGTATTGGAAGCGGTGGGGCTCCAGGAGGAAGGTAAGGACGGTGAAGGCAGTGGAGACGAAGCAGAGCGTGGCCCAGACAGCCATCCAGATGAAAGCAAAGTCCTTGTCTCGCCGTGACCAGAAGACATCAACTCCAGGGGAGCAGCGGGGTGCACACGACAGGCTCTTGGCGACATACTGGAACTTGTCGGAGTTCTCACATGAAGCACTGCTGCCCGGTCGGCTCTCACTGGGGCCATCCCCAGAAGGTCGGGCAGGGCGTGGTGCCACGGGTAGCATGCCTTGACCTCGGTGAGGCTCAGCCGTGGTGGCGTTTTCGGGCGCCTCCATGCACAGGGCGTGCGGGTCATTCTTGGTAGGCAAGCGAGAGCAATCCAGGGCGTCAGGCCAACCAAAGTGGAAGTGCTCCATGATGGGTGCGCAGCGCTGACGTGCCTGTTCGCACATGGGCCGGCAGGCCGGGATGCTGCTGGATACCTGGTCGGTGCACATGGGCGCATAGAGGGAGCAAAGGAAGAAGCGCAGGTGGCCGTGGCAGCCGTAGGCCACCAGCGGGGCAAACTCTTCCAGCTTGAGCGCCGCCTCGCGTTGGTGCTCGTGGCCCAACAGGTTGGGCATGCGGGTCAGGTTGTAGCCGATGCCCTGGCACATGGGGATCTCGATGGCCTGGCACCGCCCGCCCCGGCCACGCTCCGCCTCGTAAACGCCGCCGCCGCCCAGCAGTTCCAGCGTCGAGCCGGCCACCACCAGCTGGCAAAGCAGCGCCGCGATCGCCCGCAGCAGCAGCAGCAGCAGCCCGGCGCGGAGGACAGGCGCGGCCATGCTCACTGCGCTCCTCGCTCCGGATCGCTGCCGCTAGCTGCGCCTCCTGCGCCGCATGGCGCGCGAGCGCGGTAGCCCGGCGGCGGCAGCTCCCCACGCGTCTCTCCTGGCGAGGCCGGCGCTTTGCTCGCGGGCGCCACTGTTGCAGCCCGCCTAAACCCCCGAGAGGCGGACCCGGCGCTGGCGGGACACACCCCGCACAGGGCGGGGTAGAGCGAGGGGAAGGGCGCGGAGCCGGTCGGTTGGGCGAGGGAAGTTCCAGCGCGCCGCCCTCGCAGCTTCCAGCCGAGGCGCCGCGCTCCAGTGCGCTTTGCTGGGCTCCGCCGATGCTCCGACGGCCGTCCCCCACCCCCACGCCCGCTTCCTTCCGCAGCGCGGAGCTGTGATCGCCCGACTGCTGCCGGGGAGCCACAGAGAGGCGCGTAACGGCGCGATAGATGCCCGCGGCCGGGGAGCCTCGCCTTGCCCTGCGCCAGAGTGCATGGAGGCGGTGGCGGTTGGGGGACTCGCTCTGCTGAGAGACGGACGAAACTCTTGGCGAGGGGAGAAGAGACGGCTTCTGTTTTTGGGAGCCTGAGGGGCGGCATTCTGGCCGGCTTCCTTAGGGTTGCGCTCGGCAGGACCTTCACCTGCGGAGACTGAACGGGCTGAGGCGCTGGTTTTCTTGGCGCAAAACAGGCCGGCCGGCCGGCCTACCCTGGTTTCCCTCACGGCCGACCTCAAGCCTTTCGCCGCGTGGCCTTAGGCGCTAAAGTTGCCAGGTGATGTTTCCCAGTCCGGCTTCGGGAAAATCCACCCCCCTTCATTTTTTATTTTATTTTATTTTGCCCTGGTCAAGGCTGTAATAGAAGAAAGATTGCTGTAAAAAACAAAAAAAGATGAAATGGAAAAAAGGCATCCCCGAACAGGTTTAAATATATTAGGATAAAGAATGAATGATTAAAAATTAAAAAAGAGAATGTATCTGATTAAAAATGGAGAAAATAGAATTTGAGGGCGAAGGAAGATGCTGTTTATAGAAACAAGAATAGAAATGTTAAGATTGGATTAAAAAATATGGAAAAAGAACACTTTGGCAGAAATTGCAACTAAGTAAAATATGTTTCTTTATGACAAGTTGGATATGATATGATATGGTCAATACTCTGTTTCATAAAGTATGTGGGTGTGTATTGGGGGAGGGGAACTAATAAAACTTGATTTAAAAAAAAAGGCTGTAATAGTCCCGCTGATTTTGGTTTTTCCTCTTGCTGTAGTAGTAGGTCAAACTCAATTCCATTGAGGCAATGGTGGGTTTCAAAATTTTTACTGCTGGTTCTGTGGGCGTGACTTGATGGGTGTGGCATGGCTTGGTGGGTGTGGCAGGGGAAGGATACTGTAAAATCTATTCCCACCCCACTCCAGGGGAAGGTTACTGCAAAATCCTGGGGCCAGTCAGAATTTTTACTACCGGTTCTCTGAACTACTCAAAATTTCCACTACCGGTTCCCCAGAACTGGTCAGAACCTGCTGAAACCCACCTCTGCATTGAGGGCCACATCAGGGTTGTGTTTGACCTGGGGGGAGTGGGCTGGGGACATGGCCAGGGTGGGCATGGCCAGCTCGATGCCACTCATGTTGGGGCGCCTGTGGTGGCCCGAGCACTCTGCCAGCAAAAACAGAGCTTGGGAAAGCCGTGTGCAGCCCTCCTGAGCTTCATTTTCGCTAGCAGAGGGTTGCAGGAGGCCATTGCAGCCGAAAATGGAGCTTGGAGGGCTGCACTGGCCCTCTTGAGCTCTGTTTTTGCTGGCAGAGGCATCATTCGCGGTTTCCAGGGTGGCCCCATGAGCCATATCTAAGTACCCTGTGGGCCCGATCCGGCCCGCGGACCTGGAGTTTGACACCCGTGTATTAGAGCCACATTTCAGCAGTTCAAGCTGCCTTAGTTGGGCCCACCCAGATGACTCAGAAGAAGTCCAGTGGGAATGAAGGACTGGGGACATGATTACAGAGGGCAGAGAGCAAGAAAGATCTCTGTGGTGTCTTCAAAACTTCTCCCATCCCAATGAAGTAAAACAGTTGGTCTCAGGTGAAGTAATGGGAGGAGGCACAATATCATGCAGATAAGATGAATTATATAATTCACACCATGAGACAAATAATGTACAATATGTCATCTACATCACTGATAATTCTAATTTGATCTTACCCTGAGCACCAATGTTTAAGCAGTTTCTGAATTGTCATTGCCTTGACGTGTGATGATCCAACATAAATTAATAAATTTAATTAATCAAGTGGCTTGAATTTAAATAACCCCCAAGGTCAAAACTAGCTAAGCTGTACTCTTGTAGCTGCTTTTCATTACTTTGGTAAGCAATTTGTGTGGATATAGCCTTATAGATGACACTTGTGTAGGAAGTTAGCACCCACCCCTTTCCTGGAAGACTGAAATATTTTAGGAAATATGAAAAAGGCAGAATATTGTATTTCCCTGGATGAGAAATGGATAAGCATGTTTTGAAGCAGCTCCTATCTTCCTGCCCCCACCCTTTGTCAATGGGCCATTAAGGCCTGGGCCAGTCTATTCTACATAACAAAGATCTACCTCCTTCAGGCAGAGCCATAGTAGGAATTTCCAAAGATCCAACAAAGATAGGATTAGCCCTCTACACAATAGCAGCAGAAACTCACCACATGTGACCTAGGAAGCACATGTGACCATCAGCCAGCAAGGCTAGCTAAGACCCCCACCCCCTGGGAGTCTGACAACCAATCAGGATACTCTTTCGGGGCCCCAAGAAATGCAGAGCCAGAGAGAACATAAAAACCCGAGGATTTACTGTATCTGCCCTTTTTCTGTTCAGGAACTCAAGCCATGTGATCCTGTCCACCATTAAACCATCTTTCCAAGCAGTCTCCATGTTTCCAGTGTCTGTTTCCCCACTTGGAGCAGAACCCAGAAGGATATTTCTTCCAACAATTGCATGAGCCTTTTTTTTTTGGTATGGATGAACAGTGCTTTCTACCCCAAGTCTTTGCTTCTGCATACTAACATTAACATATTCTTCCAATGACTGCAGGATTCTCCTGGGGACTTTTGAAGCTCAAGATGCAGTCAAAGGGGTACCTTCTTTTTTCATCCACACCTTTTTAAAAAAGAGACAGAAAAAAGAATAAACCCCGTCAATTCTCTGCATGCAAAGGTTGATCTGAGACCTGTAGCTCAAAATCTGAAGCAGAGCTACCTTCCCCTCTTTAAATGAGAGGGAAGTGGTGGGCATGTTTAATGCATTAGGGAATCTTTAGAAACTGCTTTGAAGATGAAATGTTCTCTATTAAGTGCCCAGAATGATTATGTATGCAGCACGTGTAGACAAGGAACGGGGATGTGCAGATCTGCTCAGGAAAAAAAAAATGATAATAAACAGAATATTTAATCACCAGCCTGCCACTAGGCAGTCTCCTCCTCTTTAATGCAAATATTCTTACTAAAAAGGGAAACTTCTCCCAGCTCTAGGCGGTTGCCTTGATCAGTTGCCCGCCAACTGTTCTCAGTAACTTGTCTTTCAGTAGTACAGATGGGGGAGGGGGGGCGACACATTGGAAAAATCCCGGCAGTGTTATTTGGCAGGATCCCTGATGTCAGATGCTGCTTTCCCCAACTGCAAAGGCTCCACCCACTTGATGGCTTCCTGTTCTTACATCAAGGACCCCTGTGGCTACAGCCCATGTAGATGAAAGTATCTTAATTTCAGGGATCTGTATTGCTCCTTTCCTCCTTTCAGGCTTTTCTGACGAGAGACATTGCACGAATGTTAAGGCTGAATTCTTACATCATATTAAAACTTGAGCCTAGGTTCAGTTCAGGCTTGTCTGTCTCCTTATAATGGGCATGTTTAAAAAGGTACCCAAACGAAGTCTATTATGCCTTTACATTATAGCCTGATTTTCACAACGTGCTGAATCACAGATACTGTTTTAGCCTTGCCTACTATACTATTCAAATAAAAAAAATAGATTAAAGCATAAGCTACCTATGGAACTGATACAGGTACAAATTAACAGAATTGGAAGGGACCTTGTAGATCAGGGTTTTGCAACCTTAAATACTCAAAGAGCCATTTGGACCCGTTTCCCACAGAAAAACCTAGGGCACCACAAAACCTGGGTGGGCGTGGCCAACTCAATTTCATTCAATTCCACCAATCACATTACTCCCCCCTAGCCACACCTACTCAGCCGGTCATTAGGGCAGAGAACCAGTTGTTAAAAAACACCTGGAACCACAAAATCCTTTTGACATATCTCTCCCCTCCCTCTTCCCCCCCCTCTCTCTGTATCTATGTCTCTCTCTCTCTCTCTCTCTTCCCCCCCCTCTCTCTCTCTGTCTCTGCCCTGGCCACTTCTCCATCCCCCACCATCGCTCTTACCTTCTCAGGCCAGGCGAGGAGTGACTGGGAGGGGAGGGTGAGGGGCGGGGCCAGTGAATGTTGGGATCACCTGACAGGGATCACCTGACGGAGCCATAGCAGAGGGCCCAAAGAGCCGCATGCGGCTCCGGAGCCACAGGTTGCTGACCCCTGATCTAGTCCAACCCCCCGCCCAGCAGATCCTACACCAGATGGCAGTCCAGTCTCTTCCAGTGATGAAGTTCCCACAACTTCCGAAGGCAGGCTGTTCCATTGGTTGATTGTTCTCACTGTCAGAAAATTTCTCCTTATTTCCAGGTTGAATCTCTCCTTGTTCAGTTTCCATCCATTATTCCTTGTCTGGCCTTCAGGTACTTTGAAAAAGAGCTTGACCCCTTCCTCTCTGGGACAGCCCCTCAAATATTGGAAGACTGCTATCATGTTTCCCCTGTCCTTCTGTTCACTAGACTAGCCATGCCCAGTTCTCATTGCCTCTTGACGCAGAAATATTAAGTGCACAGATCAACCTAATATAAGTCTGCCCAACTCTTAATTACTGATGTTTCTTCTGCGGTTATAATTGTCAGTGAGCATTTAGAGGTTAGCTTTAAAAGAATAGTTCAATGCCCAAATGCAGGGGTGAAATCCAGCAGGTTCTGACAGGTTCTGGAGAACTGGTAGCGGAAATTTTGAGTAATTCGGAGAACCGGCAAATGCCACCTCTGGCTGACCCCAGAGTGGGGTGGGAATGGAGATTTTGCAATATCCTTCCCCCAGGAGTGGGGAAGGAATGGGGATTTTGCAGTATCCTTCCCCTGCCACGTCCACCAAGCCACACCATGCCCACCAAGCCATGATCACAGAACCAGTAGTAAAAAAAAATTGGATTTCACCACTGCCCAAATGTGAGTCTATCTAAGCAACTCCAGCCACATTCCAGCATTGTGCCTTGTTTGCATCTTTTCCTGGGGGATATTTGTCAGTCTAATGTGACTGACTGTCAAGCTGCATTTACAAACAGACAGCATAGAGCAAATGCAAAGAAAGGGAAAATCGGGATAATAACTGTTCCTTGCCTGACCTTCTTTAAGTAGCTGTGAGCACAGGCTCTCTAACAAGACACATGAACCACAAAGAGAACAGGGAGAAAGAACCAGCCAGCCAGCCACAGCTTGGCAGAACTGAACTTTTTTTTTTTTTTTAAATTTGATTTATATGCTGCCCTTCTCTGGAGACTCAGGGCGGCTTACAGTGTGTTAAGCAATAGCCTTCATACTTTTGTATATTTTATACAAAGTCAGCTTATTGCCCCCACAATCTGGGTCCTCATTTTACCTACCTTAGAAAGGATGGAAGGCTGAGTCAACCTTGAGCCTGGTGAGATTTGAACTTGCAGTAATTGCAGACAGCTGGTGTTAATCACAATGCTTTTAGCCTGCTGAGCCACTAACCCTCTTCTCCTCTCTCCCCACTTAAATTTGATACTTCAATAAATGCATGGTTGTATTTAGTTCAAATTGGTTTGTTCAGGTGATTTTCTTTTTTAAAAATTCCATGGATAAATTAATGACAGCCTATGGAGCACAATAATTTTATAGCACCATTCTTATAATTTAATAACCATACTTAAAATCCAAAAGTAAGCAAGATACAATGTGTCATATCTTGAGCTCCCTTTTGCTGGCAAAGCACTGCAGAAATCTCTGGAACAAAGTATCTCTTTAGCTGAGCAGCACAAAGGAATTGACAATTACCAGTATTTTTCGGAGTATAAGACGCACCTTTCCCCTCCCCCCAAAAAGAGGGTGAAAATCTGGGTGCGTCTTATACTCTGAATGTAGCCCCGCCCAGCTTCTAAACGGAAGTTTCAGAGGCTTGAAAAAAGCATCAGAAAAGAAGCTTCAGAAAAGAAGCCCCCAAACAGTTTCAAAGGCTTTTTTTCTGAAGCTGTTTCGGAGGCTTTCAGGGGAAGGAAAAAAAGTTTTTTCTGAAACGGAGTTTCTGAAGTTTCAGAGGCAGAAAAAAAAAGCAAGGCACAGAGCTCACAACCAAGGAACCTGTTGCTAAAATTCACCTCTGGTAACAGCTGATTGGGGGTATTCCAGAAGGTTGATCCACCTGCCATTCAGCTTTTTTCTTATTTTCCTCCCCAAAAACTAAGGTGCGTCTTATACTCCGAAAAATATGGTATATCATTCTTCCTCAGCCTGGTACACACCAGAAGTGTTGGGATTGCAAATCCCAAAATTTGCAACCAGGTTGGTTGGGGTACATGCAGCCCTGACACATCTGGAGAACACCATGTTAGGGAACATTGGCTTTCCTAAGGGCAGCAACTAAAATTAGACCGCTGTTTACCACTCTGGGCTGTTGCTACAATGTGTATGCCAACCAGAGTCAGTATGTGGTGGCTGACTAGATAAATGTGATTTAATAATAAATGCACTGTGGGTGGGTCATGGATATAGTCAGAGAATTCCCTGTTCCATAATGTTAGAAATCAGAGAAATTGCCCAAATAAAACCAAATGGTCATTTGCTCCTAAGTCTGAAAGAAAACCACCTAGCAACCACAGCTGCATATGCAGATTTGTGTTTCCCCTTACAACCATATGTTGCCCTCATTACTGCTCTGAAATAACAGAATAACAGAGTTGGAAGGGACCTTGTGGGTCATCTAGTCCAATCCCCCACCTAAGCAGGAGACTCTGGCCTGCATCATTTTTGACAGATGGCAGTCCAGTCTCTTATTGAAAGCTTCCAGTGATGCTTCTCATATTCATCAGTCAGGATAACAAATGGGTTCTTTCATGAAAGCTACTTGGCTTCAGCATATCTTTACAAATGTACCCTTTGCCTTGCCCTAAAGATGGGTAAAGGAAAGCTATACTAACTGCAGCATCCAAAGCAGTGGTGAAATCCAATTTTTTTACTACTGGTTCTGTGGGCGTGGCTTGGTGGGCGTGGTGTTGCTTGGTGGGCATGGCAGGGGAAAGAAACTGCAAAATCTCCATTCACACCCACTCCAGGAGAAGGATACTGCCCTGGTAGCGCAGCAGACTAAAGCACTGTTATTAACACCAGCTGCCTGCAATTACTGCAAGTTTAAATCTCACCAGGCTCAAGGTTGACTCAGCCTTCCATCCTTTCTAAGGTAGGTCAAATGAGGACCCAGATTGTGAGGGCAATAAGCTGACTTTGTATAAAATATACAAAAGTATGAAGGCTATTGCTTAACGCATTGTAAGCCGCCCTGAGTCTCCGGAGAAGGGCAGCATATAAATCAAATTAAAAAAAAAAATCCCCATTCCCAGTCCACTCTGGGGCCAGCCAGAGGTGGCATTTGCCGGTTCTCCAAACTACTCAAAATTTCTGCTACCGGTTCTCCAGAACCTGCTGGATTTCACCTCTGATCCAAAGCATATTTAAAGGTTTCCTTACAGGCAGCTGCCATCTGGATCTTAAGGAACAATTTCCCCCCATTGAAAATGGATGTGAAAATAGCTGAATTTTATCAGCTACCCTGCTCTAAAGTTTAAAGCTTTAGAGCAATATTTTTTGAACTTGTCAACTTTAAGGTGTGTGAATTTTAGTTTCTAGAATAGCTGGAGCATTCTGGGAGTTTAAGTCCATACATCTTAAACTTGACAAGTTTGGAGAAAAAAACAGTACAAGCTACAGTTTAGAAATTAAAACTGTGTACATTCCAGCGAACAAGTCACATTCTGGCTTAGTGAAACCTGTGAAGTCAGCTACTGTTTTGTTGCTGAAACTGGGCAGCCTTCAGATTGCAGGCTGTAGCTTTATGAGCTGAAAGATGATTGACGGTTTACTGTTTGCCCATTTCTGCCACAGTCAAGTTGTGATTTTGCAGGAATCCATTGACTTAGGAAGCATGTGATGGAAACAAATGTGATTTATTTTTGAAATAAACAATTTGAGCAGAAAGGAAGAGAAGGGCCAGGTGAACAGACATGATTGAAGACAGAATCAATCATCACGCCTGGAGCTGGAAAACAGATGTAGGTGAATTCTTGCAAATGAACCTTGTTGTATCCTTATATGGGCATCCGCTGGTGGTTGGCTAATCCAACCACCGGCGTGGTTTGTTAATCCAGGTTTGTTAATCCAATCTAACAAACCTGGTTATTGAATTAAAGCATTTTCTGAGTTTACAGAATCCTTTGAACCAGACAGTAACTTGTCAGGCTAGATTCACACATCCCTAAGCACAATAAAACAGAGTTAACACAAGTCATCAAATTTAGCATTATGTGTAATTCATCTCTTAGATCTTTACCTGATAACAATTAAGCATATTGATAATCCTTTGCTAAGATGGAAAGCCACCACTCTATGAGACCTTGCGATTGGCCAATGGCATTTTGCCACCTAATGGTATGTATGTATGTATGTACGTATGTGTCGGTAGTGATTTAAGAGCTGACCAGCTGCTACGATGATGCAATGATGAACTGATGTAATGAAGGGAATGAGTCAGCAAGATTTTTGGCTGTTATCTCTTTAAGAGCCTGTATAATAAGAAGGGGCTCTGTTGGGATATCTCTCTCTTGCCGTGTGTTCTTCCCTGCTGTAATTTGCTGATTGTTTGACTTCTGTTTCAAAGTAGGCTGGGCCAGCAGAAAATCATATAACTGTTGGAAGAATGGCCTTTGCATATCACCACTACAGCCAGTGCCATAGGGCAGCATAGTACAGCTCTGTCCCACAACATCTTCTAGTTTGCTCACTTTTCAAGCCATCCCTGCTCATCTCTTGCTGAAACCAATCATGCCATGTAAGTTTGTTGTCACCCCAATGCAGTGGTGGGTTGCTACCGGTTCGCCCCGGATCAGGTGAACTGGTAGCAGCGGCGGGGGCGGGAGGCTCCGCCCACTTGCCCGGACACTTCTGTGCATGCGCAGAAACATTGAGCATGCACGCGCCCACAAGCAAACTGGTAGCGAAGGGTTTTGAAACCAGCCCCTGCCCCAATGTCACTTATATTCACACCATACATGCTCAGACTAGTACATTTGTGCTATGAGCAAAGAAACTTGATTAACCTTGGTTTGTGTTTGTGGTGGGATTTAGCATGTAGTGCCTATTGGACTAGTTTACATGCATTGTATTTTTGTGATCCCAGAAAATGGGTTAATTCAAAAATGAAACATGTTGGGTCAACACATCCATGGAAACAAAATTGGGGCATTGGCATGTTGGAAGAAGGCGGCTACCAAGCTATGGGGTGCAGCACCCATGCTTGTTTTAAAAAAGGAGTGGAACCCTTATTCTAAGACCGTCTTCTCAGTCTGAAATTAGTTTATATCATCTAATTTTAAATGACCTCAAACCCACTGATTCTGGTTAAGTGTGCTGGTTTATTTAATATATGTTGGTTAACGTGTTTTTGTTCTTTTATTTTGTGGTTTAGTATGTTGCATGAATTCTGGATCTTGGATTACTTTAGACTTGTGTATTGTTCAAATCTGGAGAATGGTTAATTCAATAAGGTTAAAGCATATTGTAATAATAATAATAATTTATTTAAATTATATGCCATTCAATTACCAGAGACTTTGGGTGGTTGTTGTCTGAACACTATCATAATATCATTTTATTATTATTTTTAACTCTGTCTTGAGTACTCCCTGGACAGAAAGATGAGTATTGATCAAATAACAACAACAACAACAACAACAACAACAACAACAACAACAACAACAACAACCTGTCCAGCTCAGGATAGATGGGCAGGAGAAAAGGGGGATCAGTAGCAATGGCTCCAGGGGGAAACAATGGATCTGGTATGGCACCATTTCCCAGGATTAATCTGGCCTGAGACAGGCACTTCACATTGTTATGTAGTTGTTCCATTTATAAATATTGATGCAAATGAACTGGCACATCAGTACCTCAAAAGTAGAGTGGAGGCAATGGAAAGAAAAAACAATTGTTTTCCAGGTTATGGAGATGGTGGATTTTTCTGGTGGATTTTTCATCTTCTTTTCAAGCTTGAATAATATTTCCATCAAAACATTCCAGGTACTTTATATTTTTAAAAGAAAGAAAACATCATATGAAAGGAATCTAATAGAAGCAACTCAGAAGAAAAAGCATGAATTCCATGGCCACATTGGCTATGCTCTATTTCTGCTTGTCCTGACAGGCAATGTTTCCCACCCCCACCCACCCCCGTTTGTTTAGCACAGTATTGTGTAATAGTTCAAGTGCTGGAATCGAATTTGGGTGAAAATATATATATTTTATATATAATATATATATTCTTACTTTTTCGTAGGTTTTATGTGTGTTTTTCTTTTAGCCAGGTTTTTCCTACATAGCCAAGATTTTTCTACAGCCCTAGCTCAGTGGAGTCACATCCACTCGATTCTGGGCTTTTTTTTCTTCTGGCAGCCAGCAGGCCCTATGCTGCCCTATGCTGCTTAAGCATAGGGCAGCATAGGGCCTGCTGGCTGCCAGAAGAAAAAAAAGCCCAGAATTGAGTGGATGTGACTCCACTGAGCTAGGGCTGTAGAAAAATCTTGGCTACGTAGGAAAAACCTGGCTAAAAGAAAAACATACATACACACACACACACACACACACACACACGAGATTCTGGGCAGATTACAGTTAAACAGAATAGAAATATTAAAAAGCAACTGGAATTGAAACCAACAAGAATAACACTAAAATTGCAGCTGAGAAAACTCACAAATATTCAAATAATGTGGACTCCTCCATGCGATTAGGGCCCATAGCTCAGTAGGTAAGTCTGGTTTTCAGTGCCTTGCGAAAAGCCAGCAGAGTTGGGGCCAATCTAATTTCTGGGAGAATGATGTCCAGGGGGTGGGGCACAATGGCAGAAAAGGCTGTCCTTCTGGATCCCAACAGATGACACCCCTTCGCAGACAGGATCCACAGCATGTCTCTCTTTCCAGATCTAGTAGGATGGATTGATGCTGCTGGGTAAGATGGTCTGGTAAGTAAATCAGCCCCAAGTCTGCCAGTTGCAGCCCTTTCTGGATCGCGACGCCTTGCGCAGTCACTCATGCCCTTGTCACCTCCTGACTGGACTACTGCAATGCTCTCTACATGGGGCTCCCCTTGAAAAGCACCCGGAGGCTCCAACTGATCCAGAATGCGGCCGCGCGGGTGGTTACGTGACACCCCTCCTGTGCAAGCTGCACTGGCTCCCAGTGGTCTTCCGGGTGCGATTCAAGGTGTTGGTCACCACCTTTAAAGCGCTCCATGGCATTGGACCTGGATACCTTCGAGACCGTCTTCTGCCACCAGTAGCCTCCCACCGGCCAGTCCGCTCCCACAGAGAGGGTCTCCTCAGGGTGCCATCGGCCAAATTATGTCAGCTGGCAACACCCAGGGGGAGGGCCTTCTCTGTGGGAGCCCCTGCCCTTTGGAATGAGCTGCCCCCAGAAACTCGTAAAATCTCTGATCTCCGTGTATTTCGCTGTGCCCTCAAAACCTTGTTGTTCCACCAGGCTGGGCTATCAAGGTAAAGATTTTAATTGAGTTTTAAAAATGGGATTTTAAATTTGGGGTTTTAAATTGAGCCTATCATTTAATAATTTTAATAATTTTAAATTTTTGTCTATCTTTGTGCTTTTAATCAGGCTGTACACCGCCCTGAGTCCTCTGGGAGAAGGGCGGTATAGAAATAAAATAAAAAAATAAAATAAAATAAAATAAAATAAAATAAAATAATAAAATAAAATAATAAAATAAAATAAAATAAAATAAAATAAAATAAAATAAAATAAAATAAAATAAAATAAAATAAAATAAAATAAAATAAAATAAAATAATAAAATAAAATAAAATAAAATAAAATAAAATAAAATAATAAAATAAATAAATAAAGTCATGAAGGATTTTAAAGATAAACCACAAGAACCTTGAATTGCCCCTAGAGGCATACTGGTTAGCCAATATAGCTCATGGAGGTGTCACATGCTGAATGATCAGCATCCATAACACCCAGTGCCATCACATTTTGTTCTAGCTAAAGCTTCAAAGTACTCTTCAAGGGAGCCCCATGTAGAGTTTAAGTGACAAAAACATAAATGACTGTGAGTAGAGTCTTGAAATGGAGTCCATTGGGCGTCCTTGAGCCAGTTCCTCTTTATTAGCCCAACTACTCTACAACGTAGTTGTTCCTATGGGAATAAAATAATGGTAGACTTCCATGTATGTTGCCTTGAGCACATAGAGAAAAAGGTAGGAAAGAGAGGTCACAAATCCAATATTTTTTACAAGTTGAAAGTCTTGATATAATTTTGCAAACCTAAGTTGGCCTGAGAAATATATTGCCTTAATATAGATGTTGGATTTATTCCCTCTCTTGCAGCCAGCTGAGATGAATTTGCTTTTATATTTTGGATAGAACGTCTATCCAAAACATCTTGATAATCTGACAAATAAAGCAAGCCCAGCTCCAACCACCCAGTGGCCAAACAAATTCCCGCCATCTCTAGTCAAAATGAACCTTGAGTCCATGAGATGGAGAGATCACTTGTCATGAGATCTTGAGATCCACTGCCAGTTCTAGTAGCCAGAGCTAGGCTGGATGGATTCTGGACAAGGGGCTCTCTTGTTTTCCAATTCAAACAGAAAGAGACACCTTCCAGCTGTATTATGCAGCCCCCTAAAACACTCACTGCTGAACTCTGGCTGTGTGATTCACCAATGAAATTCAACGGTGCAGTTTGCCATCAGAATTAGGCAGTCAAGCATCCTCCCTCTTCCCCCAGTCCTTTAACCATATATCAGTTTGGATTGATTCTATTTGGGAGTGAAGGGAATGGCTGGCTGTTAGGATATGGTTTGAGCCTACAAGTTGTCCAGGCAATATATGTGTTCTGTGACTTTAATATGAATATGTATTGTGTGACCTTAAAGTTTTACTGCTGATTCATTGTAATGCTGAGTCATGCTGTAATTAAATAATCACTAGTTGTAAACATATTTAAGAAAGGTACTGTAAAGTATTCAGTTGATGATAAGCTACCATTGTGTGTGGAGTTGCTACCATTGTGCTATCATTGGTTGGATGGATCTGCTACCATCGTGGTTTGTGAACCAGAGTGAGTTATTCTAACCAACTACTGTTTGTGTGGTAAGAAGATTTTTGTATCACTGGACTGATTTAACTGGCAAAGACTTGGATTGATTTAAAGACTATGAGATTGTTTTTTCACTATAAAATAAACTTTGATAAACCAGTTTGCACATCTCTTATTCATTGCTCTCAGCAACGTTTCTCTGTGCTCTACACTCTGCTGGTTGGTAACACAACAACAATATCCTTAACACTGGCCTTTGGTAGTCCTGCCTACTTTTTGGTTTCTCTGTCCAGTTGACTTGATGTAACCCATCCAGGTTTTCTTGGTGTACCACAGACTGCCAAAGGACGGTTCACAGAGGGAAAACAGTTCTGCTGGCTTAAGAAAAGGATACAGCCCGTTCTTTGGAGCTCATCTTTAGTTTACTCCTTTGCCTTTTCTGGTTGCAGTCCCATTTCGTAACGAACCAACCTATATATGGATGTTTTATTATTATGACAAAACTCATTGTAGAAAAATTCTGAACACAAGCGAATTTGTCTAATAATTAAATTCTTGCAGCTCCTTCAACAACCAACCAGGGAGATAGGAAAGAAGCCTCTCCAAAGACTGGATTGGATTACTTTGGCAATTAAATAAATAAATAAAAATTAAATAAAAAGCATTAAGAGTTGTTAACCTAATTTTGCGAAGCTTCTTCTCCAGTAATATTTTACTGCAAACTAGGGCATACAAAACCTTTGCCAGACCAATTATTGAATACAGCTCCTCTGCCCGGAATCCACACTATATACCGGACATTAATACAATTGAGTGAGTCCAGAGGTATTTCACGAGAAGAGTCCTCCACTCCTCTGCTCACAGTAGAATCCCTTATGTCACCAGGTTTGAAATTTTGAGCTTGGACCACCTGGAACTATGCCGCCTCACGGTCTGACCTAAGCATAGTACACAAAATTGCCTGCTACAATGTCTTACCTGTCAACGACTTCTTCAGCTTCAACCTCAATAATACCCGGGCAAACAATAGATACAAACTCAACGTAAACCGCTCCAAACTCGATTGCAGAAAATACGACTTCAGCAACAGAGTGGTCAACGCCTGGAATGCTCTACCTGACTCCATTGTTATATCCTCTAATCCCCACAGCTTCAACCTTCAACTGTCTACAGAGGACCCCACCCCATTCCTAAGAGGTCCGTAAAGGGGGCGTGCATAAACGCACCAGCGTGCCTACCGTCCCTGTCCTGCTGTCTCCATTTATTTGTACTCATTTTCTGTGTTCATGTCCATGATTATATCTATACCTGTTATCTTGTACATGTTTGACAAACTAAATAAATACATAAATAAAAATAAAATAAAATTGGGCATCCCCTGGGCAAAAGTGTTATCACAGGCAAATCCTGTCAATCCAGAAGCACCCTATGGTTGGCTTTCTAGGTGCTGCTGACCACGAATGCAGGCAGAACCAACTAACCAACCAACCAACCAACCAACCAACCAACCAACCCAGCCACTCCACTGGGGATGCTCCCTCTTCAGAGAAAGCCAGAAAGGAAAGAGTTAGCAGTAAAGAAGAGCCAAGGGCTTTTAATTTAATTTTATTTAAATATGTAAAACTGTTGCTGTTGGCTGGCAACATCAACTCTTCGCCAAGAGTAATATGTGGCTTTCAGAGTCAAAGGCTGCTTTAAAACACACCAGCAGGGTATCAGGCAGGATACCCGGGGCACAGGCCGTCATTCACAGGCAACATCTTCGGTTTGATCTCCTTCACAAACTATATAGAGTAGAAGAAGCCAGGAAAAAAGTTCTATAAGCCCAGTTCTGGGTGTTGTTTCTGCTACCTTGTTTCCCCTAAAATAAGACATTCCCTGATAATAAGCCCAATCGGGCTTTTGAGTGCATGCACTAAAATAAGCCCCCCCTGAAAAGAAGCCCTCCCCAAAAATATTTAAACGCATGCGCAGCCGGTCCCCACCATTTCCTCTGGTTTCTTCCATGCACCCCAAAATAAGAAAACCTCCCTGACAATAAGGCCAAGCGCTTATTTCAGGGTTCAAAGAAAAATAAGACAGGGTCTTATTTTCGGGGAAACACAGTATCTGTAGCAGCCTAACGTGCCAGTGGTGCAAGTGTTGGAAGAAGAAGCCATCAAGATCTCTGTTTCTGCCTTCTTTTTTCAGTGAGAGGATTAGGGTAATTATCAGAAGGACTGACAGAAAGCTGCATGAAGGGGTGATGCACAAATTGACTGGAAGGACAGCAAGAGTGGGTGGGAAAAAGTTGGCTTCTTGATCCAAATTGGGAGGACACTTAATGCTAGAAGAGTAGATTTTCCTCCTCTCTAGAACAAAAGATCCTGAAAGCCTGCTTCTCTATTGCCACCAATCCATTTTCCTTTGCATTTCATATTTTTCTGTTTATGTTGCCTTCAAAGAAACATTCCTGCTTCTACTTTACTGTTAGCTGCTGTGAACCTCTCAGTTTAAGGGGCTAGCAATTAATATTTTTACTTTGTGAAAGGACTTACTGGCACAGACACTGGTCCAAGGAGGGCTTATTTATTTAGCACCCTATTACCAGGGGTGGGCTCCTGGGGTTTCAGCATGGTTCGGGCGATCCTATAGCCAAGGATTGTCGGGGTTCAGTGAACCCACAAATGCCACTCCTGGCTGGCCACGCCCACCCCACCCTGCCCCTCCTGTCCCTCCCAGGAGTCTCCACACGGCCCATTCATCATTCCAGGTAAATGCAGGGGCCGCGCGGAGGGTCTGGGAGGGCGGGCTACCGGTAGAAATATATAAAACAATGCAAGAAGTATTGGGAGAGAATATGTTGCGATTATATAATGAAGCTATGGAGAAAGCCAAGATACCAAATTCATGGACAGAAGCCATAATAACAATCATTCCAAAAGAAGACACAGATCTCCAGTTAATACAAAACTATAGACCTATTTCATTATTGAATGCCGATTACAAAATATTTGCAGCAATGTTGGCAGAAAGAATTAAATTAGTATTAAATACATATATACACCCAGACCAAAATGGATTTCTGCCGGGACGCCAAATAAAGAACAACATGAAAATAATACTTAATGCTTTAGAATACTATGAATCACACCCGGAGAAGCAGGCAGTGTTGGTTTTTCTTGACGCCCAAAAGGCCTTCGATAACCAAAATTGGAAATTTATGATTGAACAACTACAAAATATGCAAATTGGGGAAAAATTTGGGAAAATTATAGCAGAAATCTATACCAAGCAATCAGCAAGGATAATTATGAATGATGACATAACAGACAAATTTAATATAACAAAAGGAGTCAGAGAAGGCTGTCCACTTTCCCCCTTACTATATATTCTATCATTGGAAACCCTGTTTAAAAAAATTAGAGAAGATCAAGGAATTGAAGGTTTAAGGATTAATAGAGAAGAATACAAAGTTCAAGGCTTTGCTGATGACTTAGTGTTTTTGACAGAAAATCCTATGGAATCTATACCTAATTTGTTCCAAAAATTAGAAGAATTTGGAGAAGTGGCTGGACTAAAAATTAATAAAAGTAAATCGAAGCTAATTGTTAAAAACCTTACGGAAATCCAAACAAAAGATTTGATAGATAATATACAAATTCAAACAACAAAAAAATAAAATATCTAGGAATCTGCTTATCTACAAGAACATCAGCAATTAAAGAAAACAATTGTGATAAATTACTAGAACAAAGAAAGACTTGGAAAAATGGGAAAATTTACACATTTCATTCCTAGGAAGAATTTCGGCCATCAAAATGATTATATTACCTAAATTTTTATATTTGTTTCAGGTCACCCCAATTAAAATAGATAAACCGTTTTTTGAAAAGCTGAATAAAATAACATCTAAATTTATTTGGCAAGGGAAAAGGCCATGAATAAAATTTAAACTGCTTCAGGATACAAAAGATAGAGGAGGAGCCGCACTCCCTGACTGGGAGATATACTACCAAGGGCTTATTTATTTAGCGCCCTATTACCAGGGGTGGGCTCCTGGGGTTTCAGCATGGTTCGGGCGATCCTATAGCCAAGGATTGTCGGGGTTCAGTGAACCCACAAATGCCACCCCTGGTTGGCCACGCCCACCCCACCCTGCCCCTCCTGTCCCTCCCAGGAGTCTCCACACGGCCCATTCATCATTCCAGGTAAATGCAGGGGCCGCGCGGAGGGTCTGGGAGGGCAAAAAACAGGCCTACTGGAGGTTCCAGAAGTCCAGAAATGGGCCTGTTTGCCCATTTGCTCTGGAGAGCCTCCGGAGCCTGGGGGAAGCAGTTTTCACCCTCCCAGAGGCTTGAGGAAAGCCTCTGGAGCCTGGGGAGGACAAACACACACACCCCTGTGGTGCAGGCGGCCGACTAGGCTACGTCCACCATGGCCACACCCACCCAGCAACGGGGCAGTGAACCCGTTGCTAAAGGATCTGAAGCCCACCCCTGCCTATTACCAAAAGCAATTAATCAGTCCTGGCATCAGACACAGATCCTTGTGCATTTAGATTTTATGCATACTGTAACTTTGAAAGTCAAGCAAGCAAGTGATATACACTTCCTGCAATGCAAAAGTCTTTTCCTTTGGATTCATTCCTTCTTGACTGAAATTGTTTGAGGGTCTTGATTCAGAGACAGTTAAGGCATTGGTCTCCTTTGTTCAATCAAGATGACCGGCCAACAGGATTGTCTAATTCACTCTTATGCCACATTAGCACCCTTCATAATATGTGGGACGAGTAGAAAAAGTTTCTTCAAAGGTAATACTGTTTCCCAACCTGGCTGCTTTCTAGACATATAGATTTCAATATCCAGAATTCTTGCACATCAGCAATCTTTGCCTAAAAGCTTTTTCTGGAAACAAAAACATGTTTTCTTGGTGAAAGGCTGAATTGCCATTCTTTATGGTCCTCAAAGGAGATCCAGTATCAATAGCCAGAAGAAAGAGGCATACAACTTAAGTGGAAAGCCTGCCCAGAACTTGTTCGGGACAGAAGGAGCAAACACAGGAAAAGCTGTATCTTGGGAAGCCGGGAGACTGTGGTTCCTGGCATCCTTGCAGCTATTGGTTTCCTCCATTTCTCAAACTTGGAAACGTGGGATGAGGGGAAGGAGGGAGGAAGAAGTTTGGGGCTTTCTCGTAGAGCAGTCTTAAGGTGTTTGACTCTGGTGCCTAAACCAAAGCTAGTTTAATGAAAAAAGGACTAGAGGTGGTACGATAGCAGTGCCCCAACATTTGAGGAGCTGCCACAGAGAAGAGGGGATCAACCTATTTTCCAAAGCACCTGAAGGCAAGATAAGAAGAAATGTAGGAAACTAATCAAGAAGAAATCCAGCCTAGAACTAAGGAGAAATTTCCTGACAGTGCAAACAATAAACCAATGGAATGGCTTGCCTTCAAAAGTTGTGGATATTCCATCACTGGAGGCTTTTAAAAAGAGGCTGGACAGCCATTGATCTAAAATGATATAGGGTCTCCTGCTTGAGCAAAGGGTTAGACTAGAAGACTTCCAAGGTTCTTTCTAACTCTGTTATTCTGCATTATAAATTCCCTTTCCTCCATTGGGACCCTACTGATGGTCTAAAGCAGGGCTGTCAAACTCGTGGCCCGTGAGCCAGATGTGTCACGCACTGGCCACGCCCTTTTCTGGTTTAGCGAAGGGGAGAAAAGTTGTGATATGTCATGTGATGCTGCCGTGATGGTGCACATTTGACACCCCTGCTTTAAAGAATAGAATAGAATTCTTTATTGGCCAAGTGTGGTTGGACACACAAGGAATTTGTCTTGGTGCAGATGCTCTCAGTGTACATAAAAGAAAAGATACGTTCATCAAGAATCATAAGGTACAACACTTAATGATAGTCATAGGAAACAAATAAGCAATCAAATCATATTAGGAAACAGTCAATATAAATCGTAAGGATACCAGCAACAAGGTTACAGTCATACAGTCATAAGTGGGAGGAGATGGGTGATAGGAACGATAAGAAGTTTAATAGTAGTGCAGACTTAGTAACTAGTTTGACAGTGTTGAGGGAATTATTTGTTTAGCAGAGTGATGGCGTTCGGGAAAAACTGTTCTTGTGTCTTGTTGTTCTGGTGTGCAGTGCTCTATAGCGTCGTTTTGAGGGTAGGAGTTGAAACAGTTTATGTCCAGGATGTGAGGGGTCTGTAAATATTTTCACAGCCCTCTTTTTGACTTGTGCAGTATCAATGGAAGGCAGGTTGTTAGCAATGTTTTTTTTCTGCAGTTTTGTCCAGCTTTGTCCAGACTGAATTTCCCAAGGCCCTGCTTGGTAAATATTCCTGCTATTCTACCACAAGTGCCCAATGCTGGGAAAGCAAGCACAATTGCCTTCCTGTCTGTGGATTATCTTCAGGGAGATGTGGTTTCCACTAACAGGCCTTTATGTTGATTCCCCCTTGTACTAAATACTTTCCTATTTGGGGCATAGTTCAGAGGACCTATAAAAAGTCAAAAAGACACCAGAAAAGCAAAGGCAAAAAAACAAAGAGTTGTAATCTTGTCACTTGGGCTAGAAGGAAAACTGAAAAGAAATCTTGTCAATTTTGCGTACAGCTAGTCCTTGGTTAACAACTGCCCTGTTTAGTCATTCAAATTTACAATACCACTGAAAAACTAATATTACCATTGGTTTTCAAACTAATGACAGTCATACAGTGGTGAAATCAGGGGTGAAATGTGTTAGATCGGCGCAGGAAAGGAAGACGTGACCAGCTCGTTACATTAGTAACTTTTATTGAGTACAAGAAACAGTAGCAAGACTGGCTGTGCGCTGCCGGGGCTCTCCTTATATTCGCTCCGGCAGACGCACCGCCCCCTGACAGGGATTCAAATCTTCCCGCCCGGTGGCTGGCAGCCAATCCGGGCGGATGTCCTTATAAGGACATAACACTCCTCCCCCCTAGTCCAAAGAAAAAAACAGTTCAGAGTTCGTCAATAAACGTGACGTAGTCCCGCAGATACGTAGGACGCCTAGGCACCCTACTTGACCTGCGCAGTCTCATTTCTTCCGCGTCCCCGCCCTGGACGGACGGGGTTCCTGTGGCTCCTGGCTCCTTCCCCGGAACCGGGCTCGGTTCGGCTGGCGAGTGTGCGGGGTCACCCTCAGCGCCTCCGGCCGGACCGCAGACCTTGGCTGGCTGGTTCTGGTGGTCTTCCTCCTGGCCTGTGGATCTTTCGCCTCGGCGGTGCTGTTCGGTCTCGACCCGGGAAGAGCGTCTGAGTCTCGGTAAGACCCCGGCTGTCACTTGCTCTTCCTGGGTCTCCTGCTGGCTGCGGTTCTGCTGCGGCCCGGTTCGCTGTGGTCCGGAGGGTGGTTCGGGCCGGTGCCCTTGGGTCCGGTCTGCTCGCTGTGGGTGGTGTTGGTTCGGGTAGCGGTGTCCGACCTTGCAGGGGTGGCGCAGGTCTCCTTTGCCGGGCTGGCGCTGGCCTTCCCCGTCGGGTTGGTGGTGGTCGACCTGGTCGGGGTGTCGTTGTGGGGCTTCCTCCTCGGGCTGGTGGAGGTCTCCCCTGCTGGGGTGGCGCAGGCCTCCCTGGCCGGGTTGTTGTCGGCTTTCCCTTCCCCCTAGTCCCTGGTCTACCGCCAGTTGGTGGTTGGGGTCGTCTGGGTTGGGTTGTTGTTGCCGGGTTGTTTCTTGCATTGGGCGGGGGTCCCCCTCGCCGGGGAGTCGTGTGCCACCCTCGCCCATGTGCTGTGGTGTGCCCATCTGCGAAGGTCCCCGGTCTACTCGCCTTGCGTTGAGGTCTCCCTGGTAGGGCTGCCGTGGGTTGCCTTCACTGGTAGGGTGCGGTGCTCCCCTTCTGGGCAGGTCCCGGTCTACCTGCGGCCTGGGTCGGGGGTCCCTGGCCCTGCTGTGCCGGGTGCCCACCTGGTTGGGTTGGTGTTGCCATCCCCCGTGTGGTTGGCCCCGGTCTACCTCGCTGCACTGCCGACGTGACAGTGCCTGGTAGTGTGCTGGGCCGACCTCGTCGGGATGGCGTTGCTCTGCCTCGCAGGGGTGTGGTAGGCCTACCTCGTCTGGGTGTTGTAGGCCTACCTCGCCGGGGTGTTGCAGGCCTACCTCGTCTGGGTGTTGTAGGCCTACCTCGTCAGGCTGGTTTTCGTGTGCTCCCCCCCACCTTTTCCGGAGTTGGTCGATGTGACGTCTCACGACCTGTCCATCTTCCAACTCGACGGTGTAGGATTTGGGGCCGGTTGTGCTGGCAATCTTCCCCTTCAGCCACTTAGGAGAGCCGTTGAAATTCAGCGCGAAAACTGAATTTCCTTTGCTGAAGGCGCGAAGCGGGCGGCTGGCGGTTGCGGTCACTTCCGGGCTGTATTGGGGGTGCAGCCGGTCCAAGGGTGACCTCAACCTTCTGCCCATCAGGAGTTCGGCCGGGCTCTTGTGGGTGGTGGCATGCGGCGTGATGTGCTGGGTGAGGAGGAAGTTGTCGATGCGTTCTTGCCAGTCTCCCGGGCCCATCTTGGTGAGGGCTTCTTTTGTGAGCCGGACCATCCGTTCCGCTTGTCCGTTTCCGGCCGGCCTGTACGGAGCGGAGAGGGCATGGCGGATGCCTAGTCCTGCCAGGAAGGACTCCATGGCCAGGGATGTGAGCTGGGGGCCGTTGTCCGAGACCAGCACGTCCGGTAGTCCGTGGGTGGCAAACAGGCGGCGCAGGGCTCGGATCGTCGCTTCTGTTGTGGTAGATGCCATGGGTACCACCTCGAGCCACTTGGAGAAGGCATCCACCACGATGAGGAGGTGCCGCCCTTGCATCGGGCCCGCGAAGTCGATGTGGACCCTCGACCATGGGTTGCTGGGGGTCTCCCAGTTCGTGACTTCGGATTGTGGCGGTGCTGGGCGGGCTTCTTGGCACGGGTCACATCTGGAGACCCATTGTTCGATGTCTCTGTCCAGTGAGGGCCACCAGACGTAACTCCGTGCCAGGGCCTTCATGCGGACGATGCCTGGGTGCCCGTTGTGCAGTGTCTCTAGCGTCCGCCGTTGCAGAGTGCTTGGGATCAGCACCCTGTCTCCCCATAGCAGACAGCCCTTTATGGTGGACAGCTCCGTCTGTTTCCTGGTGAACGGGCTGAACCTCTCTTCCGTCTGCTTCAATGGCCACCCCCTGAGGATCCAGGACCTTACTTGGCGGAGGGTGGGGTCTCTCTGGGTGTGCGCGGCCACATCTGTGGAGGAGACTGGACACCTGGCGTCGTCATCTATGTGGAATAGATGGAGCGTGGGGGCTGGGTCTTCCACCGGGTTCTTCGATGGGCATCTGCTGAGTGCGTCGGCGTTTCCTATGGCTGTGCCTGGCTGGTGCACGAGCCTATAGGAGTAGCCGGCCAGGAAGATGGCCCATCTCGTCATCCGCGGGGACATGAAGGTCGGGGTGGGTTGGTCGCCTGCGAGGAGTCCCAGGAGTGGCTTGTGATCGGTGACTATTGTGAAGCGCCTTCCATAGAGGTATTCGTGGAAGCGCTTCACTCCTGCCACGATGGCCAGGGCTTCTTTGTCCAGCTGACTGTAGTTCCGCTCTGCGCCGGACATGGTTTTCGAGAAGTAGGCGATGGGGGCTTCCGTGCCGTTGGGCAGCTCATGGCTGAGGACTGCCCCCACCCCGTATGGCGACGCGTCGCAGGTCAGCTTGATGGGGAGCGTCTCGCTGTATTGGATGAGGACGCTTTTGGACGTCAGTAGTCCCTTGATGGCCCGGAACGCTGCTTCCTCTTCCTGGCCCCACTTCCAGGAAGCCGATTTCCCCAGCAGGCGGTGGAGTGGCTCAGCAACTGTGGCTTTCTGTTTTAAGAAAATGGCGTAGAAGTTGAGCAACCCAAGGAAAGCCTGAAGCTCCGTTTTGTTTTTTGGGCTTGGAGCTTCATGGATTGCTTCCACTTTTGATTTGGTGGGGTGGATGCCTGTGCTATCAATGAGGTAGCCCAGGAACTCGACTTCCTGTACTCCTATGATGCACTTGTCCCGCCTGACCCTCAAGCCCTTGGCCTTGAATCGCTGCAGGACAAGCCTGAGCCTTTCAAGGAGTTGAGCTCTTGAGTCACCGGAGACGAGCACATCGTCGAAGTAAGGCACCACCCCTGGAACGCCTTGGAGGAGGCGTTCCATCATGGATTGGAAGATGCCGGGGGCAGCGCTGACTCCAAATTGGAGCCGGTTGCATTTGAATGCCCCCCTGTGCGTGACAATTGTTTGAGCCTCCGCCGTTTTTTCGTCCACTGGCAGTTGCTGGTAAGCCTGGGCCAGGTCCAGTTTCGCAAAAATTGATCCAGATCCCAGGGAATGCAGCAGGTGTTGCACCACTGGGACTGGGTATGCGCTCTGTGCCAACGCCTTGTTGATGGTACAACGGTAGTCGGCGCAGATGCGCACAGACCCATCATGCTTCAGTGGGGTCACAATGGGGGTCTCCCATGACGCATGATCGATCGGTTCCAGGACGCCCTGGGCGATCAGCTTATCCAGCTGCTCATCTACTTTGGGCCGCAGGGCAAACGGAACTCGGCGGGGCTTGAGCCTAATTGGGGTGATTCCCTTGTCCAGATTGAAGGAGATTGGCCTCCCCACAAATTTCCCCAGCTTACCATCGAAGACTTCCTTGAACTCTTCGATGAGGTAGTCGAGTTCGTCCCTGCCAATTTGGTTGATGCCCTCGATTGAGAGCCCCAGCGGCTTGAACCACTCCACTCCTAGCAGGTTCGGTCGGCTGTCCCGTACGACGGTGATGGGGAGCTTGCCTTCGAACTGCTTGTAGGTGACCCGGATGTTGGCTCTTCCTAGCACTCCGATGGGGTTTCCCCTGAAGTCGACGAGCTTGGAGTGTAGTGGCTTCAGCTCTCGCTTGATGATGCTGGGTTGCAGGCGCTTCAACTGCTGCCAGTCCATGATGGAGTAGACCGAGCCGGAGTCTACCTCCATTTTGCAGGGTACTCCTTCCACGTGGATGGTCACATGGAACTTGGTGGCACTGTCTGACGTCGTGTGAGCGATGGTCGTCTGGTGGACCGCTCCGCTCCGGGGAAATTCGTCGTCTCTGCGTCTGGAAGGGCCAGAGGACCGTTTGGATGACCTCTGGTAATCCTTCCGATTCTCGCGGGGACGGTGGCTGGAGGGCTCTGGGGCTGGTTCCTCAGCTCTGCAAGCTTCGGCGATGTGACCCCTTCTGTTGCAGCGTCGGCAGGTCGCATCTCTCCACTTGCAGGTTGCTCTGGCATGGTCCCCTCTGCAGCTGGCGCAGCGCTCCCCTTTGTAGTTCCGTTGGGCGGTTTCCCGCCTTGGGGGTCTGGATACCTTGTGGACGGTGGACTCTCCCTCCGACTCGGATCCAGCCGTGGAATCCTCTGTTGAAGATTGCTCTGTGGAGCGAATCTTGTGGATTCCCTTGGCTCTGCTTACTGCGGCAGCTGCTTTCTCCGAGATTTCGGATGCGGTGGCTTCCTCCACCACATCCTTGAGCACGAGCTTCTTCCTGCTCAGGAATTTCTTTTGCAGGCCTCTGTCCCTCATGCCGAAGACCACGCGGTCAGCGATGGCATTGTCCACGTGGTCGAACTCACAGCTGGCTGCGATCTGGCGTAGGGCGGCCACGAATTCCTTGATCGTCTCACCCTCCTTCTGGTCCCGTTGGTGGAAGGTGAAACGGTTCGCCACCGGTGTTCCTGTTGGGGCATAGTGGTCCTCCAGGATCTGCAGCAGGTCTGTCCATGGCACTTCTTCGATGTCTCGTGGTGCTACGAGATCGATTGCCATGTCGAGGACCTCGGAGCCGCAGTTGGCCAGGAAGATGCCCTTCTTCCGGTCATCATCGGCATCCCTGATGTTGTTGCCTCTCAGGTATTGCCGGAATTTCACTACGTAGGATTTCCACTTGTCCTTCCCTGGGCGGAAAGGAGCAAGGGCTGGCAAAGTGACTTCAGCGGATGCCATGCCTTTGGAAATGCCTACTGTAGTTCCCGGTGCCGGAGTCTTGTCTTGTTGGCTTGGTGCCGCGAGGTTCGTTCTTCTCTCAGTCCTTCGTCGCCAGTGTTAGATCGGCGCAGGAAAGGAAGACGTGACCAGCTCGTTACATTAGTAACTTTTATTGAGTACAAGAAACAGTAGCAAGACTGGCTGTGCGCTGCCGGGGCTCTCCTTATATTCGCTCCGGCAGACGCACCGCCCCCTGACAGGGATTCAAATCTTCCCGCCCGGTGGCTGGCAGCCAATCCGGGCGGATGTCCTTATAAGGACATAACAAAATGCTCCTGGTTCGGACCGGATTGCCCGATTCAGTAGCGATGGCGGAGGGTGGTTCGGAGAATTGGTAGCAAAAATCCCTGCCCCCCACACCATGCCCAGCTGAGCCACATGATCATCAGAGGCTTTTTCGTTTTTACTTTTAAAAGCATTTTTTCTACAACTTCTTCTGTCGAAAAAATGCTTTTAAAAGTAAAAAAAAAAGCCTCTGATGATCATGCGGCTCAGCTGGGATCTCAGAGGCTTTTCAAAGCAATTTTTTCTGCAACCTCTTCCGGGGAAGAGGTGGTTAAAAAAATGCTTTGAAAAGGCTGTGTCGATCAGGCAACACAGCTGGGATCGTCAGAGCCTTTTCAAAGTTTTTCAACCCTCCCCGGAGGAGGTTGCAGAAAATTTTTTTTTTAAAGTCTCTCTGACGATCCCAGCTGTATTCCTGATTGGCAGAGCTTTTCAAAGCATTTTTTTGCATTTGCAGAAAAAATGCTTTGAAAAGTTAAAAAAAAAAAAGGTGGCCACGCCCACCCAGTCACATTACCCCCCCTAAGCCACGCCCATAGAACCGGTAGTAACAAATTTTACATTTCACCCCTGGATGAAATCCAATTTTTTTTACTACTGGTTCTGTGGGCGTGGCTTGGTGGGCGTTGCAAGGGAAGGATATTGCAAAATCTCCATTCCCACCCCACTCTGGGGCCAGCCAGAAGTGGCATTTGCCAGTTCTCTGAACTAGTCAAAATTTCTGCTACCGGTTCTCCGAACTACTCAAAATTTCTGCTACCGGTTCCCCAGAACCTGTCAGAACCTGCTGGATTTCACCCCTGCAGTCACAGAATCACTATTTACAATCTTCACACTTGGCTTTCAACAAGCAAAATCAACGGAGAAGCCAGCAGTAATCTCAAGTACCCTTCACATAACATTGCTTTTAACAACTTGCGGTGAGTTGCTTAACAACTACAGTGGAACGGACATTGTAAATCCCACAGAGTCATGTGATGTTTCACGCAACAATCATGATGGAGTTGCAGACCCCAATTGCCGTTGCAAAATGAAGACAACCTGTAGTTTAAAAAAGGCACTCACCTTTCATCCTTCCTTCAGTGAACTTGTAAAAAAAGTGTTCACTGTGAACCAGAATAATGACCATAGAGAGAGGATGTCCCCACTAGAGTGTATAGTAACCAACCAGGCAGTATTACTTGAGATTTCATAAGTGGGAAAACACTATATTTAACATGGAGGAAGAGATGACAAGAGTTTCCATGGTGGCACAGTAGTTAGAACACAGTATTGCAGGCTGTTTCGGTCCACCATCAGGAATTCGAATCTCACCGGTTCAAGGTTGACTGCACCTTCTATCCTTCCAAGGTCAGTAAAATGAGGACCCAGATTGTTGGGGGCAATATGCTGGCTCTGTAAACTGCTTAGCTAAAGCACTATGGAGTGGTATATAAGAGCTATTGCTATTGCGATTCCTTCAGCAGTCTGGGGATGTTCCTGTGCCTTCAAGAAATTGTTTATGCCCCATAGTTCAATTGAGTCAATTATGTATTTTTTTTTATTGCGTGCACATTTACATTCACATTTTGATAAAAACACAAAAGATAAAAATATGAAATCTAAAATCTAAAATATTATAAATTTATGTCTATATTACAGATATAATCTTTATAACTTTTGGAGGCAAATTGATTATGCAAATCAACCTTCAGAGCAGTGGTGAAATCCACATTTTTTTACTACCGGTTCTGTGGGCGTGGCTTGGTGGGCGTGGTGTGGCTTGGTGGGCGTGGCAGGGGAAGGATACTGCAAAATCTCCATTTCCACCCCACTCTGGGACCAGCCAGAGGTGGTATTTGCTGGTTCTCTGAACTGCTCAAAATTTCCACTACCGGTTCTCCAGAACCTGTCAGAACCTGCTGGATTTCATCCCTGCTTCAGAGGCACTGAAACAAGTCATATATTGGAGTAAAAAAGCAAAACAAGATATTCTCTCCTTCTTCCGCTACAACAGCTGGACTGGGTTCTCATGAAGACCCTGGCTTTTTCAGCAGGCCTTTGGCCAGGTACCTTGTAACCTGCTCCTTGTTGTATGCTTTCTATGGGTTGTATCTGGTCCTGCTGTTTTCCCAACATTATGGTTATTTGTTCCGATTTGCTTTTTTAAAAAAAATATTATTATTTAAATATATTGGCTGCCCAACTCCAGTAAACTCTTCTTTTTATTTTTTCCTTTCTTGTTGAATTTAATTACTTTTATTTTGTAAGAGGTGCAGAGGTGCCATTGCGCTTGAGGCAACCTAGCAGTCAATTAAACAAATGGACGAAAAAAACCAAAAACCCTCCTCCATCACCAGAATGAAACTCTGAAGCAGCCGTGTACATCTGTCTGCTTCTCATTTAGCCGAAGGAATGGGAAGCTGAGCTGGTAGCAAAAGAATGCTGCTCCCAAGCAGAGTAATTGTTTTAAGAGAAAGGTGGACCATCTGAAGGATGTATCAAAAGCTGGAGCAGAAGGAAAATGTTATTCAGGTTCCATTTTTGGATCCAGATATGAAATAGAGGGCTGTAAGGTAAAGGTAAAGGTTCTCCTCGCACATATGTGCTAGTCAGGGGTGAAATCCAGCAGGTTCTGACAGGTTCTGCAGAACTAGTAGCGGAAATTTTGAGCAGTTCGGAGAACCGGCAAATGCCACCTCTGGCTGGTCCCAGAGTGGGGTGGGAATGGAGATTTTGCAATATCCTTCCCCTGGAGTGGGGTGGGAATGGGGATTTTGCAGTATCCTTCCCCTGCCACGCCCACCAAGCCACACCCACCAAGCAACATCACACCCACCAAGCCACGCCCATAGAGCCGGTAGTAAAAAAAAATGGATTTCACTACTGGTGCTAGTCATTCCCGACTCTAGGGGGCAGTGCTCATCTCCGCTTCAAAGCCGAAGAGCCAATGCTGCCTGAAGACGTCTCTGTGGTCATGTGGCCGGCATGACTAAACGCCAAAGGCGCACAGAACGCTGTTACCTTCCCACCAAAGGTGGTCCCTATTTTTCTACTTGCATTTTTTACATGCTTTCGAACTGCCAGGTTGGCAGAAGCTGGGACAAGTAACAGGAGCTCACCCGATATGAAATAGAGGGCTGTAAGAGCTATTCAATTAAACAAGAGTAGTCCTTTTGTTCACAAACAATCTTGTTTCCCCTCCCCCCACCCAAGGCAAATTGTGTTGTTTCTGTCTGCTGAAGGTGCAAAGAAGGGTAGTTATGCTGAAACACAAAGGAGGACAATTGAAAGATGATATGAAGTGTGAACTCCTGAGCTGCTATTGTTGAGCTGCTATTGATGACCTTCCCGAACCGTTGAGTGGTCTGGTGCCCCATAAGGCTTGAAAATATGTCAGACTCTCAAACAACAGCAACAAAATGTTTTGCACGTTTTTCTGTTCCCATCCTTCCTTGCCATTTCATTAACCAATACAGGATTATATTTTTGTCAGACCAATGGGGAGAAATCGAAAGATAGGAAGTTTCGATAACCCCCTGACCTCCCAGTGCAGAGGCTGGGAACAAAAAACAAAGGTTAAAACTAACAAAGTTCAGCCTTTAATTCCTTGGTTAGAAGTGTTCTATAAACATACTCCAAGTGAATTTTTTCACCTTTCATTTTTCAGTTCCACTTCCCACTTCTGATTTTCTAAGATTTCCCCCCCTGCTCAATGGTAATGTCCTTATTAGTGTTTTAAAGATCTTACAGAATAGCATTATCTACCCATTGATGAGACCATTGGTGTACAAGTGAGGAAATGGCGTTTTTCATTCAAGTCCACACAAGGCTGTTACTCAGAGCTGTACTGCAAGTTAGGGAATAAAAAAGGGTTTTTGATATTAATTGGCACGGTGCAAGTTTGATAAAAATATCATTAATGTTAACATTATGGGTCATAGTTTTTGATACTAAAACTATTTTATCTGATCATATTACATCATTTTTCTAACAAAAACAAGTGTGTGCATTACAATCTTTGCAGATTAAAAATACAGTATACTCCCTAAAATTCACTTTGATATGATGTTCCTTCATTTTTGCTCTAAGTTTTTGTTCATCTTTTCTGTTAGACAAACACTGACCACATTATTTTCCTGTTTTCCATTTGTAGTGCCTTGTTCAAATATGAGGGTATGTTATCCATTCTACGGTTATCTCCTTTTGCTTACCCAGCAGACAATGCCAATTGATAGCAGGCATCTCTGGAAAGGGGAGCTGGTAAGAAAAAGCTTTCAAGATTGCTGTCAACAATCAGCAGGTTAGCCAAAACAGTCACCACAGGGAAACCAGGAATATAGTAGTGAGGTAGAATAATTGAATCTTGAAAGTCTGCCCAAGTTTCTCGCTGTCCCATATTATAATCAATGTGGGGTTATTTTGAGTTTCTTTCTTCTGTTGCTTTCTGTCTCGCAACTAAAATCTCTATCCACTCTTAACAGCTCGCTTCTTTTCTGGTTCTCTCATACCTTTCCCAAGGCCAGTTATAAATTCCTTTACAATTCCTACACTAAGTTGATGTTCTCATCTCAGGTGTTCCAATATCTCAGGGGCTGCCACAAAGAAGAGGGAGTCCAACTATTCTCCAAAGCACCTGAGGGTAGAACAAGAAGCAATGGGTGGAAACTAATCAAGGAGAGAAGCAACTTAGAACTAAGGAGAAATTTCCTGACAGAACAATTAATCAGTGGAACAACTTGCCTCCAGACGTCATAAATGCTCCAACACTGGAAATTTTTAAGAAGATGTTGGATAACCATTTGTCTGAAGTAGTGTAGGGTTTCCTGCCTAAGCAGCGGGTTGGACTAGAAGACCTCCAAGGTCCCTCCCAACTCTGTTATTCTATTCTATTCTATTCTATTCTATTCTATTCTATTCTATTCTATTCTATTCTTATTCTATTCTATTCTTAAGACGTATTTTAGGAGTGAAGAAAATTTGTGCCATTGGCTATTTACCAGTCACTTAGCATCTTAAAATATTCCCATCCACCAATCGCAACAATAAGTTTGGTTACTCAATCGGAATCTCTATGAGATGCAGAACGATGTATCATGATACCAACAAGTATCCCAAGGGTTGAGTAATAATAAGGTTTGCTGGTGGAAACATGAACAAAAAGCACCCACATGTCTGACAATTTTTATGGCTATCAACCTAGAGTTAAATGAGTAAGCTAAAGTTTTGTTGAAATCACTCCCTCTTACATAAAAAAATGTCCATCATGGTGAGCATTTGAGAGAAGTCCTCACATGGAAGACTGAACTGAACCATCTTGGTTCATGGAGAGAGATAGCAAGGAAATAGTGTCCTGCTTAAGCCATCTCCAGTCTAAGACTCTATAGTGATCTTCGTGCTACACAAACCCCAAAATTGAAGGTATGGAGCCCACCTTGCCATATTTGCCAGCTCCTGTTCCAGCCTGAGCTCCATGCATCAGCTCACCATGAATCTTCATTCAGACAGAGCTCCACAGCCAAGGATAAAGAGCTCATTCAAATTGATCCTTGGGAGATAAATTTATCCTCCTTTGGAATTTTACAGAAATAGATGGAGCAAAAGGCCTAAGGCATCAAGTTTCAAAGGGATATTAAAGGCAACACGGCACGTGGAGCCAACAGGCTTTTAGAAGGAGGGTAGACGAGAAAGGAGGGAGAAGGTGGGCAGATATCCCAATCCCTAAAGGTTTAGGGCCATGTAATTATCATTACGGTCAACTACACAGCCTTCCCCAAGCTGACAGTCAGCAAACATTCTGGACTGCAATTTCCATAAATCACAGCATCATAGTTTATTGGGATGAACAACGGAGAAGGGTAGCTGAATACATGAATAATAGTTTCATTTCTGACAATTGACTAGATAATATAAGACATCTAATCACTATATGGAAGTGGTACAAGGAAGGGTTAAGAATTCCGAGTTAAAAATCGGTTTCCCTAATGTGTTAGGGTTATTTAACTGTAGGGAAGAGTTTTGTTTGTTAAAACCAAAGGGAAGGGAAGGGGAGGAGAAGGTTGTATCAGGGAACAGTAAAGAAAAAAGAAAAACCCAACACCCCCTTTATGTAATTGCAGCCAATTTACTCACCTACCCTGTGCAGCTGCATATTGTAAATTAAAACTTTGACCAACTTAATCCCAAATTCAATGCAGAGCTTTGATTTACTGGATCATGAGCTTCATGCCATGCTTTTTGAAGCCACAGGAAAAACAACGTGTGTCTCCCCCCCCCCCCCCACAATTATGATAATCCAGAAGCCCTGCTCCTAGATTTTAGCACTTGTGTATACAGGATTGCTGGGCTGGAGCATGTAGGTGACTCTTCAAGTCCAAGTATTAGGAAAGAAGGCTTCATGATCTATGATTAGTTAGGGAGAGATCGGGGGAGGGGGGGCTGCTGGGGGTTCGCAAGGGTTCGGGAGAACCTCTAGCTAAGATTCTGTGCAGTTTGGAGAACCCCCAAATCCAGGGATGGGTTCCACTTATCTTTACTACTGGTTTGCAGCGGGAGCACGCGCACTTCTGCACATGCGCGATCACCCACGATGACGTCGTGGCAGGTGGGCGGAGCCTCCCACCGGTTTTATTTATTTATTTATTTTATTCAATTTGTATACCGCCCTTCTCCTAGTGGATTCAGGGCGGTGCACAGCCAGAACTAAAACACATACCAATACAAAATTTAAAATTATTAAAAGAATTACATACTTTGGCCCAAATTTAAAACAATTCGAATTAAAACCCATTGACAGATTAAAAGCTAAAAAACTAAAAAACTAAAAAAAAAAAAAACTAAAAAAAGGGGGGGGTTCACGCCAGCCCTGCTTGATGGAAAAGAAAAGTTCTCAGGGCACGGCGAAAGACCCGGAGATCTGATATCCTTCTTATCTCTGAGGGCAAATCGTTCCAGAGGACAGGAGCTGCCACAGAGAAGGCCCTCCCCCTGGGGGTCGCCAGCTGACATTGCCTGGCTGACGGCACCCTGAGGAGTCCCTCTGTGGGAGCGTACTGATCGGTGGGAGGCTATCGGCGGCAGAAGGCGGTCCCGCAAATACCCAGGCCCTGTGCCTGGGTATTTACTATACCCAGGCCCTATGCCTGGTTTTACTATCGATTCTAAAGAACCAGACCAAACCGGGAGCAACCCACCTCTGCCCAAATCCCATTCTTGGCTGGCCCTGCCCACCCCGCCCCTCCCATCCCAGGAGTCCCCACGCGGCCCGTTTTGCATGCAGGTAAGTACAGGGCGTGGACGGAGGCTCGGGGAAGGTGAAAAATGGGCCTACTGGAAGTTCAGGAAGGCCAGAAACGGGCTTGTTTCCAGCCTCCAGAGGGCTTCCGGAGCCTGGGGAGGCCGTTTTTGCCCTCCCGGAGGCTCGAAGAAAGCCTCCGGAGCCCGGGGAGGGCAAAAAGGGACCCCCCGCCATGGTGCAGGAGGATGACTAGGCCACACTCACCATGGCCACATCCACCCAGCAACTGGGCAGAGAATCCCTTGCTAAAATTATTGAAGCCCACCCATGGAGAGATCACAGTGGCTGGCTTACTGTAATATGCTTAACCACATTCAGATAAGACCTAGCAGATGTGTTTGTAAACTCTTCCTTATTTCCAAACGGAAATTTTTCAGGGTTCTGAGAAGAGAACTGAAATGTTGAAGGGATAAAATGCTATCATTAGCTGATTACAAAGCTTAAGACACCCATTTTACCATAATCTCTATCGTAAACCATAAAATACAAAGACGATTTTTTTAAAAAAAATATCCTCACCTCTGGAATCTGCAAAGAAAGGCAGGAGACTGGATAAAACTCAAAAGCAGCTATAGCCTGTTGCTCACCCTTCCTGTGAGTTTTCAAAACACCAACAGGAGTTACCTTATTGGAACCTGTGAGAAGGTGGCTTGCCAATCATTTTTTTATTCCAGATGCATAGCATTGGGCTGTTCAAGGCCAATTTTGGAGTTCAAGGCTCAGTTTTTCTGTGTTCTCCCTCTTTTGAAGTCTTTCAACTTCCATATCACTTTAGTGATGTCTGAAGATTCTGGAAAGATGGAGCAAGCAGACTAAAGAAGGAAGGGGCAGAGGTGGGTTTCAACAGTTTCTGATCAGTTCTGGAGAACCGGTAGCGGAAATTTTGAGTAGTTTGGAGAACTGGTAGTAAAAATTCTGACTGGCCCTGCCCTCATCTATTTTCTGCCTCCCAAGTCCCAGCTGATTGGGAGGAAATGGGGATTTTGCAGTATCCTTCCCCTGGAGTATGGTGGGAATGGAGATTTTACAGTATCCTTCCCCTGCCATGCCCACCAAGCCATGCCTACCAAGCCACACCCACATAACCGGTAGTAAAATATTTTGAAACCCACCACTGGGAAGGGTTCAAATGCCCTCTGAGTGATACCCCAACCAGACCTTAGTCGTAGGAGCTTAAGATAGGGTCAACACAGTCCTACCAGCTATGAATATCAGAATCACTTGGCTGAGTTGGGTGGCTATAGAAACCAAATAAACAAATAAACAAGTCTGCCATCATTAGGGGCCAGATCAAGCTCAGTGGTCTTTCTACATTGTCCAGGTACTGGGAAGGAAATCTAATCCCAGGAGGATGCTTTTTGAAACTTGCAATGTTTTATTTCCAGAAATTAGGCAGACAGCACAGCAGATAGACATGAAGGGAAGAGCTCTCCAATCCTTCAGATCAAGGCTGGAGCAAAACGAGAAAAACCTGTGGGGTGATCAATTCAATTCAAATTCAAACCTTTACTGTCAGAGTACAACATGTGCACAATGAGATTGGCTGAGCCTCCCTTCGTTCACATACACCCACTCAACACATTACAACTCACAGTGAGACAAGCCCAGTGAACCTTACTAACAAACACTCAGTCCTATTGCAACATGTGAACTTATTGCACATCGCGCCGGCCCCACAAGTCAATCATGCTTAGGACCGGGGCATTTGGCGGACCTTCTGTGGCCAGCAATAGCTCCCCATCGCCCGGTGCGTTCCCACAGAGAGGGCCTACTCGGCGTGCCGTCGATCAGACAGTGTTGGTTGACGACCCCTAGGGAGCAGGCCTTCTCTGTGGGTGCACCTACCCTCTGGAATCAGCTCCCCCTGGAGCTCCGGATGGCTCCCGACCTTCGTTCTTTCCGCCGCGAACTAAAAACGTGGCTATTTCGCCTGGCTGGCCTGGACTGATGGGGGTTTTAAAATGGATTTTAATTGATTTTAGGGATTTTATGTGTAATTTTTAACCTGGAGTTTTTGTTTTATTTTTCTGTTTTATTGTTGTGAGCCGCCCTGAGTCCTCTCGGAGAAAGGGCGGCATATAAGTCTAAATCAATCAATCAATCAACCAACCAACCAACCAACCAACCAACCAATCAATCAATAAATGTTGTTGTAGAGCTATTTTTCATTGAGGAGTCTGACAGCCCACGGATAAAAACTGTTCTTCAGCCTGTTTGTGCGGCTGCCTATGCTTCTATATGTCCTTCCAGATGGCAGGAGAATAAAGAAGGGCTGACCAGGGTTTGAGAGTCGTCCCTGAGGATTTTCCTCACTCTTCTAAGGCCCTAGCGATATCATCTAGTGGTATCAGGGGACAGCCCACAATGTTTTGTGCCGTGGATTGGGTGATATGATGGGATGGTTAAAAAGAAGTTGGAGGAGGAAATAAGAGGTACAAGATCAAGCAGAAGATTCCCATTTGACCCCTAGTTCTCTGAATGATCTGAAAAGCTTTTGCCCATACTTTCTCTCGCTTGCGCTTCTATCTCAGCATTGAGATGTGACCTTTCTTTAATTGGTGTCTACCAAGTTATCTCATGGAATTGCTTCCTCCTTTTTCTTGGAACCCTTCAAAGCAACCATCTCTGGAATTTCCTCAAGTCAGTGCAAAAGGTCCAAGTTTGGGCCATTCAGTATCCCTTTCATGGTTCCTCAGAGTAAGTGAGCCCAGAGACTGGTGTCCTTTTATTGCATCCCTTCCAGTTTGAAATGGAAAAAGGAAACTACCCAGCTGTGGGTTGCTCAGGTTCTATCCGGTTCTATAGAACCGGTAGTAAAACCGGTGGGAGGCTCTGCCCACCTGCCACAACATCATCATGGGTGATCTGCGCATGTGCAGAAGCGCTCCCACGCTCCCCCTGCGACCCAGTAGTAAAGGTAAGTAGAACCCACCCCTGAAACTACCCCTTCGGATTCACAAGGCCAGACTCCTTATTTGCAACATCTAGAGATTACAGCACGGGTGGGGAACGATGGTCCTTTTATGACTTGTGGACTTCAACTCCCAGAATTCCTGCGCCAGCCATGCTGGCGGAGAAATTCTGTGAGTTGAAGTCCACGAGTTTTAAAAGGACCATCGTTCTCCACCTCTGGGTTACGGGATGGCCTTTTTCTCTCCGCTCTACACAAACGCATCATTTGTGGTTGGTGCCTGTAAATCTGACCCTTGGCTGATATCTCAGGATCTCTCCCCTTGGGATGTCCTCCGCCTTGCACCTTGCTGATTCACACCCCACCCTGAGGGTTGCGTTGTGAGGTTCCTCTGTGTTTCCTTGTGGCTTTGGGCATTCCAGCTGCTGTGAGAGCTAAATTGGGCAGGAAGATCAATGTGTGCCATTTCTATGCAAAGCTCTCCCCTCCCCACAAACGCCCACCACATGCTGGAAAACTTTGTGGGAAGGAGTGAACCAAACCAAGAGCACACAATCCTTTGAGGTTGCCTGAATTTCACTGTGGGGAACTCTATGTGGGTTGGACAGGAGACCGACTTCTTTGCCCTCCACAGCATGGCTTAGGCTCCTCCCTTGTTGTTTCTCTCTCTTTCCAGCTTTCTGGGAAGTGTGGTATTTTGCTTCTCTGGCTGCTCAGGCTTCACCTGAAAGATCGATTGTGCTATGTGGCTAGGAAAAAAAAATCATGCTGGATTTCATATCGCCATGCATTTTCCAAGGCAAGCTCAATTGAAAAGATTCCTCTGTCAAGGAACTGTGCCTGCCTGCTATTTACAGAGCAATTCACTCAATGATAATAGGGGATTTCATTCTCCTCCCATTAAGGGAGACCAAATAGTCAAGATGGTGGTCGCAACCATGCAAAATCCTGCCATTTTCACAAGCGTGCACATTTTACACCCAGGTCATCTTAGCTGTTTGGATTTCCCTGAAGATGTCCCTGCCTGCTATGTTGATATGGAGACACCCTCACTTTCCTTATAGAGCAGGGGTCTCCAATCTTGGCAACTTTACGACTTGTGGACTTCAACTCCCAGAATTCCTCAGCCACCATGCTGGCTGAGGAATTCTGGGAGTTGAAGTCAAGTCGTAAAGTTGCCAAGCTTGGAGACCCCTGTTACAGAGTACTCTCAAAACTGATACCAGTTTTATCTGGAGTTCTTCTACCACAACTCACCCCTGCCTGGTTTAATCCTTACAATTCTCCATTATAAATCTTATTTTATGGAATGACAATTGGGAGGTTTCATGGCGTGGTGTAGTGGAGATGTGGCACATCTAATGCAGTACAGGTTGTCCTTGCTTAGTAACTGCCTCATTTAGCAATAATTAGTAGTTACAACAGTGATGAAAATGTCACTTTGCAGGTCTGTAAGGCAAAGGAAAGCTGAAATGCAGATAGGCTTCCATGTACGATCACAGTTGGGCCCAGAATCTCAATCTTTGAACAAAGCAGTCATTAAGTGAGACACTTAGCTGCTTCATTCAGTGACTACATTTCGGTTTCTGGCTCTCCCAGTTGTTGAGTTGGTGCTCTTCATTCATCTGTGAATCAGCAGAAAACTGCTTTCTGTTCCCATGGTTCAATACAGTTTTATCTCTATTGCCTGTGATAAAATTCACTGCAGCCACCTAGCTGCCCATTAAGACACTGTTTCTTCACCTCAGCAGCTTTAAGATGCGTGGAGTGGGGAATTCTGGGAGTTGAAGTCATATTTTAAAGTTGCTGAGGTTGAGAAACATCGCATTAAGTGCAGGGGCGTCAAACTGGCAGCCCGCGGGCAGGATGCGTCACGCGCAGACCACGCCCACCCCAACTCCGCGAATGGGGAAAACGTTGCGAAATCTCACATGATGGCAACATGACGCCGTGAGTTTGACACCCATGCATTAAGGCAGTCTTCAAACTTGGCAGCTTTAAGACTTGTGGACTTCAACTCCCAGAATTCTCCAACCAGCTATGCTTAAAGTCTTAAAGCTGCCAAGTTTTAAAAACCACTATTTTAACAATGATGCAGCTAAGGATAAGTTAAGTCTGTCTCATTCATAGGCTGGAGAGAAGTTGAAGGGAAAGTCATGGGAACATAGCAGAGAGAATATATTCTCAGGGCATGTTGATGTCAGGGTTAGGTGTAAGTACAGAACTGTCCATGGGGCAGAAAATTGCCTTTTAGTCCAACCTTATTAGGAAACTCAATAAGATTTCTTGGCAAGAAAAAAAAAACATCATGATTGCACAACATGATTCTTGGGTTGTGTGGCCTCATCCTGACTTCCAAGGTCAAAATGAAGAGCCAGGAGTGTAAAAACCAACATGGTCAAAAATATGCTCTGGGAATTCAAAGACTGGGGAGTCAAACTAGGCTTTGGAAGATCCAAAGACCACAAGCAGCAAAATTATGAGCATAAGTCAAGAAGTTAAATCAAGTCACATGATGCTGGCTTATAGTAGAGAAAAGGGAATGTGACCAATACAGATGGGAATCTATGTTTCTTATTGTGGTTATCTGAAGAACAGCAGAAAAAAATGTTTCTGTCTCTGTGTTAAGCAGGATTGATATGCTCCTCTCCATTGCCTTTCCTTGGGAAGGTTCAGTTGGGCCCCTCTCCTACAGCCTTAGGATCAGAGCAATAAACCTGAGGACTAGCAGCTGTTTGTTTCCACTCCTGGCCAAATCTGGTGAACATTAGAATCAAATATCTGAAAGATTGCCCATCCTTTGCTTTAGGCAACTGGAGACATTTTACATTCAGTCCTTTGCTTTGGTTTACTCTGCCAACCTAGAGTATTTTTGTACCTTTACAATTTTCAAGGTAGCTGATCTTCATTTGTACTGCATCTGGACTTGCGATGCCTTCAGACCCGCATAGGCAAAAAGCTAGCCAACTGCACCGTATTCATTTTCCCCCTTAAAAAAAGGAAGAATGATGAGGTACAATTGCTTCATTTCTGGTTTTGGAAGACCATCTCTCATTCACAAAGAGTCATACAGGTGCATTCAGAGCATGGCATGGCAACTTAAGCTCAGAAAAAATACCACAATTAGGTGCAGTGGGGATAGTGGGGTGGCACTTCCATTAAGAATTGCCTGCTAGAATACCCTCTTACTCATCTATGAGTTTTATTCACCTCTTGTAGGGCAACTGTCTCCCGAATTTCCTTAGAATGCTATACAGATACTTGTGATCTCCCAAGACTAGATTCCAGTGCAGAATATTCATATTTTTTTATCCCAGGGATAAGAGAGTTAGGTAGGAATGTATGTTTGTGAGATTGAAAAAAGAATGTAAAGGCAACTGAGTCTGGGATGGAATTCAGCACAGATTCTTCTTTCTTTGCCTACCGTCTCATTGCCAATCCCTCAGCCGTCCAGAGGCTGGCCCTGGCAGCAAACCCTCTTCTCATACAAAGTGGCTCCTTGTTCAGTTTTCCTAGCAGCAGGCTGCAGAGAATTTCATGGAATCAGATCCATTTCCTGAACGAGTTTTATTACATTCCCAACAAAAGTAAATAAATAGAGAAACACAGGACATTTTGGAGCCTCCTCTGCATAGAAAACTAAGGTCTTGCAACTGAGCCTTCTTATAAAATAGCCTGATTGGGATAACGGATGGAAAGACTGAAGGATCTCAGCAGGGATAAGTAGACCAGTTATGGTCAAAAAGCCTCCTGGGCCAGCAGAACCCACGACAGTTCCACATGTCAGTAGCCTTATACACACAAACTTTGTCTGCTCAGTCTGTCCACTATGGGCTCACACTGGTTATGAAATTGTTTCTTCTTTATTCAGTACTCTTCCAATAGGCTTAGCCACTCTAGTAACTGCTCATGCACTATTTAATTTTATTCATCATTTTATTCATCATTCTTATTGTGTATTTTTAGAGGAATTGACTGTGCTGATGTATTTATATTTTGATACACATTTTATATACCGTTTTTGTGAATTTTATGCACTAATGCTGTATTCTATTACACCATATGAGATAAATAAATAAAAAGTACTCTTCCTTGACCATAGTTGGCCACTGAATTGTTAACCCAAGTTCTGGGTTCACAAAATACACTAGACAGTTAAGTAACAAAAGAACCAGAGACATAGAATAAGCCAAGCCAGAAAAAACATTAAGCAAAATTGAAACTAAACAAGTTTATCATAGAGTGCACAAAGTTTGAAGTTATTATATATTTATTAAATCTTTTTATTTTCATTAAGAGCAGGCAATTTGATTCCCTAGAGCTGCATTCAACCCCCGGGCCCAATCTTTATGGCAGAGTCTGCCCCCCCCACCCCAATCCTCCAAGTCTGTAACTGCCAAAATTAATGACAGTTTCTTGACACTTTGAGTGGAAAACAGGGTGTAGTTCAAATACATTTAACAGACTCCTTTCCAAAATTCAGAGTGAGAAGGGAGAAAATCCTCCTACATGTGACACAGATCTGTCCACTATGTATCACAGCCATCTTGGCTATTCCCAAATGTTATGCAGTATGTAGTGATCAAAATCTTGCTTTCTTATTAAATATATGTATCTTCAATGGAGAACAACATCAGGGGTTTTTTTGTATTCTGCTACATTTTCAACTACGGAAGACTTTCTGTTCTCATTGTTCAACCTGTTCTATGTCCTTATTATAGCTCTCCTTTCACTTGCCTGAAAAAGCTTGTTCACCTGCTCATCTCATTATGTCCCTTTGGATTTTAAAACCAAGTGACATGTCCTCCCATTTTAAGATCTCAGGATCATATTTTTTTAAAAAAAACCAGCCCTCTTTCTATAAAGATTTTTAAAGCACTTCTCCAAGACAATTAACAAAAGGATAGGGATGAAATATTCCACAGACAGTTAGTTCATCTCCTCGTCAATCTGCAAAGGAACTAGGAGGTATTCATAAGGATATTGCTACAATGCAGCCAGCCCTAACCGGCCTGGCAAATATCAAAGTAGAAAGCTTTGTTAAACCACAACTGATTTGCAAATAAATTATGATATACTCTGCTAAAATCTCATCTGACAGCCATCCCAGGATTAAACAGGTAGGGTTATCCAGCTCAGAAGACTTGAGTTGGAAGAAGGAACTTTGGAGGAAGAGATTTTTTTAAAAAATTAATTTTCAAGACAAATAGATACTTATCAATTTGTCTAATACTCAGCCATCCAGTTGATCTCAATTCCTTGTATCCCAAAACCCATCTGAATAGTCCCTGGTTCAGATTGTTACATTATTTTCAGAGTGGACACAGTTTAGAACAGTGATGGCGAACCTTTTCCGGACCGAGAGCCCAAAGCATGCGTGGGTGTGTGAAAGCGTGTGCGCAAACCTCCAAAAAGCAATACATGCCCCCTCCACATGCATGCATGTGTATGCGGTCCCTGCATGCACACGTGGCCCCACATGCACCCCGCCCCGTGCATGCATCCCACCTCCCATGCATGCGCACGTGCCCCGCCTCCATGCATGCATGGCAGAGACCTGAAGACCAGCTAGCTGGCAGGAGGCACACACGCATGTGCAGCAGAGCTGAGCTGGGGCAACGGCTCGTGTGCCCACAGAGAGGGCACTGCGTGCCACCTCTGACACGTGTGCCATTGGTTCGCCGTCACTGGTTTAGAATCTAGGATGGCTATTTACCTTCTCTGAAAGCAAGCAAATATCGTGAGAGTTAATTTCTCTCTATTAACTCATTCCATTTTCAGCACTGGCCATTACACCACACTCAAGCCTACAGACACTCATGCACTTTTGAAAGCAAGCTCTTCTTGCTACGTATAAAGATTAAAGTTTAGAAAGCATTGACTCAATGCTGGCTAAGAACAAGGCACAAATTCTCTGGCAAATCGTCTGCACTGTAGGAAGGAGACCCCAAATGAGGAAGCAATAAGCCAACAATCTAAGTATAAGAATGTACAAGCTAACTGTGGTCTTCCTCCCAAAACCACACACACAGGAAATATACATTAGGACGCAGATTTTGTCTGAGGTTCCTTCTGCTCGGACATAAGTCAGGATGATGGAAAGGAGAATGATCTACAGACTATGCTACCGATGTTCAGTCTTCTGAATGGAACTGTGTTGGAATGTAGTCTGGAGTCCCAGAAAGGAGAGGCTGCTTCCCAGAAGGCAAAGAGCCAGGGGAGCTTGGAAAGTTTGGTGGGCTGAAAGAGGTTGACTGCTAACCGTAGCAGTTCACAGAATATATATATAGTTTATGTAGACAGGTGCTTTAGTCCAGCATGTTTCTGTCTATAGGCAAACAACAATAAAATAATTACTCAGACTACTGTCAGCCCCAAGAACAACCCTACATATCATTTCTGGGATTGACAAGAACTCCTGCCTGCTATTAAGATGTCAACCTCTATAGATAGACATCAACTTGAAGGGTTTTGGTACTCTTTGAGCTGGTTTCCTTGCAGATGTTTCATTATCCAAACTAGGTAATATCATCAATGCAAGGTTTGCTTTCAGTTTATATTCTAGTGGGTTGCTCTGTCGGTATTGGTATGGGGGTGGTCTTAGAGATTCTTTGGTTGGGCTATCTACTGTTGGCTTGTTTGGCAGTTCATGGATTGGGTTATTGCTTACTTGATTGTTGGTCTGACGTTAATCTTGGAGTTAATCTATCCTCAACTAGAGAGGGAGGTGTTTTGGTCGTTTTGTTCCTTTTTTGGCTTGTTGTTTCTTTTGCATAGCATGTAGATCTTGCTTATGTCTCAGTGTCTATTGATGGCAAATTTGTCAGAGTGCCAGAGTTCTAACAATTCCCTAACATTTTTGGACTTGGCTTAGGTCTAGGATGGTCAGTTTCTCAGTTGAAACTATGGTTAAGTCTGTCTATGTGTTATGAAATTAAAGAGTTTTCATCATGTCTTCTGATTTCTATTCAGTGTTCATGAATGCATTTTGCCAGTCTTCTGTCTGTTTTCCCTATTACAGTCATTACACTATATATTGTAGAGGCCTCCTGTTTTTTCTTCTGGGGTTGTTGGGTCTTTTGGTTTACTTAGGATGCTTTGAAGAGCTTTAGTTGGCTTGTCTGCTATGTTGGTTCCATATGGTTGTTAGTAGTCTGTTGGTGGTTTCTGAGATATTCTGATGTATGGCAGTGTTATTATTTTTAGGGCTTGTATTGGTTGTGCTACATTGGTTGAGCGGTCAGGCACTTTTTGATAAAGTTGTGTGGATATCCATTTTATTGGGAGATATTGTATAGATCCATGATGGCAAACCTTTTCTGGACTGAGTGGCCAAAACATGCACGCGCTCAAACCCCCAAAATGCAACGTACGCACCGCCTGCACATGCATCCTGCCCCCCCCGCACACACTCCCTGCATGCATGCACCCCACGCCTACATGTGTGCCCTGCCCCCTGTGCATATGCCCCCCACACGTGCCCCCGTGCGCATGCGCAGCAGACACCCGACAACCAGCTGGTTGGCGGGAGGCGCGCATGCATATGTGGCAGAGCTGAACTGTGGTGATGGCTCGCGTGCATGCGGGCATAGGTTCGCCATCATGGGTCTAGATGCTCTGTTTCCTTTTTCTGCTGTTCAGGGTTACTGCAGTGAGCTAATTCCCCCATGGTTCTAAAGCAGTGTTTCTCAACCTTGGAAGCTTGAAGATGGGTGGACTTCAACTCCCAGAATCCCCCAGCCAGCGCTGCTGGCTGGGGGGATTCTGGGAGTTGAAGTCCACCCATCTTCAAGCTACCAAGGTTGAGAAACACTGTTCTAAAGGGTCTATGACAATTCGATGCGGCCAACTGGCCATGGCAAACTCATCATGACCAATTCACCATGGCCAACTCGCTGTAGCCAACTTATCACAGCCAAGTTGCTGCAGGACAACTCGCCAAGGCCCTCTTGCCACAGGAGAAGAGTTACACTAATATCAAAGAAATGGTAGAACAGAATCATTCAAGAAAGAATGCAAAAGGAGGGACAGAATGAAATGTGAATGGCAAAAATTAAAATAATTTTTATTTTAAATAAATAGAATTGTTAAATTGTGCCACAGCGAGTTATCCCGTGACGAATTGGCAATGGCGAGTTGGCCGCAGCAAGTTGGCTGTGGCAATTTGTCCCAGTCCCGGTTCTAAATGGGGATTTTAACTGTATATTCCTACTATGCCATTTACTAATAGGAAGCAGAATAAAAAAGAGTAACATGGTTTTTCTCTTTCATTTTAGTTTTTATTTAAATCATGCTTGTTTAAGGTGATTGTACTGTTTGGGGCATTGCAGTCTACATTTTTGTATGTTTAAAAAACTGCACATTGCCTCAAGAATTGCATTTTTGAAATATGAAAAATTATTAAGTGAAATAAGGGTCTTTAGGTTAATTGGGGACATTGGCCCTTTCAAGGTGTGGTCAGTGGAGAGTGGGAGGCTTCATTGGAGTTGGGATCTTTGAGTTTCCCATCCCTTTCAAGCATGAACCATTAACTTGGAGAGACTTAAACTATGAGAGCGACTTTTGCTATCTCAGCAGACACAAAGTCTCATTTTATAGGTGGTAGGAAACAATTTTCAGAGAGATCGTTTTCTGTTTTATTTAACATCCCAAAAATGCAGAGAATTTCCCCTCTTCAGCCATCGCCATGACCACCCCCAAATTAATTCATCAATGTGGGCCACAAGTGAATTCATAGTGATTTTTTTTAATATGCTAAACCAAAATATTATTGCCTGTTTAATTGGTAATCCTGCTCTCTACCTTGTAAGGAAAAAGAATATGTTTTTAAAGGAAACTTGACAATTTTGGGGATTCAGGCAGTGCCATCCGAAAAAAAAATAAGAAAAGAAAGCCTCATTAAAAAATAGATTTTGTGAAAACGGAAGACATATATATACGACACCTCCAAATATATTCTGTGCAAAATATGCATGAGTTGAACCCCTTAAATTCAATATAAACCCTAAGATTTATATTGACTGTTTCCCTATGACTATCATTAAGTGCTGTACCTTATGATTCTTAGCGCATGCACCAAGACAAATTCTATTAATCTTCTCATCGTTCCCATCACCCATCTCCTTCCACTTATGACTGTATGACTGTAACTTCGTTGCTTGTATCCTTACAGTTTATATTGATATTGTTTCCTGATTGCTTATTTGTACCCTATGACTATCATTAAGTGTTGTACCTTATGATTCTTGATGAAATTATTTTTTCTTGATGAAGTTATTTTTTATTTTATGTACACTGAGAGCACCAAGACAAATTCCTTGTGTATCCAATCACACTTGGCCAATAAAAAATTCTATTCTATTCTATTCTATTCTATTCTATTCTATTCTATTCTATTCTATTCTATTCTATTCTATTCTATTCTGTTCTGTTCTGTTCTGTTGTTCTGTTCTATTCTATTCTATTCTATTCTATTCTATTCTATTCTATTCTATTCTATTCTATTCTATTCTATTCTTTCCACGATTAGTATTTGGATGTACTGTGTTTGATCTTTAGCTGACAAGAGAAGTTCGCCTCCTCCCTCACCAATGTGGAACATAATTGCAACTGAGTAAGAAGGTGGGTGTAATTGCTTGTAGATAATATGACCTAGGTTTGCAAGAATCTGGCTTCCTGCCATGTTTACCTCCCCTCTGCCAAAGTTTGAGCAAAGCAGCAGAGCAAGCTATGAAGACAACAAGCTCCTGGAGAAGAAGTCAAACGCGGGGAATGGAGTTAGCACAGCTACATGAGATTTATTATGGGCCATGCTTTCCTGGACCACAGAGTTCTGCCAAAGTAAATGTCTTAAGTCTTTTAAGGTGCCACAAGCCTCTTGATTTTTCTGCAAAACACTAATCCAGCTTACACCTCTGGAAAATGTCCATGAGACGGAGAACAGCCTGACCGTCTTCAGTGTGATTTGTTTACTCTCGTTCAGGTTCAAAGTTCCAAGCTCTGGTGGGCTGCCAGAACAGGCGTCAAGCATAGGGAAGGTCATAACAATGTAGCTTTTGCTTTTGCGAGGACTGGGTCTGCACATGTGTCCCAAGGTTATGGGAAAGACAAAGATGGGCTTCATTTATTTGTTTACTATTTCACCTTCAGGGCTGCCTTTCGCCATAGTGACTGTGGGCGGCTTGCAGATAACAAATTAAAAGAAAACAAAATATATCAAGAAGACGAAGATAATGGCTAATTGTGGAACCAAATGCAGAGCATCCAATAAGCAACCAAAACGGCTTCCCTCCCATTGTAGACCAGGGTCTGGAAGAACAATCAGGTCTTATGAAAGATTAGAAGGGTGGGATGATATGAATTTCTCTGGGGATGTCATTCCACAGGATGAGAATCATTGCAGAGAAGTCACACTTCCTAGGTCTGTAAGACAACCCTACTTAGTATCATCTAAGAACCATGGTGGTGTAGTGGTTAGAATGAAGTATTGCAGGCTAATTCTGCTGAGTGCCAGCAGTTCGATTCTCATCGGCTCAAGGTTGACTCAGCCTTCCATTCTTCCAAGGTCGGTAAAATAAGGACCCCAAATTGTTGAGGGAAATATGCTGACACTCCAAACCACTTGTTGTAGGGCTGTAGGGCTGTAAAGCACTATGAAGCATTATATAAATCTAAGTGCTACTGCTATTAGTAGGCAAGACCTAGGTCAGAGGTCTTCAAACTTGGCAGCTTTAAGACTTGTGGACTTCAACTCCCAGAATTCTCCAGCCAGCATAGCTGCTGGAGAATAGCAAGTCTTAAAGCTGCCAAGTTTGAAGACCTCTGACCTAGAGCATGCCCACTCTAGCTGACCTGACTGGATAATTGGAACCATATGGAGTCTGGTAGTCCCTTAAGTAGCCAGCTTCAGGCCATTCAGGGCTTCATAGGTGGTAACTGGCATCTTAAATTGCACCTAGAAGTCAAATGGCAACAGGTGCAGCTCATGAAACAGCAGGGCATATGCACATACCACAATACACCCATCACTGTCCACTTCTCTGCTATGTTCTAGAGTAGACCAACTGTAGATTCTGAATGATCTTCAAAGGAAGCCTATGTAGATTGCATTAGAATAATCCAAATTAAGGAATGACCAATGTATGAATGACTATCTGAAGATATTTCCAATTCAGGAATGGAAGGAACTGGCACACAAGCTGAACCCTGCACAAAAACTTTCTTGGCCGCAGTTGCCACCTACTCTTTGAATAGGTGCTGTGAGTCCAAGAAAGCCCACAGGTTGCACATCAGTGTTGCATGGGGAAATGCAACCCCATTAAAGAGTAAAGATGTCTACATAACATAAAGATGGCTCAGGGGATCATACATACAAACAAAAATCCATTGAAGAGAGAAGTCATGAAAATATGGCCTTTCAGTCAAGAAACATCATACAGTACAGATTATAAGCAAGGAAAAGTACAGGCAACCAAGAAAATGACCCACACTGCAAGACATAGAAGATGATCAGTTATTTCCAATCTTTCTATATTTACAAAGTATCTCATAAAGTTTGACTTTTGGTAAGAGCCTGAAAGAATATTCTTTGCTATTATACACTTTTACAAAGGTTCTCTATCTTAAGGAGAAAAATACGAAAGATCTCTGTAACCTACGACATGCTGGAAGTTGAAGTCTACACATCTTAAAGGCACCAAAGCTGCAAAACACTAACTGAGGGCAAAGGATGACAACTCCATCCTCAAGATCCTTAATTTACCACAAAGGGCACCCCATCAGAGGCATCACTTTCATAGCACCTCAGACCAGTGACATTAAAATAAAACCCAATTTTTATACACAACAGCTCAGAGCAAAACCAAGAGTGGCAAGCTGTGGAACTGATCAATTGCCAAGAAAGTGAATCATAAAATATACTGCCGTTTCCTGAGAAAGGGTTCTTTTTGCAAACACGTGCAAAAGTATTGAACTAAATTAGCTTGGAAATATTTTAGGCTTGCTTATCCAACTAGCTTCTTTCTTCTTTTTTTTTTGAAATGTTTTTCAGTTTTATTTCTTATGCACATAATATAAAATGTACATTTTCTTATACATAATTAATCATACATATATATGTTTTCCTTAATGAAAGCATTAAAATAGACATTTTAATTACATTCGGAGTTGCTCTTCTACCCTTTCTTCCCTCATTTTGCAACAAACCTTCTCCTCTTTTCCTTCCCTCCCTCCTCTCCTACTTTCTCCTTCCTCCTCTCCTACCTCATCCTACTTCCCCCTCCTTTCCCCCACTCCTCTCTTCTTTTCCCCCTACTCACCTTCTCTCCTACTCCTGTCCCCTACCCTTCCTTCCTCTCCTTTTCCCTTTCTTCCATTCCTCTCCCTCTCCTCTTCCTATCCTCTTGCTCCTCTCTCCTTTCTATCTTCTTTGATGTGGAATATTCTCCTTGTTCCGAGCAACCCCTGTATTCTAATAGTATATACTTTCTTTCAATTTCTTTTCAGATTTATTCTATCAGTATTATCATCATAATTGTACATTTATTCTTATTATCTTCTTTCTTTTCCCCCCCTCCCATTCCCCCTTTTCATTTACTCTGGTGTCATCTGGGTTTCTATTTCTTTTTTATCTCTCCCTCGTTTAACTTTCTATTATCTAAATCATTTATCTATCCTCTTATCTTCGTATTTCTTTTCTAACCATATACTAGCTTCTTTCTAAAGGATGAGTGGAATCTTCTACACTTTGCCTGTCTGCAGGCTGTAAGTATCATCAGTAACAGTTACTCTAGCTGCCACTACTAATGCAGAGTCACAAGTCTGATCTATGGATCATTCTTTAATTTTAGAACAGAGATTACATAGTAGAAGGGAATGTGATATTGGCTTTCAGTTCTTTTTCAGGTACTCTCTGTGGGAGGATTGCTGTGTTTACATTCCTCTCTGAGAAGATGCAATCACAGAGCTGCCATTATTGCAGAGTTTTTCCTGGGCAGTCTTTTGGAATTTAACATGCCTAAGTTATGCATATTCCATATGTTCAGAAGACTGGCTTTGAGATATGACTTTGGAAATTAAAACTTGGTCTTTAGGCTCTTTCGTCCTTAACTTTGAGAGTATGTGACTAGCACTCTGAAGTCTTAAAAGTCAGGGCAGGACCTAAGTAGGGGGTTCTTGTAATGATGATTAGTTAGAAAAATGATGAGGGGGGTGTTTCTAATTGCAGAAGTATGAAACTAAGTCTCTTTTTTCCTCGTTGGGCTTCAACTCATGACCGGTCATCTTACAAACTCAGCTAGATGGGAATTAGTGCAGTATTTTAGGGACAAAACAGTGCCATTGGTGACATTGTTTACTGGCCAACTTTTGTAGAAATAAAAAAAGAAAGATGAGATCAGAATGCAGGATAAGCCTGGAAGAAGGCTTTTATGGCTTCTTAGCTGCCTCCTTTAAGAAAGTGTTTCTGAAAAAACTAGTCAAGTGGATAAGTCAAGTAAGGACTCTGCTGGACACTAATTCACACATGTATGGTTGCCCCACTTCCTACTGGACTTGAGCTTATGAATGTTTATTGCAGATTTTTCCAACCTCAGTGATTCTCCAAGGATTTTGAAAGAGGTCTTGTCAGTCACATTGGCCCAGTTTATTCCAAGTGGAGAGCTGAATCCTGGATTCCCTATAGGCAAATAATGTGCTCTATCATTTTTTCCCCCATCGAGATTCATAATTTCTTTCAATAAGGTTAACAAGAATGAATTTCAGGACATTTGTTTCCTCCTAATTATTGCTGAGGCAGAGGGAAAAAAGGGCTCCGACAAGGACAGAATGACTGGGGTGAGTAATTCCTGTAAAGAACAAGAACTTCTTGAAGATGTGTTTGATCAGCAGAAGGCCTAAGGGAGAAAAGCTGTGCCAAAGAAAGTCAAGACAGCAATAGTAAAACAGCCACCTACCACTGTTTTGCGGGTCAAGAGATCTCCTTGGGTGCAAAAACAGGGGAAAGTTCCAGAACATGAGACTAGAATAAGGTGGCCATACTATGAAGCTGACTTCGGGACTCTTGTCTGAATTCCTTGCTCAAAGAACACCTCCTTCATCAATTTGAAACCAAAGTGGCTTGCTTACTTGCTAGACTGGACAAAAGGAGCAACAATAGATGGAGTTTGCAGCCAGCCAGCCGCAAACTGACACATTGGCCCTCTGTTCCAGCTCACTGGGGAAGAAAAGAATGTCTGTATAAATCACACCAACCATCAGGTTTCTCACTTCCTGTCCACAGGACTTCCCGGCTCCCAGAATTATGAAGGGACTTTTATATATTTTTGAAGAACGGGGGGAAGGAAAAAAAGGGAGTTCTTTTTTTTAAAAAAAAGTTTAAAAAAGAGTTTCTTTCAGCTAATAATGAACTGAACAGTATATTAAGAAGAAAAACATTCAGCATTAACCTAGAAGAGACAGAAACCCTTTTCATAATGCCTGGCCACAGAACAACAACTGCCAGTTAAATCAGCATTCATTCCCCTGGCTTTGCCAACACAAACTCAAAAGCAGGCATAGAAGAACATTTGAACCAGCCTCACATCTTCCCTTCTTCCTCACATACCCACTTCCAGAAAAGAAAAACTCAGGAAGGCTAAAAGGTGCCAGCCAGCATCTTCACAGTACTTCAGTTGGAACCCCAACACAAAGCAGAATTCCAGAGAAGGTCATCCTCCTCCTTCCTCACTTGCCTTAATTTTGGGCTGCCTAAAACACCAAAGCAGCAGCTTTGCAGAAAAAATGAACCCGAGTCTTTCTGTTCAGAAGCAGTAAAGGTGGAAAGATTGAAATAGCTGGAAGAGTTGGCTTCTATTAGAAGCCAAAGGCCACCTCCTTGATTTCTACTCAGGAGATACATTGCGATGGGGAATCATGCTCTCATAAGAATTTAGCCATTGGGTAGGATCATACCCAAACCACCTTCATTGATCCCCATTACCAACTCAATGAAAGGTGAGGGCAGAAAGTAAGTTACAATCATAACATAGGTACCCTGTTTCCCCCCAAATAAGACATCCCCTGATAATAAGCCCAATTGGGCTTTTGAGCACGTGGCAATAAGGACAGGCGCTTATTTCAGGGTTCAAAAAAATATAAGACAGGATCTTATTTTCAGGGACACATGGTACCTTTTGCTAGCTAAGGCAAGGGTGTCAAACTCAAGGGCCAGGAACCAGATCCGGCCCGTGGGGTGCTTACATCTGGCTCGTGAGGCTGCCCTGGAAATAGCGAAGGACCGGCCCGCAATGTCTCTGCAAGCAAAAATGGAGCTCGGGAGGGTTATTGTATTCCACCCAATCTTTGTCTTTGATAGTGTTAGGATATGGTTTGAGTCTAACTAGTTCTCCAGGCAATATAAGTGTACTGTAACTTTAATATGAATATGTATTGTGTGACTTTAAGGCTTTACTGCTGAATCATTATAATGCTGAGTCATGCTGTAATTAGGTAATCACTGGTTGTGAGAGTATTTAAGCAAGGTATTGTAACGTGTTCAGTTGCTGCTATGATTATGCTGCCATTGTGTATGAAGCTGATGTGATATGCTACCAGAGTATGATATGCTGCCATAGTGAGGAGTTGCTATCTGCTATCATCGTGGTTTGTGAACCAGAGTGAGTTTGTTATTCTAACCAACTAATGTTTGTTTGGTAAGAAACAAACCAAGTCTTTGCCAGTTAAATCAGTCCAGTAGTTACAGATATCAGAAGATATCTGATAAGCTGACTTTGTATAAAATATACAAAAGAATGAAGGCTATTGCTTAACGCATTGTAAGCCGCCCTGAGTCTCCGGAGAAGGGCGGCATATAAATCAAATTAAAAAAATAAATAAAAAAAAATTCTATGATCGGGATTTTATGTGTTTGTTAAATGTGAGGAAAATATATAGAATTTTAGATACAAAGTCAAAAGACTGTCACAATTACACAAAGAAGGCAGCAGCATATGTATACACGCATGCCTATTCATATACACACAATTCATTCCATAAAGAAAAGTAGAGAGGAGATAAAGGGAGATCACCCTTCTCCGTTGGCCAAGTAGATGAAAGGGAGGTTGAAGTTTCCAAAAGCTGCTTTGTGGGAGAATCTCTGCCTTTTCACATCACAATCTATTTTTTAATACAGTATAGAGGTCATGAGATCTTTGCTGAATCTCATGAGCATTCCCTTTGTTCTGGTCCTGTACTTTTTCTTACTTCATTGTGTTAGTTTCTTTTGAAGGAAATAAAGACTTGTTTATTAGTACCAGCCTTGAACTGTGATAGACATTTCCTTTCTTGTTCCTTCTTCCCCCTTCCCCCTTCCCCCCACCTTTCCTGCTCACCTCGTAATAGGATACACATCAAATATACTGTAGTTGGATTCAGGGAGAGTAGCACATATATTGAGGGGGGGGGAAAAACCACTTGCTCCTAAAATCTGCACCACACTGCTAGCAGATGTTTACCTTGTGGTCAACCACTGAGATCTCTTTTACATGTCCCCCATTCTATGTTTTCACCTGTTTTTATTCCCAGATGCAGAACTTTACCTTGCTGTGAAATTTCATCCTTTTCATTTCAACTCACTGCTCTCAATATTTTCCTCCAAGCTGAAGTTGAGACATTAATGAATGCTTTGAGTAGTCCTACTGCCAATTGTGAGTCCCTCTAACAATAATATCTTTTAATCTATATTTACCTTTCTGTTAAGAATAGGAGATATTCTGTCAAAGCTTTGTTGAGATATATTATGTCTGCAGCATTCCCTTGATCTCCCCAAACCTAATAACCCTATCAAAGGAGCTAAGTTAAGTCTGGCATGATTTGTTTGCAACAAACCCACACTAACTCCTGTAATAGGATGCTTTTCCAAGGGCTCACAAAACCGTTGCCTTTATATTCTGTTTAAGGACTTTGCGCTGTACAGAGATCAAGGGAATACATTTGTGGTTTCTTGGGTAATACTTTCCCCACTTTTGGAGATGAGATATCTGCTTTCTCTCAATTTTTTAGGATTATTGTTGTGCGGAAAATAGAAGAAAGGTGCATTGGATATGTTTGCCATCTTAAGTAATTTGTGAAAATAAAGACAGGATAGAAAATAAATATCAATAAATATCGCCAGTTCTCCAGCTCACAAAGTATAATGAAGCTGTTCTATGATAGTCTCTATTAGTTTCTTCAGGATGTCTTTTCTGGTGGCCAATTCCATAGCTATCTGAACCGAATGAAGTATTTTTTTTAATCTTTCCTTAAAGAAAAGGACTCCCCTGTCTAGTCATGTCTGACTCTAGGGGGCAGTGCTCATCTCCATTTCTGAGGGAATTGAAGGAGCCAGTGTTGTCTGTGGTCATGTGGCCAGCATGACTATATGCTGAGGTGCACAGAATGCTGTTACCTTCCCACCAAAGTGGTACCTATTTATCTACTCGCATTTGCATGCTTTTGAATTGCTAGGTTGGCAGGAGCTGGGGCAAGTAATGGGAGCTCACTCTTGTCACGCAGCGCTTGGGTCCAAACACTGAGCTGTCAGCTTTCCAGTTTCTTTAACCGCTGAGCCATCACACCCCTCTAAGCTATCTACATTTCCCAAACTTAGCCTCAGACATTCAAAAAACTTCATATAAATGACATATTCTTCCAACAACCCTATAAATTCACCCAGAGAAAAATGTGGTATCTGTTCTGTAGAAGTTAGAAATGTAATTTTAATGAAGCAACTTCCACGCAGAAATAAAACAGAATTGAATCTCATGTTGATTGGGGTGAAGACTAAAGTATGATTTTAGTCTTCAAAGTATGACCATCACTGACTATTTGGGGGCGAGTCGTTGGCCCCCACGGAGAGGGCTCGCAACTTGGGTTCCTCCTGGACCCACGGCTGTCTTTAGAAGAGCATTTGATGGCTGTGGCCGGGAGGACTTTTTATCAGGTTCGCCTGATCCGCCAGTTGTGTCCCTTTCTGGATTGGGACTCGTTACGTACGGTGACTCATGCCCTCGTCACTTCCCACCTGGACTACTGCAATGCTCTCTACATGGGGCTCCCCTTGAGGAGCACCTGGAGGCTCCAGCTGGTCCAGAATGTGGCCGCGCGGGTGGTTACGGGAGTGACGTGGCGCTCCCATGTGACTCCCCTCCTGCGCGAGCTGCACTGGCTCCCAGTGGTCTTCTGGGTGTGCTTCAAGGTTTTGGTTACCACCTTTAGAGCGCTCCATGGCTTAGGACCGGGGTACTTACGAGACCGCCTTCTGCCACCAGTAGCCTCTTACCGACCAGTACGCTCCCATAGAGAGGGTCTTCTCAGGGTGCCGTCGGTCAAACAATGTCGACTGACGGACCCCAGGGGGAGAGCCTTCTCTGTGGGGGCACCTGCCATCTGGAACGAGCTCCCTCCCCGGAGATACGGAGGATCCTGGATTTGCACACTTTCCGCCGTGTCCTCAAACATTCTTATTCCAGCAGGCTGGTCTGGCCTAACTTCCTTTTAATTGCTTTTAAATTTGTTTTATAAATTGGGGTGTTTTAAATTTGTTTTGGGCCAAAGTATTTAATGTATTTTTAAATGTTTTTTTAACATTTGTACTATATTTATTTTATCTTTTGGCTGTTCACCGCCCTGAGTCCTTTGGGAGTAGGGCGGTATATAAATTTAATTAATAAATAAAAATAAAAAATTTAAAAACTTCAAAGTAAGAAATATGCTTTGAGCTGGATAGATTGAAGTTTTAAATATGGTTGAATATTTGTTGAGTTTATATTTTTTTTCTTTTATTGTTTTTAATTACTATGAAGAATTCACAGCCACATACATGAGATGGGCAGCTATCTAATAAATAAATTAAGTACAATAGGCAAGAAGAGAGTGCCCCAGAAACTCTCAGTGGAAATTCCAAGCATAAAAACAGCAAAGCAAAAATAGATGAACATAATTTTAGAGACATTTTTGGGAGATGATAGTGCTCAAGGCAGGAAAAAATGTATGTAAGGTACTCAAACTTTTGGTTACTTGGAGAAAACACAACTACTCATTACACTTCCTGAAATTTTCTAGATATGTCCAACAAATAGGGAGCTGAGAAACTGCATGATTAGGGTGACACAATACTACACTATCATACTGTAGTATTTTAGGGTGATAAATTTAAAGTTTTAGTCCTCAGACATTCTGAACTAAATATATAAAATGGGCAGAAATTTTAATAGCCCCAAGAATATTTCCATCATGAATGTTCTTCTTCCTTCATTCTTCTACCAATCCCCTCTAAAGTACAGAGAGGATTTCAGTCCTCTTTCAGCTTACTAATTTTGATGCAGTCTAGCGTTCTGTATTTTATAAATTGAAAGTAGTTCTTCAAAATAATCCATTAAATAATCAAATTAAGTCAAACATGAATGATATATTCACAGGTACAAATTCACACAATATATTCGGTATTTTGTAGCATTTTAACCAGAGTGTGTGGAAGTAAATACATTTGAGAATAGATATTAGAACAAAGATAAATTATAATTGTAAAACCAAATTAGGAAGGGATTTGCTGCCACCTGCTGCCCCTAATTTTCACACTGCTTTTACTACAATATGCCCACAATGCTGCTCAAAGCAAAGTATATTTAATGCCCATACACTGTTCTTTTTAAATACATTTTAAAATGATTTAAAATGCACAGTAGAATATTAGTACTTTATATTGGTTGTCGGAGACTTCAACCTGCCTTCAGTCGGGGAGACATCTGAGTTAGTGCGGGAGTTCATGACCTCCATGGACCTGATTCAGATTGTACAGGCCCCAACTCATATAGGACACACACTCGACCTGATTTTTCTCTCTGGGCAGTGGATAAATGATTGGGGGGAGAGGGCCTTATCCATCGACCCCGTCATGGACCGATCATTCCCTCCTTAGGCTGGACTTTCCTACCGCTAGACCTCGCCGCTGGGTTGTGGAGCCTATGAGATGGTTCCACCCCAGGCACCTGATGGATCCCGAAAGATTCCTGATGGAGCTTGGGCCATTTCCCGCCTCAACCCACGAATCCTCCGAGGCCCTAGTTGCGGCCTGGGAACAGGCTGCGGTAGGGGCCCTGGATCGAATTGCGCCTATGCGGCCTCTGATCCGACGCAGATCCTGGGCGGCTCCATGGTTTACTGCGGAGCTCAGGGAAATGAAGCGTTGGAAAAGACGCCTGGAGGTGGTTGGAGGTCCTCCTGATCGGAATCTGACCGGACACAGTTAAGAACCCATATTAGGTCTTATCTTGTGGCAATAGAAGCAGCAAAACGGCAGTACTTCGCCGCTCTCATTGCATCTGCAGAAAACCGCCCAGCCGCCCTGTTTAGGGTAACCCGCTCCCTCTTCAATCTTGGAGCGAGGGAGGACCCCTTGCAGGGCCGAGCTGAGGATTTTGCAGTTTCTGCAAGATAAAATCGCTCAGATCCGGACCGGGCTGGACTCTGACTGGGCAGAATCCACTGAGGAGACTGGGGCTTGTCTTGGCGGGGACATCTGGGTTGAGTTTGAGCCTGTTTTGTTGGATGAAGTGCACAGGAGTATGGGTCGGCTGGGGACCTCCACGTATTTATTGGACCCGTGTCCCTCCTGGCTTGTTTCAGCAGCCAGGGAGGTGACCAGAGACTGGATCCAGGCTGTTGTCAAGGCTTCGTTGAGGAAGGGGGTCTTCCCCGCTGCACTCAAAGAGGCGGTGGTTCGCCCCCTCCTCAAGAAGCCCAACCTGGACCCTGACTCCCTTAACAACTACCGTCCAGTCTCCAACCTCCGCTTTTTAGCGAAGGTTATTGAGTCCGTGGTGGAACAGTAATTCCCTCAATTCCTGGAGGAAACTGACTACCTGGATCCTTACCAATCTGGTTTCAGACGCGATCACAGCATGGAAACAGTATTGGTCGCCCTAGTGAATAATCTCTGGCGGGCCCATGATGGGGGTTGTTCCTCCATCCTGGTCCTTCTTGACCTCTCAGTAGCTTTCGATACCATCGACCATGGTATCCTACTGCAGCGACTTGGGAGGTTGGGGATAGGAGGCACTGTTCTGCAGTGGTTCTCCTTCTATCTCTCGGGCCGTTTGCAGTTTGTATCAGCGGGGGGTCAGAGATCCTCCCAGAGGCCCCTCACTTGTGTGGTGCCTCAGGGATCAGTTCTCTCCCCCCTGCTCTTTAATATCTATATGAAACCGCTGGGTGAGATCATTCGTAGTTTTGGGGTGAGGTATCATCAATATGCGGATGATACCCAGCTTTATATCTCCACCCCGGATCACTCTAGGGATGCCCTTTCTGTGATGTCCCGTTGCCTGGAGGCGGTGCGGGCTTGGATGCGTAGGAACAGACTCAGACTCAACCCATCCAAGACTGAGTGGCTGTGAATGCCGGCATCTCGGGATCTAGAGGTACCATCTTTAGTGATAGGGAGACCCTTACCCCCTCCGCTAGGGTTCGCAATCTGGGTGTCCTCCTGGATTCTCGGCTGTCCATGGATGACCATCTGACAGCTGTAACCAGGGGGGCCTTTGCACAAGTACGTCTTGTGCGCCAGTTGTGCCCTTTCCTAGACCGAGATGCCCTCGCCACGGTCACCCACGCCCTTGTTACTTCTCGGTTGGATTACTGCAACGCCTTTTACATGGGGTTGCCCTTGGGATGCATCTGGAGGCTCCAGCTGGTCCAGAATGCGGCTGCGCGGGTAGTTACGGGAGTTCCTCGCTACTCCCATGCAACACCTCTCCTGCGCGAGCTGCACTGGCTGCCGGTTGCTCTCCGGGTCCGTTTCAAGGTGCTGGTGCTTACCTATACAGCCCTACATGGCTTAGGCCCGGGGTACTTGCAGGACCATCTTCTGTCTTCCTCTCACTGTCCCGTGCACTCCCACAGAGCAGGCCTCCTCAGGGTGCCATCGGCCAAACAATGTTGACTGGCGGCCCCCAGGGGGAGAGCATTCTCTGTCGGAGCACCGACCCTCTGGAATGATTTGCCCACCGAGCTCAGGATAGCCCCGGACCTCCTCTCCTTTCGCCACAAACTGAAGATGTGGCTCTTCCGTCAAATAACTTGATCTGCTAGGGGTTGCAAAAACTGTAATAATTTTAAATATGGTTTTTAAGAGGCTTTTAACTTATCTTGTTATTTTGTGATTTGTATTATTGATTGTTGTTGTAAGCCGCCCTGAGTCCTTTGGGAGAATGGCGGCATATAAATCGCAATAAATAAATAAATAAATATAGCAACAGCTTTAATAGCAATAGCACTTAGACTTATATACTGTTCCATAGTGCTTTACAGTCCTCTCTTAAGCAGTTTTCAGAGTCGGCATATTGCCCCCAACAATCTGGGTCCTCATTTTATTGACCTTGGAAGGATGGAAGGCTGAATCAACCTTCAGCTGGTGAAATTCAAACTGCCAAATTGCTGGCAGTTGACAGTCAACAGAATTGGCTTGCTATATTGCATTCTAACCACCATGCCACCAAGGCTAATGTACGAGTTCATGTCAGTCACCAAGCTTGAATATCTAGAAAAATCTGTGATGTTATATACTATTAAATTTTATGTATTATATTTCTAACATGCCCCATTCTAGGCAGCTTCACAAAAACAATAATAAATAGTATCCCTCTATCCATCCTATAGAATAGCAACTGTTAATAATCTATTATTGACATACCACTTCAAGGCCTAGGCAAAAACCCTTAAACTCTTTTTGTAAGGTAAAAATAAGAGTCTTTGTATTGCTATGCTTTGTATCAAAATACAATGAATGTAATGAATAGACACCAAACATGCTGGAACTTTTTCTCAAGACATATTTATTTTTCTAACTCATGAATATCACTCTTTAAGAGCATTCTCAAACAATCATAAAACATAATTCTTTCAAACTTACATCCTCCTAAGGAACCTAATCCTATAGGACAGGAAATTATAGGAAAAATAAATTTCTCTCCAAGTAATCACTTATAAATATGTTTCAATGGAGACAGAGTTCCTTTTATAATGGGTCTTCTTTTCAACATAATGTCACTAATAAGGGTATCCCTTATACAAACATGGTGCTTATTTGCATATAAAACCATGTAGTTCACATTGTTTTGAATATTTCAAATGAAGTATAGCTCTTCCATATATTGAAAAAAAAGATGCACATCATAAATAAAATGAAATGGTTTTCCTTCTGTCTTAAGTTCAGTTTTCTTCTGCACAGCCAGATTCTGAAATTACCAACATATAATGACTTAATCTCAGTGAATTAATTTTGTTGTCAAACTGTAAAAATTATATTTTATAACGATCGTGTTTTAGAAATTTTGTAAATTAATAAATTACCAAGACCCCATGCCTTTAAATCACTGCATTGAAGGTCTAATTATATTTTTATTTTGAAGGAAAGGCAAGGAACTAGATGAGAGGAGACAATCAAACAATGAATAGTATAGTTAATACTCTATTATACTGTACCCAATCAGGGAAAGGGTGCAAGGTTAAAACAGTCTGGAAACGAGCATGCAAGTTACATGAAAGGCTATTCCTACCTCTACCCTCTTACTGATCCCTATATCTGCATTTATAAACAAATGCCTTTGTCATTTCTTACTATCTTTCCAGTACTAGACAGATAAAATTATGAAGGAAATCAATCCTCTTCCTCCTAAATATATCATGGTGGCAAATAAGCCTAAGTCAACGCTTTCATTCCATCCACTGAAAAGGAGCAAAGAAATATGCAAACATGTTATTATGCAGTTATTATTATAACATGCAGTTATTATTTTTTTTTGCAACTCCTGGGGAAGTTGAATAAGCAAATCGTTATTCTTTTTCTTTCCCCTGCATCTCCCCTTACTTGAAATCTCACCCATTAATACATGAGGTACATAGGGTAGCAGAATATTTTAGAGGGAGAGGACAGATGAGGGCCAACCTTCAGGGGCCCAATCCTTGCTGCAAAAAAGAAAGGCATCAAGGCAGAATGTGAAGATTGCAATTACTTCCACAAGCTGTTTCAATGTCTTTTGTTTGCTCTCTCAACCCAGCAAGAAAAAGTTCAGACTTTTTTGAGTTGCCTATAGATAGAACTCAATAACAACTGGAAAGATGAAATGATGGTTGCACTTTTTATGGCCAGTCTCATATTACACCACAAGAAAAAGAAGAGCAAGCAGACAGCAATGACTGTTCATATTGCACCTCTATAGGCATAACTTACGGGACCGCCTTCTGCCACCAATAGCCTCCCACCGGCCGGTTCGCTCCCACAGAGAGGGCCTCCTCAGGGTGCCGTCGGCCAGACAATGCCAGCTGACGACCCCCAGGAGGAGAGCCTTCTCTGTGGTGGCACCTACCCTATGGAACAATCTACCCCCAGAGATACGAGTGATCTCCGACCTTCGGATTTTTCGTCAGGCCCTAAAAACTCATTTTTTTCAGTTAGCCGGTCTGTCTTGATTTTAGGGTTAGTTTTAATATTTTAATATTGATTTTAATTGACAAGTTTTAAATTATGGGCCAAATTTTATAAATTATTTTAACTTATTTTTTAACTGATGTTTGTATAGATGTTTTTATCTTGGCTGTTCACCGCCCTGAGTCCGAAAGGAGAAGGGCGGTATAGAAATTTAAATAATAAATAAATAAATAAATAATAAATAAATTGTCAGTCCAAATTTCTTTCACATGATACCCAGGAGAGTAAGAGGGAAAAAAAGTTTGCACACTTTTTTGTGCTCATCCAGGTGTAACATAATGGAGAGGTTCAGAAGATGTTTTGGCTTGTCTCTCAGTTTTCATGTTTTCATTTTCAACCTTTACTTATTAAATAGGCAAATGTGTACCTTAAATTTTGTGAGAAGGAAAAATGGGCAAGAGAGTAGGTTGGGTGTTGTCCTACGGAATAAGTGGTCTTTATTCCATGTTCCTGAATAAACTGCTTTTTAAACTTAAAGGACTATAGGGTTGCAGCAGGGGTGAAATCTAAATTTTTTTGCTACCGGTTCTGTGGGTGTGGCTTAATTAGTGGGCATGGCTTGGTGGTAAGGTGACTGGGTGGGCGTGGCCAAGTCAATGTCACTTCTTTGTCCTTTTTTAACCTACAAAACACAACACAACACAACAGGCTCACCCACAATGTAAAAGCAGCTGTGCTAGACCCAAAATGGCCCCTGCAACAAGCAGGAACCTCACACAGCCACAAAAAGCCCAAAAAACCAACTTTCACACTTTACACACACAAAATTCCACATACAGCTTTGAGATTTTGTGTATTTGTGTAGTTAGTGACACACTACAGAAACACACTAAATCTCAGAAAGTTGCACAAATATTTTATTTTTATTTATTTTTATTTTTATATAAAAGCAGCTAAATTTAAAACTTCCTAAACTTTAAATGGCTAGGTCTAAAAAAAGAACAACTAAAAAAACCCCATTAACTATTTTTTTTAAAGCTCCCAAAGGGGAAAAAAAACTTATCCAATAGAACAGGAATCTCCAACCTTGGCAACTTTAAGACTTGTGGACTTCAACTCCCAGAATTCCTCAGCCAGCTTTGCTGGGAGTTGAAGTCCACAAGTCTTAAAGTTGCAGGTAGAGCTTCTCACCGATGAGCTTGATTGCAGGCAGGGAGATTCAGTTGCTTGCTGATGCAATGGATTGTGTTGCGACCAGCAGCTAAGATAAGCAAGCTGGAAGCTTGGGGGGGGGGGGGGGGGGAAGAGGAAAAAAGAAACTTTTTTTTTTCTTTTAAATGGGTCTGACAATCCAAGCTGAGTTGCCTGATTAGCAGGCAACTCAGCTGGGATTGTCCGAGCTTGGTTCCTCAGAGTGATTTTAAAGAAAAAAAAAGCTCTGATGATTGCGCGGCTCAGCTGGGCATGGGGGGGGGGGGGCAGGGATTTTTGCTACCGGTTCTCCGAACTGCCCGCCACCATCACTACCTACTCACCCGAGCCGGTCCGAACCGGGAGCATTTCACCCCTGGGTTGCAGTCTTCCCTCAAATACTGTTTTATTTTGTCTTTGAGATCCAATTCAATTTACCCTTAGTCTACTTAGCACTAGTTTGTTCAGAGTTCTTTAGCTGGATGACGGTTCTCCAAATATCTACGAAATGCAAACCAAATGCATTGTTGCATACTTGGTACAAAACTACTCATGTAGCATTTGCCATTTCCATAGGAAAAAAAAGCTGAAATGTATGACCTCAATTTTCATTTCCTCCAAAATGTTATGTGCTGGGACTTTTAAATGAAGTTGAATTTCAATATTGAAATCTTGTCATTTCATTTGTGTGGTTCAAATTTAAAGCCTTCTTTACATTTAACTGATTAAAAAGAAAACAGCATGAAAGAAAACCTGCATCCATTCTGAGAATCATTTGATCAATTCATCTCTTTCATTCCCACTCAGCAATTGCACAATCAAAAAGGATCTCCAGTATATGGATGAGCTAGGAGTCAAGCTCAAATGCAAAACATTATTTTACTTAGACAACAAACCTCTAAATAAAAAAGATTAGCACTATCTTGCCCTCTCTCCAAAACTCACTATCAAATTTAAATAGAGAATTTAGGTGTTAGAATTATTGCGTAAACTGTCACAAACAGTTAAAAAACAGTTATCAAAATTTTCATACTAAGGTCAGTGACTGACCAGTATGCCTAACCTAGTCTACAAGCTTAGTCTATAGTGGGATTTAGTTATAGAAAACTATGGAAATGGCCATGGCTAATATTACTACCCAGCAAGAATGTACAGCTGCCAATTATCCCAGATATTTGAAGAAACTATAAAAAATGAAAGTATCGTTGGACTCTTATGTAGGGGTGATTAACACTTCAGCCATTTAAATAGAATGGCAGGTGGTGGGATAGGGATTTGATAGCAAAGCAACATTTATGCCTAATAGCTGAATAACTGCAGAGTAAATGAAGGTCATGCTCTTGTCAAGGAGCAAGACACTGTCTGATCTATGCAATTGTCATGCATAAACAGGTGTGTGTATGCATAAGAGAGTAAGTCTTCAAGATACAGCCCAAATCACATAAAGACCAATATCTCCAACTCTCCAAGCAATCTTATTACCTTCCAAGTTTGCTTTTGATGAATGAGAATTCAGTGGAGCAAACATCTTACAGCACATCTCCTTCTCTTTCTCCATGTAATCTCTGTAACAGCTGCAAGTTAAAGCAAATGGTTTCAGCACTGGAGTGCCATCAATTTGTTTTTAAAAAGCAGACATTTTAAAACAAGTCTAAACATACAACTGTTTACTCCTGAACTAGAGAACTCTGTGAGCGTGGCTAATAACATCAAGAACTGCAACTTGTCAGGTTTTGCACTTAGTTTAATGAACCTTAAAATCAGACTGACTATAATGCAATACTGATCAGGAGTCACAACAGAGATTTCCAGCTGAATATAATGAACATCATTTAATGAAATTTAGTATGTTATTGTTATTTATATTAGCTTTCTTGTTTATATCAATTAAAGTTAATTTTAATAACTTAACAGCTGAATATGTTGTGCATCATTTAAATTGTATTAACACATTTCCAGTGGCCAATAAAATGATCGCTTGATAAATGACCGTTTAAAAGCATGAAATCCAGAAGACACTCAACATTTGTAAAGCAGAAGCAAAATATTTGCTAAACAAAGAAGCCAGTTGTGTCAAAAGCCAACCAAAACCATGCCTGTTCTCTTGTGAGTAGGTTTGCAAATATCTTTAGCTGAAAGAACCAGTGAAATTCTTCTTCTAGCATTCTGTTGAAAGGCTAGAAAAATAGTTAGCATTAAAGTGTCCTGTCTAGGATTAGGGGGAAAATGGATTTTAGTCAGTCCAAATAAAGGCATTTTTCCAGTTGTATGTTAACCAGAAAAAAAAACAAAAACAAGTGAACCTGCACTTAGCAAAGAAAGAGAGGGAAATCATCTAAAGAAACAAATAGGGAGCTTCAGAGGGATGTGGAAACTTTCCCACATCCTAATAGTGTTTCCAAGTGCTGGACAACTGAAACAGATTTTTTATTGGCATTTGATCAATGTTTAAACAGGCTTCACCATCTCAAAAGATTTAACCTACAAGTAGTCCTCATTTAACAACTGGTCAGTTAATGACCATTTGAAGTTATGATGACCTCCCCAGAATAACTTATGATCTTGATTCAAAGTTCTGATGGCCACACAATCCCTCTGCAGTCATGTGATCACATTTTAGGTGCTCAGTAACTAGCTCACATTTATGGTCATTTGCAGGGCCCGGCTTGTGACTATAATTTTCAGCATTTTCTTTTTGCTGGTTTCCAGCAAAAATGTTCATTGGTAAAAAAGGGTTTGCTTCACAACCACCACAAAAAGGCCATAAAATTGGGCATGGTGAATTGTTTAACTACTGCCACAACTTATGACTGTAACTATGGGTTCACTTACAGTTGTAAATTGTACTTTGTAGCAAACTAGTGCTATTTCTCCCTATTTGGTATGCTCACTTATTCAGTCCAATATAGTTTAATCACTAGCAGTATATTGAGGATTGAATAGCTACAGGGAATAAATTTGAACCATTACCATGAATCTAAGTGGTAAGTGAATGAGTATCCAATTCAGCTAATATAGCAGTCAAGTAAGTGCTCTATCACCTGGCCAGCTTTTTCAACTCATTGTTAATATCTTGGTTGAAAGGCTGTTCTTTCTGAGCTTTGACCAGAAACTCTCGGGCTCTCTCATACTCCGTCAAGTAAAGGCATGCCTGGAAATTAAGAATACAAAATGCACATAAGTTGCAATTGCAGTTTGATCACTTCTCTTGAAGAGTAAAACAAGGTGAAGGATTTTCTTTTTTTGCCAGGTTCACATAGCAAGCTGGAATTATTTGCAATTCTGCCTTATTGATTGTAAGCAAGAAGTCTTGCACGCAATGATAAATTCATACAATGGACACTTTAGGACTATTATTAACATCAGTTTTGAGAGCATGTTGCACACACAAGAAGAATGACAGCTAGGCAGTGTGGGGAAGGGGAACTTATCATAAAATAGTACATAGCCAGACACAATGCAACAATCTGTCAAAGTCAAATTGGTGAGATTATTTCCTTCCACCCCCTCTAGCCTATAAAACTTTCTTCGAACCATTTGTTTACCTATGTCAAATAGGATACATTTACAAGCAAAGCACAGATCTGCACTCACTTAGCATCCATGGTCTCCATATTAGTACCCATTTTTAAAAGATGAGTTTAACATTGTGTAAATCTATCAATTGTGGTTTATAAATCATGGTTCATGGTTTAACTGGTTGGGCATTCCCAGAAACTGTATTTAAGTAAGAATTATTTTAATAAACTGTGGATTATAACGATATGTAATTTAAATCATTGCCTAACTACTTTTTTTTGTTTCCTGTCAAAGATGTTAACTATATTAGAAACAGAAAAGCAAGGATGTTTCTGTTTAAGAAAAGCAAAGTAGAAGTAATTAGATATCACATACTAGAATGTAATCTGTAAAGAATAAAGTAGATTCTCCATAAAATTTTTTACTGTTAAAATTATTTACTTTAAATCTCTTCATATACTGATAGCATTCGCTGACACTGCCTAAGTATCCAGTGGTGGGTTGCCCCCGGTTCGCACCGGTTCTATAGAACCAGTAGTAAAACCGGCGGGAGGCTCCAACATCATCAAAATGCTTCTGCGCATGCACGCGGCCCCGTTGCGAACTGGTAGTAAAGGTAAGTAGAACCCACCCCTGTAAGTATCTCATGGTGAATAAACCTGGGAAATTTTTCACACCCTATTTTCACTTTCGAAGCTAAAATGAGGATTGTTGTGCCAATTTCAGTGGTCAATTTACAATATGAAACACCAAATAATTACTTTAAGTTGATGATAAAAGAAGCTGAAACATTTTAATACACTCTTAGCAAATTATAGGCTATGTTTATATATATAGTTTATGATTTCCATTAACAAAACCCGCCCTAACAATTTCCTAGCAAGAAGCAAAGCTAGTCTGACTTAATAATAATAATAAAAAAAAGAACAACTCAGAATTCTGCAAGATATGCAAAATGGGGAAAAAAAAAACAACCTCCATACCTGGCCACATCTGAAGAGGGCTTTAGCATTCTTTTTATCTAACTCTAAGGCTTTTTCGCCATAGGCTAGGGCTCGATCTGGACGTTCCAACTTCAAGCAAACAAAAGATAAATTCAGGAAGACCAGAAGCCTGGCAGCATCAACTTTGTCTTTTTCAGTCTCCTTGGCACATATGCGATTGAGTACTGAAGAGGCCTGGTGAGTAGAAATAAAACAATAAACTTACATCAGAGAAAAGATCTGTGATAGAGAATTGCTGGAAATGCTCGTTAGACAAATGTACTGACTGCCATATGTGTTGGGTAGCATGGATGCTGACTTGAGACACAATTCAAATAAATGTTTATGTATTATTTATTAAGGATTTTATCTTACCTTCTATTAAGGAGCCCAAGAGGATCCCACTATTTATTCTCACAGCCACTCCATCAGGTTGGTTGGGCACAGAAAGAATGAATGGTCCAATCACCCAGTGGGCTTCTACACTAGAACTAGAGTTCTCGTCAACCATCTTAACTATATTACACAGGCTTTTTTAAATGATAATGTTCTTGTTTCTTCTGTGTAGCTGTCCCCCAATCTTACTAACTTCCAGAAAAAGACTTTGGAACATTCACAAGCGGTCAAACAAAAACCATTTTTTTTCAGATTCTAGTCAATGTTATCAATATTTAACAAATAATGACTCCAATTAATGTGATTTTTCACAGAGTTTTGTATTTCTAAAAGACCATGACAGAACCATATTAACTGCAAGATAACATATATAAAGTCTGATATGTTTTTTTAATTAGAACTTCCAGAAAACAGCATTTTCTAGAGCGTACATAGAATCATTGAGCTAGAAGCAACCTTGCAGGTCTTCTAGCTTAACCCCCCCCCCCCCCTGCTTATTGTTCTAAAAGTGCTTTTCTTGAAGATCTTCAGCAAAGGAGTACCCATAACTTTGGGAGGCAAGCTGTTTCACTATTTACCATATTTTTTGGACTATAAGATGCACCAGTGTATAAGACGCACCAAGATTTCAAAGAGGTAAAGTAAGAAAAAAAATGTTTTTGCCCTCCCTGGCCCTTAGGAGCACTCTGCAGGCCTCCCAAACCCTCTGTGTGCCCAGTTTTTTGCAAAAACGAACGAAAAATGGGCTGTTTTTTGCCCGTTTTAGCGAAAAATGAGGTGCGCATAGGGTTTGGGAGGCCTGCAGAGTACTCCTGGGGGCTGGGGGAGGGGAAAAAAAGACCATTTTTGAAAAAAAAAAGGGCGAAAAACAGGCTTGTTTTTCGGAAAAATGGAATGAGTGGGGTGGGACTTCGGGAGGCCGAAAATGGTTGTATTCGGTGTATAAGACACACCAACATTTCCACCCTCTTTTAGGGGGGGGGAAAGGTACATCTTATACTCTGAAAAATATGGTAATTGTTCTTACTGTCAGGAAAGTTCTCCTTAGTTCCAGATTGGATCTCTCTTTAATGAGCTTCCACCCATTGATTCATGTCCTGCCCTCAGGTGCTTTGGATAAGTTGACCCCTTCCTCCTGGGACTGCCCCTCAAATACTGTTAAGACAATTATCGTGTTACCCCTGAGCCTTCTCTTAGTCAGGGTAAACATGCCTAGTTCCCTTAACTGTTTCATCATACTGTTTAGCCTCTAGACCAGGGGTGTCAAACTCGCGTTGTTATGGCAGCGTCACGTGACGCATTGTGACTTTTTCCCCCTTTGCTAAAACAGGCGTGGGTATGGCCAGCGTGTGACACATCCGGCCCATGGGCCGTGAGTTTTACAGCCTTGCTCTAGACCCTTTATCATCTTTGTTGCTATTCTCTGCACTCTTCCTAGAGTCTCAGTATCTTTTTTGTATCATGGCAACCAGAACGCAGAATTCCAAATGTGGCCTCACTTGTGCTGCATAGAGTGGTACCATCACTTCTTGTGATCTTGATGCTATCCCTCTACTGATGCAGCCTAGGACTGCATAGGCTTAAAATTATTCACATTTCGGTGTGGATAGGAAGATTGTTGTGTTGGATACAATTTTAAATTTCTAGATGTAGTTTGTGATTCATTCCCCTATTCCATGAATGCTACTTACCCGTTTGTACCTCTCCTTGGCATCCATGAAACGTGTCTGACGGAAGAGGTAATTGCCAAATTCACGTTCTGTTTCTGCTACCTTTATAATTTTCTCCAGTGGAAATCTATCCTGTTGCTCCTTTGCAGAGAAATAACAATCTAGTTAGAGAAACTAGTCCCAACAGTTATAAGTTTAAGCTAAAATGGTTATGCTGGAAACCTACACAAGTTAGTTATTTAAAGCCCTAAATGACTTAAGACTGCCTCTCCTACTACAAATCTGCCCAATTTTTAGAAACCTTTTTAATTATTTCTCATTACCAGAATCTCAGTGATATTGTGGACATAGGAGAGGGTCTTGTCCAGACTATGGAATGCTCTCTACCAAGCAAGGTATATTTGGCCCATTCTTTCAACATTTAGGAAAATACAAAAAATATCCTTTTTTGTTAAGGCATCATTGCTAACTGATTTGACTTGCATTAATTTGCCTTTTTTATTGTTTGACATTTATAAGTCAGAGTGTAAATTTAGTCATGAGTGATATCTGCCATGAATAAGGCTGGAAAGCACAACTATTTTAAGGGAAGAAAAAGCAAAAAACTACAGTAGGGGATAGAAGGAAATGTATAAGCAAGCATATGTGATTTTATATCCTATAAACAGGATATAAATACACAGATTAATTAGTAACATTTGCCTTAGAACAAGGGTATCAAACTCGATTTCATTGAGGGCCACATCAGGATTGTGTTTGACCTCAGGGGACTGGGTGGGTCTGGCCGGGGCCAGCTCGACATCACTTGTGTCAGCTCAATGTCACTTGTTTTCGGCCGCAGCCCTCTGCCAACAAAAACAACGCTCGGAGGGGCCGCTTGCAAGCTCTGTTTTTGCTGGCAGAGGCAATGTAGGCCAGTCCTTTGTTGTTTCCAGGGTGGCCCCGCAGGCCAGATCTAAGCACCCTACAGTCCCCCATCTTTTGGAATGGTCAGGTGCCTGCTTAGTGTCTTGTACACATTGAAAACAATGTGATCATGCCAGTTCAGGGCTGAGAGCCACAGGCTTGCTACGCAGGTTAAAGTATTCTCTTGAAATCTCTTCCTCTCCAATCTCTCCACTCTGCAAGTGGGGTGAGGATGTAGCCATCTTTCCTTTGCCTGACCCTTTTCTGCTGCTGGCGCAACTGCATTGCTCTTGATGTATATAAGAGCATACAGTTTACTCTCTTGAAATCTCTTCTCCAATCGATGTGCTATGAAGGAGTGGAGGGAAAGGCAAAGGAGATGGCCTACAGAAATCGCTTGCTTCCCTTCCTTACTAAGCATGCAGTCATAGACTTCATGACTGCATTGCTTAGTGACAACCATTTTGGCAATCTCCACTGTCATCATTAAGCAAGGACCATGTTGGTTCTTAAGTGAGGACCTCATGTGACTGCGGCATAGGAACAGGCACTGAAACTGCATTCCAGGCAAACAGGCCAGTGTGGGGATGGGTACTACAGAGTATGATATCCTCATACCATCTGGGAGCTCCTTGGGGGAAAAAAGCCAGAGAAACTTGCAACTTCCTGCTGGCTTCCTCCTTGACTTCACGTGAAGCCAGCAAGGAAGGTTACAAATAGTGATAATGTGACTGTACAACACTGCAACTGTTGTAATAACAAGTTGGATGCCAAGTGCTTGAATTGCCATCATGCAACGCCATGACGGTTGCAACTTCAAGTTCTGGTCACGAGTCTCCCTTGTTCTGTGCTGTTGTAATTTGAATGGTCACTGAATGAGTATTTGTAACCCAAGGAGTAATTGTAAATGCCCATTTGGGGCAGTTCCATAAATTCAAAACTTTGATCACTCAATAGCAGCAGCAAAGCTAACATACATCAAGGATTGTCTGTGATTTAGTATTTATTTCCCATTAATCTGTTTCCCTCCAGCTACATTCCATACAGCTAAATGGAAAAGAAAAAATACAAGATTTGACACTATGTACGAAAGACTGATTGGGATTTTTGTATCCTAGCTAGAAATAGGGGATAATTTTGTTTGGCTCATTTTTCTTCGTGTTATCAAAGTCAACATTTTTCTTCATGAACAACATGGAAAGAACTTAGGATCAAACAAGAAAGCACTAAGTATGCATGAAAAGAAAACTGCCAAGATCCATCCATTCTTAGATTGAATGTAAGACCAACAAGGTAGTTGATTTTTATTAATAGGTCAGATGCACGGAAAGCTGCCTTGTCTTTAATTATTTTGGCCCTTCAACTGCTATGTCCAATTCTAATGCTTTCACTTTTCCTATAGTTGGAGATTGCAGAGAGCAATCTCCAACTTCAATAGCTCCTCAGTGGTAACATTTCTATTTAATTTAATTTATATGCTGTCCATCTCATGGTTTGAGGTGACGGTGAGCAGCTTACTTGTAAAAAATAGTTTCACAAGGACCACTGCTGTACAAATTATAGTTCAAAACCTCTAATTTCAGAAGATGTAATTGAATGGTACTAATACAGACTATTAGATATAAATTTGATAACTCACAGGAGGCAGGTCAAAGAACCTATCTGATTCTGCCGAGTCCAAAAAGTCCAAAAGCTCAACTTCAAACAAGACTGTGGAATTGGGGGGAATCAAAGGAGGGCAACCCAAAGTTCCAAAGGCATAATTTGGCTTGAAGAGAAATCTTGCCAACTCTCCTTTTTGCATTGTGAGTAATCCAACTTCCAAGCCCCTCAGAGTAATATCTAGGAAAGCAAAACAGAAAATCCTTATTTCCAGAATTTCCGTACTGTATTACTGTTTGTTTTGAACTGATTGCAGAAGAAAGAAGAATCACGCAAAAAATACAGAAATGGCAAAAGAGCATGTGGCAAACTGGTTTGTTCAGAGTAACAGGAAATCATTCAAGATGTGACAATGGAGATCACAGAGGATAAAGAGTTATAATGCATTAGATCAGATATCTATATAAGCATTTACTGATTAAACTCAAATTATATTTATATCCACTAAGTCGTGTATCTTTCACTCACCTTCACCAAGTTTCATGAGTTTGGGGTTTTTCTTGAACCAATTTGTATCAAAGGGTCTGTCTGTGTGTTCTAAATACCCTGAAAATTTCACTGAAAAATATCAGAATCAGAATAAATGTCATTGAGAAACATTGAACATATTAATTTCATCGGCGTAAATGTCCTTAGGAATAGTTTTGCTATGTGAAGTTTGTTGAGCTTGGCATTGTTTTAAATTCCTTAATCAAGGAACACATTATCGGTTACACTTTTTTTCCCCTTTTGGAACACAGAATATGATGTTATATAAAATGCAGAAATATTAAAACAAAGGCAAAGAACCTAAAGACATAAAAAAGAGAAAAAACGCCTTTTATATTAACACACATTATACTTTTCCAAAACTTTATATTCTTGCAAACCATCTTATTTCTACCATATCCACACACACTTCATATACTATGTCTTGTTCTTCAAACTTGACACCTTTTTTTGTTAATCTCACCAACTCATCCAACCACAACTTTCTTGATCTTCCCCTTTCTTTATATTTGTTTTGTGATTTCAACCTCTTTGATTCTCTTTATATGACCAAACCACTTCAAAGTACCTGTTACTCTATTTTGTATTTCATTCACATCCATTCAGTACTCATTTATTCTTAACCTCACATCTGCAGTTTTTTCAACACACACTTTAATAAGTATCCATTCCCATTGCAGTCATCTTTTGTTTCTTCATATGCTTATTTCCATATATGCATATAGGCAGAAACATGTATATACTGTCATTTTTACTTTATTCCACACACACATTCCTCCTAATGGACTATTCATTAATCAGTACTGTCCTATAAGCATTTGTTTGTTAAATTCTTCATCCATTTTTCCTCCTTTATTAAACATTTTACCAAGGGATACTAATTCATATTTTATTATAGTTTTTTTTATCATAGATTTATTTTAGTTTTGGGTCATAGACCTTATGAAATGGAATACTTATTTCCTTGTCAAGTTCAATTACTGTATAGTATTTTAATTGTTTATCCTTCCTTTTTAACTTTATAAGTAACTCAAAGGAGCAAATATATGTAATACTACTTCCTCCTTCTATTTTCCTCACAACAACCACCCTATGAGGTGGATTAGGCTAAGAGAGAGTGACTGTCCCAAGTAACCAAGTATCCCAAGTAGCCTCAGCCCTGCCCGCACTGCTAGATGTCCTGGCCGAATTGGCGGTTGAACTCCCCAACCTTCTGGTTGTGGAAGATTTCAATTTTCCATCGGCCAGGGAGACATCTGAGTCAGTCCGGGAGTTCATGGACTCCATGACAGCCAGGGACACACACTCGACCTGGTTTTTCTCTCTGAACAGTGGATAAATGATCGTGGTAGGGGAAACTTGTCAACCTATCCCCTATCATGGTCCGATCATTCCCTCCTCAGGCTGGACTTTCTCTCCGTCATCCCCTGCCGCTGGGAAGCGGAACTAGTGAGATTGTTCCACCCCAGGCACCTGATGGACCCAGAAGGGTTCCTGACGGAGTTTGGGCCTTTTCTTTATCCCATGATTCGTCTGAGGCCCTGGTTGCAGCCTGGGAACAGGCCGCGGTGGGGGCCTTGGATCGAATTGTGCCTTTGTGGCCTCTGACCCAACGCAAATCCCGGGTGGCTCCCTGGTTCACTGCGGAGTTCAGGGAAATGAAGCGTCGGAGAAGACGCCTGGAGGGCAGTTAGAGATCCTCCTGATCCGAATCTGATTGAACACAGTTAAGAACCCATATTAGGTCTTATCTTGTGACAATGGAAGCGGCAAAGCACCAATATTTTGCCGCTCTTATTGCATCTGCAGAAAATCGCCCAGCCGCCCTGTTTAGAGTGACCCGCTCTCTCCTAAATCATGGAGTGAGGGAGGACCCCTTGCAGGCAGAGCTGAGGACTTTGTACAGTTTCTGCAAGATAAAATCACTCAGATTCGGATTGGGTTGGACTCTGACTGGGCAGAGTCTGACGAGTCGACAGGGGCCTGTCCTGATGGTAACATCTGAGTTGAATTTGAGCCTGTTTCGATGGATGAAGTGGATAGGATCATGGGTCGACTGGGTGCCTCCACATGTTTATTGGACCCTTGTCCCTCCTGGCTCCTTTCCGCAGCCAGAGAGGTGACTGGAAGCTGGATTCAAGCAGTTGTCAATGCTTCTTTGAGGGAAGGGGTCTTCCCCACCACACTCAAAGAGGCGGTGGTTCGTCCCCTCCTCTAGAAGCCCACCCTGGATCCAGACTCCCTTAATAACTATTGTCCAGTCTCCAACCTTCGCTTTATAGCGAAGGTTGTTGAGTCTGTGGTGGCACAGCAGCTCCCGCAGTTCCTGGAGGAAACTGAGTACCTAGAGCCGTACCAATCGGGTTTCAGGCGCGGTTACAGCACAGAAACGGCATTGGTCGCCCTAGTAAATTATCTCTGGCGGGCCAGGGATGGGGGTTGTTCCTCCATCCTGGTCCTTCTTGACCTCTCAGCGTCTTTCGATACCATCGATCATGGTATCTTACTGCAGTGACTCGGGTGGGTTGGGGGTGGGAGGCACCATTTTACGGTGGTTCTCCTCCTACCTCTCAGGCCGCTTGCAGTTTGTGTGGACGGGGAGAGAGAGATCCACGCCGAGGCCCCTCACGTGTGGGGTGCCTCAGGGGTCGGTTCTCTCTCCTCTGCTCTTTAAATCTACATGAAGCCGCTGGTTGAGATCATTCGTGGTTTCGGGGTGAGGTACCATCAATATGCTGATGACACTCAGCTTTACATCTCCACCCCGGATCTCCCTGGGGATGCCCTTTCTGTGATGTCCCGCTGCCTGGAAGCAGTGCGGGCCTGGATGGGAAAAAACAGACTCAGACTCAACCCATCCAAGACCGAGTGGCTGTGGATACCGGCATCTCTTGATCTAGTCACTAGTGATGGGAGGGGAGATCCTTACTCCCTCAGAAAGGGTCTGCAATTTGGGGGTCCTCCTGGATTCACGGCTATCCCTAGAAGATCATTTGACGGCCGTGACCAGGGGGGGCTTCGCACAGGTACGCCTTGTGCGCCAGTTGCGCCCTTTCCTAGATCGGGATACCCTTGCCACGGTCACTCATGCCCTTGTTACGTCTCGGTTGGACTACTGCAACGCCCTCCACATGGGGCTGCCCTTGGGATGCACCTGGAGACTACAGTTAGTCCAGAATGCGGCCGGGCGGGTTGTTACGGGGGCTTCTCGGTACTCCCGTGTGACACCTCTCCTCTTCATTTCAAATGCCACCTTCATTTCAAATGCCACCTTCATTTCAAGGTGCTGGTGCTCACCTATAAAGCCCTACATGGCTTAGGCCCGGGGAATCTGCAGGATCATCTCCTGCCTTCCTCCCACTGTCCGGTGCGCTCACAGAGCGGGCCTCCTCAGGGTGCCGTCAGCCAGACAATGTCAGCTGGCGGTCCCCAGGGGGAGAGCGTTCTCTGTGGGAGCGCCGACCCTCTGGAATGGGTTGCCCACCGGCCTCAGGACAGCCCCAGACCTCCTCTCCTTCCACCGCGAATTGAAGACGTGGCTTTTTCACCAGATGGGCTGAATCCGTAGGGGTGATTTCAAATAATTTCAATAATTTTTAATTGATTTTAATTTAACTTTAAACTGATTTTAAATTGTTTATGTAATTCTTTGTTTTGTTTTGTAAGCCGCCCTGAGTCCTACGGGAGAAGGGCGGCATATAAATTACATAAATATATAAATAAAATAAATAAATAAACTCATCTGGCTTTCATGACTAAGGCAGGACTAGAACCAATAGTCTCCTGATTTCTAGGCTAGCACTTTAACGACCCTACCAAACTGGCTCTCAAACAGTAATCTTTGAAGCATTATTTTTCAGATCCATACTCTTCATTGCATCATGCAATCTAATGTTTGCTGTAGATCATTCTTGGTCCCAGCTGATAACACACCATTATCACAAGCATTCCTTATATAACTACAAATCTGTAAATAACTAAGAACATGTCTTTGCCTACTTTCTACTCAATGTGAAATCATTTACTAAGCATTGTTTTATTGTTCCTGTATGATTTACTTGCCTTATATATTGTTATCACATTCAAAATAGTCCATAATGAATAGTATTAGCTTTATTATACGCTTACATTAATTCAATAAACTTTTCTTCACACATTCTTGCTGAGCAATTAAAAATCTGGACTGCATGCAAGTCACACCTCAATTTGGCTTATCACTTCTCATACTATTTCAGTCTGACGGCTGCTAAACACCTTCTCAAACACATTTGATAAATTAACCCCCCTATAATGTTCTCTACAAAGGCACATATACTTTAATATTATTAACTTACCTGTACTGTTACACAGGTGCTATGTGAGTATTCTGGCAATTTTTTTTACTATTTGAATAAAGCACAGTGCAGCCATCAGAACCTCTTAGAAGCATAAGAATATAATTAATGAAGATCATTTGCCTAATTTTTCAGAACAAATGGTACAAATATTAATTTAGAAACAAGATCCATTTGCTAATTAATCTGATCTTTTAATTTTTCCTTCTCTAGCTCTTAATTAAATAAGGAAAAATAGATACCATATAATATCAATATTCGATAGACCCTAAAACCACAACAAATCAATGCAACTACTTTACCTAATACTGATGAATCAGGAGGGACTGTCTCACCAGAGCCATCTCGGATTATTTCTTTCAACACTCCTCTGTCACCAGTAATATTCTGCATACGGTGACCCAACCACTGGTAAGACTTGGAACAATGAACATAAGAATATGCCAAGCATAATATTAATCTCTTTTGCAAAACCAAATCCGTCCTGAAAGAGCTTTGCATGATTGTTAGCCTTTAATGAATTTACCAATAAAGTGAACTTAATAAAATATTTGCTAAATGTTTTACTTTTGGATAAGCTGTTTGAAGGTACATAAAATATCAGAATACACTGTAGATACCGATTGTTTAGTGTATTTATTACTATATAATCCCTACTTTCTTGAATTGAGAATTGAGGTTTATAACCCTTTTGATTGATGCAACAGACTGCTTTTAGAATGCTTTAAATTCCTATTAATTTAATCTCTTATTCATGGTAATTAAACCTATTTTACTTATTGAGCCAATCATGTAAAATTTTATCATTACTATACTGTATATTTTGCACTTGGCTTAAATAGTAAATTACAATAAGACTACTTATTTAAATTATCAAGAAGCATAACCAGAAAGTTGAAAGAGTTTACATATTTTGATATAAAGCACATTGACTTGAATTTGGGCGAAGGAAGGAGAAACATTGGCCAACTCATATATTAGCTTTAATGTCATTCGTTCAGTTTTTGCTTAGGAGGCAAAAGAGTCCACTAAGTATGGTTTGTAAATTTTGGTTATGAATTAGTACTACAGTATTGGGGAACTCTAGGCATTTTAATATGTGAAAAAAACCCCATGCATTCTGAAACAGTCCAAGAAACCAATTTTACGTGCCCATAGATATTTGGTGTGAGATAAATCAGATAAAATAATTTAAGAGCAAAGAAGGACCAGCAAAACACCAGAAGGTCCCAAGATTCAATCCTAGGAGTTCCCCCAAAATGATGTGACCTGAGATAAATCTACCAGTTTTGGGCCGTAAAAACAACAACAAAAACCTGCTTAAAGGCCAGCTAGCGAGTTGTATATAGCAGGGGTCTCCAACTTTGGCAACTTTAAGCCTGGAGGACTTTAACTCCCAGAATTCCCCAGCCATGGTTTGTAAATTTTGGTTATGAATTAGTACTACAGTATTGGGGAACTCTAGGCATTTTAATATGTGAAAAAAAAACCCATGCATTCTGAAACAGTCCAAGAAACCAATTTTACATGCTCATAGATATTTGGTGTGAGATAAGTCAGATAAAATAATTTAAGAGCAAAGAAGGGCTAGCAAAACATCAGAATGTCCCAGGATTCAATCCCAGGAGTTCCCCCCAAAATGATGTGACTTGAGATAAATCTACCAGATTTGGGCCACGAAACAAAACAAAACAACCACTTCAAGGACAGCTAGTGAGTTGTATATAGCAGGGGTCTCCAGCCATGGCAACTTTAAGCCTGGAGGACTTCAACTCCCAGAATTCCCCAGCCAGCAGAGCTGGGGAATTCTGGGAGTTGAAGTCCTCCAGGCTTAAAGTTGCCATGGCTGGAGACCCCTACTATATAGGTATAGTAGCCTGACACGAAGCAACATCGAAAGCTATCGGGATCCATTTTCCAAATCACTTTTAGTGAGCCTCCATCCCCGTCAAAGCAGAACTGAGTGGTCAGCATAATCCGCCCTTCTTCCTTCGCGACTTCATCGAAACGCGCGAGCCGCGAGGGTGGCGCCAGTATATGGAAGAAAGGTGCCGGAGGAAGACACCAAGAAGCCTCCTTCCTTCGCCTCACCCCGAAATTTCCCACCCCGGTGCCGTCTTCTCCTCCTCCTCGCAGGCTGCTCCCATTATCCTGCCAGCGTCGCTCGCCGCTTCCCCTCATTTCCATGCCTTTCCAAAGCAAGCAGTTGGAGCAATGGGTCTCCCTGAGGCCTGCCCCCCCCCCCCTTTCCCGCCTTAACCGCCGGAGCAAATGGGAAGCGTCCCCTCCGAATACTTTGCAGCCCTCGATCAATCGGAACAGTCGAGGTCTCGGCCCACCCACCGGCGCTGTTTTACAAGCGCAGCTGCGTGGCCGCTTGCTTTTTACTTTGAGGACTTGCCTGTAATTGTGGGTAGTAGCTGTTGTATCCTGCAAACTGCAGGATACTTTGCAACAATTAACTGTCAGACCCGGCTCCTTCTTGTGTGTAAACGTCCTGTTTATCTCATAGTCCGGTCAGAGGGACGTCTGGAGAGTTTAATGCGTTGAAATACGAGCAGAAAAGGGACTGCCACAAAGGAGTCAAGCTATTCTCCAAAGCACCTGAGGGCAGGACAAGAAGCAATGGGTGGAAACTAATCAAGGAGAGAAGCAACTTAGAACTAAAGAGAAATTTCCTGACAGTTAGAACAATTAATTAGTGGAACAACTGGCCTCCAGAAGTCGTGAATGCTCCAACACTGGAAGTTTTTAAGAAGAGATTGGATAACCATTTGTCTCAAATGGTGTAGGGTTTCCTGCCTAAGCAGGGGGTTGGATTAGAAGACCTCCAAGGTCCCTTCCAACTCTGTTATTCTATTCTAAAAAACTGCAAGATGAAGCTATGTGAAGAGCTGAGGGTTTATATCATCTTTGTAAACTTCAGGGAAGAGCAGGATAAAATAAAAATATAAGGGGACGTGATTGTCATAATAAAGTAGCAAAGTAATAAATAAAGTAATAAAGTAGGAAAAGCGGGTCCAGCTAGATGATCACTGAAGGTCCCTCATAGTTTTGTAGAAGAGAAATTGTGCTTGCAAATGTATCCAGCTGAAATAAAAGGAAGACACATTCCTTCTTTGATGTAGAACCAGTGAGGAGAGGCCCCTCAGCTGTCAGAGATACAAGCATTTTGGGTGATTTACACTTTAAAGGTCAGAGAGACAAGGATGACCATATTGTTCTATCAACAAGAGATAATTTGAATCTATGCTTCAGTAATCTACATGAAGAATTATGAATGTTGGCAGAGAATAAAATGAAACAGAAATTAGGAAATATCAATTAAAAATGACAAATGTATATGGCCATATGAATTGCTGAGTTAAAAGAATCCTTTGTTTGAAAATGTATAAAGACTGAGGTTTCCATTTTATAATTTGCTCAGACTCTTTAGGTAGCAATACCTGTTTGAGCCTTATTGCAATAATAAAGCTGACTGCCCAAAGGGATGTCTCTTAATTCCTTCCTTCCATAACAATAATACTCTAATCTTTTTTGATCTTGGATATGTAGTTTAATGATTGTGCATGCAAAACGCTCTTAACTAGGTTAGTTACACACCCAAGGTGCAACGTGCAAAACACAAACTTAGTTGTTTAGCGTGTTTAGTTTATGGCACAACTGCATTAACTGGGTTGTGAATAGAATAATACTTAGACTTATATATCACTTTACAGCCTTCTCGAAGTGGTTTTCAGAGTCAGCCTATTGCCCACAACAATTTGAGTCCTCATTTTACCGACTTTGGAAGGATGGAAGGCTGAGACAACCTGGAGCCGGTCTGAATCAAACTTCTAGAGTGAACAGTGAGTTAGCCCTGCAGTACTGCATTCTAACCACTTCGCCACCATGGCTCTTTAATGCAGCCAGTGTCACCTCTGTCTCTTGACATTTTACATGTTTACTTCCACATTAGCACATGGCACATATTCCGTCTTCCATGTCTTTGCTTTCTTGTACTTGTGAAAATAACCTTGGAAGAGGTTTTTCAAACTCCAAAGGTTGTGTTTTGTATTCTCTGTTACAAGGATTGATGGATCAGGCCCAATGAAGAGACTTGAGACTTCAAGTAAAATATCTCTCCTTTTATTTGCAGGTTCATCATATCATCACTTGGTTACATTAGGATCTGAGCAACATGGAGGAGTGTGCCCACCTTTTGTACCTGTGGGCGGGGATTCAGGTAAGGAGGGGCCTATGGGAGGAGCTGGCCAGGTGGGTGTCTGGGTTAACCCTTGCACTGCTGAGCTATAGCTGGTCCCTGGCACGGGTAGGACATTTATACCTGACAAATCCCCCTCTAAATGCCTGACCTGTGTCTGTAGGCCTGACTGACCGGTTGGTACCCTGTGGTGAATGTTGAGCTTGGAAACTAAGTGTGAGTGTTGTTTGCCCTGCAGAGGTTTTGTGAGTATGTCTGCGGTCTGTTCTTCTGTATCGCAGTGTATGGCCTTTATGAAACCGATTCTGGAGAGCTGTCTCACGTGCCTGTATTTTATATCTATGTGCCTTGATCTTTGCCCTACAGCGTCGGACATGGATATTTCTATAGCGGCTTTGTTATCCTCGTAAATATTTATTGGGTAAGCTGGTTCTTTCCACACGCTGGCCAGTAGGTCGTCGAACCAGATGAGGTTGTTGGCGGCTTTGGAGAGGCATATGTATTCAGCTTCAGTAGTCGAGGTTGCCACCAAGATTTGCTTGCCTGTATACCAATGTACCGGACTGTTATTTAAGTAGAATATGTATCCAGACGTGCTCTTCCGGCCTTTGGCGTCTCCGGCCCAGTCAGCATCGGCGTAGCAGGAAAGGATGGGTTCGTTGGATTTTTCAGGCTCTAGGGTTAGGCATGCATTGGCACTTTATTTCAGGTATCTTAGCACCCTTTTCACTGCGTCCCAGTGGTATGTGGTGGGTTTGCTCACGTGTCTGGACAATAAATTAACTGATAGGGCAATGTCTGGTCTTGTCCAGTTAGCGATATACAGGAGAGAGCCTATGACTGACCTGTACAGCGTGTTGTCTTCAAATCCGGGTGATTCATCATGCATGTTTCTCAAGAAGTCCGTCTGCATGGGCGAATCACACCCCTTGGCGTCTGCCATGTTGCACTTGTGGAGTAACTCTTCTATTTTCTCTTTCTGTGACAGCTGGAAACCTTTTGGTGTTTGGTTGACTTGCACCCCCAGGTACCGGTTTATCTTTCCGAGGTATTTTAGGGTGAAGTGCTCGCTCAGTCTGCTGGCGAAGGTGTCGCGGTTCTCTTCGTGCTTGCTGATATATAGTATGTCATCCACGTAAACCAGGATGTATTCTGGCGAGTCCCCCTCCTTCCTGGTGAAGAAGCAGTTGTCAGCTATGGTCGCCGTGAACCCCATAGACTTCAGTGCCTCTACCAAGCATTCGTACCAGCGTTTGCCTGATTGCTTCAGTCCGTATAGGCTCTTGTGGAGTAACCAGGTGTCCCCCCTGTTGGTTTCTTTGCTGTGAGGCGCTCTGATGTATATCTCTTTATCTAGATTGGCGTGCAAGTAGGCGGTCTGCACATCAAACTGGTGCACCTCCAGTCCTAGCAGTGATGCGATGACCAAGGCGCTTTTTACGCTCTCTGTCCTTACGGTGGGCGAGTAGGTGTCAGTGTAGTCCTCCGGGAACCTTTGAGCAAACCCCTGGGCAACTAATCTTGCTTTGTATAGGCTTTGCCCACCCTCTAAGTTTTTGATCTTGAAGATCCATCGGGTGCCTATTGTGTTCTTGCCCTCTGGGACTTTGGTTGGGGTGTAGACCTCTAGCTTCCTCAGGCTGTCCAGCTCTTTGGCCATGGCTAACTCCCACTTTGCCCTCTCTTCCTGGGGTAGTCTCAATACCTCTTCGTAGGAGTTGGGTGTGACATGATTCGTGTGTACGTGCATCACGTAATCATTTAGCCTTCTTGGCAATTGGTTTCTGGTAGACCTGAACGGTCTGTCTACTGTCTGCTCAGTGTCATGCAGATGTCTGGCCTCTCTTTGGGTCAGTGAGTCTACACTTATCTTGGGGTGATTCTCCTTCCATCCCTCAACCTTGATGCCTTGGAGGTTGGGCCTGGGCCTACCCCCTTCCCGTCCATCCACTGTCTCGCTTTCGTCTTGAGCTTGCTCAACTGGACTATCTTCTCGCTTGGTGGATACCTCGTTTAAGTGTATTCTGGACCAGTTGGCTTGCTCATGGAAAGTCGCTGTCCTAGATACCACGAATCTATTATTGCTATCCACAAACCTGAAGCCCTTGGTTCCTGGCTCGTATCCCATAAACCTCAGTCTTCTGGATACCTTGTTCCCTTTTTTGCGTAACTGTTTGGGTATGTGGACATCAGCGGTCACGCCGAATACATGTAAGTGTGCTATCTGTGGCTTTTTGTTGTACATGAGCTCGTATGGTGTTTTGTCTATCACACTGGACCATGTTCTGTTGAGAGTGTAGTTGGAATAGACCAGGGCTTCAGACCAGAAGTGCTGGCCAATGCCCGCGTCCTCTAAGGCGCACCTGACCATCGTCTGGAGCGTGGAGTTGCGCCGTTCTGCGACCCCGTTCTGAAAAGCGGAAAACGGGGACGACGTAAAGTGAATCACGCCTTTGGACCTGAGCCAATGGGAGAAGTCCTTAGATAGAAACTCAGATCCTCTGTCAGTCATGATTTGCTTGATCTGTGTGTTGTTTTGGGTTTCTACTCTTTTGTAAAACTCTTTGAATTTCTGGAAGGCCTCATCCTTTTTCCTTAAAGTATAGACGAAGCCATATCAACTAAAGTCATCTACTATGGTGAGAAAGTATCTTTTCTTGTAATTTATGGATGGCCTTAGGGGCCCTACCAGGTCCATGTGAACTAGGTCGAATATTTGTTTGGCGGCGCGTAACGACTTCTTGGGCCTGGGTTTTACCTTTAATTTTGAACATTTGCACACCGAGCACTCGAGGTAGTTTTCACAGTTCTTTATTTTGACACCCTCGGTACAATTGGCCATTTTCTGGACCACGGGGAAGCTGGCGTGCCCTAGCTTCCGGTGTAGCAGATGAGCACAGTCGTCATGCATGGGTTTGCCTATTGAGGGCCCCTTTTGGGTGTGTCTGTTGTGTCGTGTCTCTTGTGTCGTGTCGCCATCACTATCTACCTCTCTCCCATCTACTTGTTCTCCCTCAGTCCTGCCCTGATCGGTGCCCTCTGTGTCCTCTGAGCTGGTGCACACGCTGTGGGCGTCATCCTCATGGAAAGTTATGTATGGTAACCCTTGGTTGACGGTTACTCTCCCTATATCTTCCCCATCCTTGCTGACTTTGACATAACCATTTGTGAAGGTCACCTCAGCCCCTGATTCCTTGCTAAGCTTTACTGCGGCTAGAATGTTGTGGGGTATCCCCGGGACTAGCAGTACCCCCTCTATTTTCCCCAAGCCTGGCAATGTAACTGTCCCTTTGCCTGTCACCCTAACCTGATTTTGGTCTGCGACTTTGATCGAAAAGTCTTCCCTCTTGAATGATGAGAGTAGCTTCTGATTGTAGGTGGTGTGATTGGAGGCTCCCGAGTCCAGGAGCCATGAGCTGGTGCCTTTGTCTTGGTATGTGATGTGTGTGCGCTCGCCTATCCCATATAATGACCCTGTCCTGCTGTCGCGCGAGCTGTCTCTGTTCCCCCTCCTGTCCCTGGGATTGGGTGAGTCCCTGCGCCTATACCTTTCTTCCGATGTGTGCCTTTCCGTTTGTCTGTGCCTGTGCTCTGGTCTGCCTCTCTCCCTATAGTTCTTGGGGCAGTCCCTTTTGATGTGTCCCCTTGACCCGCAGATATAACATTCTGGCATGTTGTGTTGTCTCTCTTGGAAGACTACTCTCTTCTCACTCTTATGTTCTCTGGGAGGGCCGGGGCGGCTCCTTCTCAGATTATCTTCTGCGATCAGTTTATTGGATAGCTTCTCCACAGATAGCATTCCCAGACTAACGGTATCTAAGTGTGTCAAGAAGTTATTCCATGAGTGATCTAAAGAGTTAATTATTACGCTCTTCATAATCTGGTCGGAAATAACTTCTCCCCTGAGGTGTAGCTCTGCCCTGGTACCGCTTAAGGACACTAGGTGCTCACTCATAGGTGTTCCTGGCTTAAGTCTGGCAGAAAAGAAGTCTTTGGAGATTTGGGTGGTGGTGGACACACTCTCACTGTAAAATAACCCAAACATTTTTCCTATAATTTCTGATACTGTGAGGTTATGTCCAATACAGTGGTAAATAGTGGGTGATATGCTTGCAATTAAAAGATAGAATGCCCTATGGTGCATGCAATCCAGCTCTAAAGACCATGGTCTCTCTGGGGGATCATTAATAAAATGAGACATATTCTCTTTTAGGAATACCACTTGGAGTTGCTGTGACCACTCTAGGATATTGCCCCCATCCATTCTCAACTTGGGAAAGTCAACAGGTAAGTTCCCAGCACTATTAGTAAAGTTACTTACTGCTGGCTGTTGTCCATGGTTCCTTATGTGCCTATAGCAGCAGAAAGGCATGGGAACGCTTGCCGGTAGTTTAAAAGTCCCGCTTTGTAATTTTTTTCTTTTTTCTTCCTCTAGGCGGAAGAGCGCATGCGCGAAGTCCATTTCAGCTCCGCCGTCGCTGTGGAAGGACCTGTTCATCGCGGCTCCGCTGTAGAGGCCTCTGTCGGTCGGGTAGGCCTCGGCTTCGGCCTTGGGGGTCCAGGTGTGCTCCGGAAGGCGTCGTCCAGCAGCTGCTTCTCCGGAATGAAGATCCTGGCGGCGCTGGAGCTCCGGCGATGGCTGTAAGTAGCTGCCCCAATCCATGCGGTCCGGGATGTGCGGCCTGGGCGATCGGAGGCGCGGTGTCCCTGGGGTGCGAAGGTGGGCTGGCGAGTTGTCGCGGGCGTCGGTGGCTCTCGGGTGGGTGCTTCGTTGCCCCTCTCCTCGTCTTCCCTTTTGTTTTGGCCTCTCCGGCTTCTCTTTAGTGATTTTGAGGCCTGGGCCGAAGGCGGCGGCAAGGGTCTTCATGGCCCTATCCACTTGCCGCTCGCTGGGGGTGTACCAGGGGTCGGAGTCGGATTCGGTCCCCTCTCCCCGGTCACTTTCACCATGGTTTATGGTCCGGCATTTTTCGCGCGCCGGCCATTTTGAATTCTGTTTGTTGATTGGTTGGGGGTCGGCCATCTTGTCCGACCACGTGGACAAAGATGGCCACCGTTTCAAATTTAGAGCGGGGCTTTGGGGCTCGGTGGCCGTTGGAAGTGCCCTTTTGGGCGATCCACTCACCGAGTCCAGCTCCTCGAGTTCGGAGTCCGAGCCTTCTTCGCTCCTTGCCACCTCTCGGTCGATTATGAAGCTCCGCAGGTCGGCAAGGAGGTTCTTGTCGCCGGCTCGCTCTTTCAACAGCTGCAGGACGTCGAGTCGTAGCTTCTCTTCTTCTTGGTCGTGGTGGGCCCTTTTCCCTTTCTCGATCTCCCCCCTTTCTTCCGTCGCGGTGGCTTTGGGGGTGGTTGAGGTTCCTGCCTTCCCTGGCGAGTCCGATGGGTTGCTTTCCCGTTGCTTCGGGGGTGTCGCCATTCTGCAGGTAGGTACGGGTCCTTGTCTTGTGGCTTGGGATCTCTGGGCCTTACCAACCATCCTCTGCTACCATTTTGTTACAAGGATTGATGGATCAGGCCCAATGAAGAGACTTGAGACTTCAAGTAAAATATCTCTCCTTTTATTTGCAGGTTCATCATATCATCACTTGGTTACATTAGGATCTGAGCAACATGGAGGAGTGTGCCCACCTTTTGTACCTGTGGGCGGGGATTCAGGTAAGGAGGGGCCTATGGGAGGAGCTGGCCAGGTGGGTGTCTGGGTTAACCCTTGCACTGCTGAGCTATAGCTGGTCCCTGGCACGGGTAGGGCATTTATACCTGACATTCTCAGCTTCAGTGAGGCTAATATGTTGTTTCAAATGGATTTTGAGCCTTTCTTTCTCTTTTATAATCAATATGGCTTCTTTCTCTTTTTCTATTTTATAGCACGAAGTAAAGTGGGCCAGGTCAGTTAGAGAACTGTTTTGTCTGAAAAACAGCACTTTGAGACTGGATAGAGCTGGTCAATCCTTTGTAACTCTGTTATGGATTGTATACTCTAAGAACCGATATGACAGAAAGCATGAATTGATATTTAGATTATTTTGGAGAGTCAAGTGTAGTATAGTATATAAGTTAAAATCCCAGGCTAGAAACCAGGAGACTATGATTTCTAGTCCCGCTTAAAGCACAAAGTCATGTTGGAAGAAATACCCTTTTTGGTTCAGTTCCAAGTGGGGAAAAAAGACACTGGATTCATGGAAGTTGCTTGGAAAAAAGGTTTATTCATGAACAAGATCACATGGCTTGAGTTCCTGAACAGAAAAGGGCAGAGATGCTGAGAGTGCCTTGGTTTTATGCCCTCTGTTGGGTTTTGAATTTGAGCTTGTATTCTGATTGGTTGTCAGACTCCCATGGGGCCATGCAGGGGCAACTCTGTAGGCTGTGTTTTGAGTCCAAGTTTGGTTGAGCCTTGCTGGATGATGTAATCTTCCCAGGTGCCATGTGGTGAGGTAGGTAGAGAGCTAATCCTATCTTTGTTGGATCTTGCATTTGCCTATGAATAGACCTAGCTATCTCTTTATCACTTAAGTACTGACATCTGCTGTGGGCTATTGAGGAGTGTGGGGGCTATTAAGAGTGAGTCTGTTTCCTGCCTAAAAACATGTTTCTCCATTTCTCATCCAGGGAAATATAATATTCTGCCTTTTTAATATTTCCTAAAATATTTCATTGTTCTAGGAGAGGGGTGGGTGCTAAGTTCCTACAGTCAGCAAGGTGACCTTGGATCAGTTACACACTCTCAGCCTTAAGAAGGAGGCAATGGCAAAACCACTTTTGAAACCTTGCCAAGAAAATTGTAGAGACTGGTCCAAGCAGTCACCAGGAATCTCCAACTAACTCAAAGGCACATACACAAATGTTGCTGTCGGTATGTCTGAAAGCAGGAATTTTTGGTGATCGTTGCATGTCATTATAATAAATGTAATGAAACATCCAGAGATGAATTTAGGGAAAATTGTGAAATTTTCAAATAAATGTGCATAAGGGAAAAATTGGTTGGAATAAAGTAGATTTAGCTAAACTTACCCTTTTTGTTACCTGATACTTTTACTTTGTTTATAATCTTACACCTGTTTTGCACATTTTTACCTTGAAAGGGAGCAGCATGATGGGAATGTATGTATGTTCACAATATAGAAAACCCAGAAGAGGGCCTTAAAACAACTTGTAATGTAATTCTATAACATCTAATTTTGTATTGCAAAACATGAAAGTATATTTCTACAGTAAAAAGATTGTAAAATCACTTTATTCAGTATAAAAGATTAAAAAACAGTATTGGCTTTTAAACCACTAAAAGCAAATAGAAACCATTAATAGCAAAGAGAAGAGGTGAGACATAATAAGCAGATGCTAAAATTGAAAAAAATCTTCACAGCAAACAAATTTAATGCATTAATATGTACAGATAGAAATTAATGAATACCTCAACCTTTTAGTTATATTTGCATAGTGATAGTGCTAAGTATTGGCTTGTAGTTTTTTTACAATCTTGGTGAAATATTTACTTACTGCATTCATTATGGTCTTACTTGAAACTCTAGAATAGAAATATTAATTTGGGCATTTTAATTTAAATAACAGTAAGAGCTAGTACTGTCTAGAAAATCCAGCGTATCTAGCCTTTCGGATTTATAAAACTTGCTAAAATGGGTAACAATGGAGGAAAAAAAGTTTGAAAAGCAGAAAGAAGGAAAAAAGCGGCCCTTTGAAATCAATTGCCTGGCAGGCTTCCCAGAAGCAGCCTAGAGGCAAAGTGAGATGTTTGTTCCAAACAATAGATTCTGAGCATCATTTCCTAGAATGACAGTGGAACTCCTCCATAGGCCACAAACAATGTATCACAAGGAAGTTATTTTGCAAAAGCCCACTGAAAATAATGGAAATATAGTGTTCATTTCAACTGAGTTCTTGTAATTTTGGACTAAACTCTTCTCCTTTTGGACTTAACTACCCTTAAACAGTGGAAAGTATAGATGTAATTGAGATTCTACATTTTGGCATGGAGTTCGCTCTGTTGCTTTATAGGTAATCCAGACCAGAGTCTCTGGTCTCTATAACTGTAATAAATTGAAAAAAAAATTATTATGTAGTCTTGATTTGGCTCCTTAAAGCCAGGATGCCCTCACATAGTCAGGTGCACTAAAAAACAAAACAGAGTCCTGAAGCAAGTCTCTAGAAATTCTTTACATTGAATGAGTTCTATTCAGTTTGGTTTGCATTTATTGCTCCCATAAAGACGATAACTTGACACAATAGTAGCAGATGGAAACTTCCTATTATAACTTGGTGGGCTCATCAGTATTGGTGCAGTCATCCTCAGTCTGCAGCATTTTGGGAGTAGGTACTATAATGGGTAAGTTGTTATGGATACCCCGCTCATGCCAACACATGTCCAAAATGGGATATAGCTTGCCTTGGAATTCTGCTTGGAAAGTATAGATTGGTATCAGCTCATCTGGACTGTCAGCGTTGTAGAAGGTTAGTTCTCCCTTCTCATAGTGCAGATAGACCCCAATTCGTTGGGGTCGGGTTGAAATTGGCAAAACCAGTCTGCTGGTATTGAAGGCCTCATATACTTTGCCCTCTTTTAAGCCAATGAGCCACACCCCATTTTCTGGACTCTTACTCAGTTTGCCTTTGCGGTTGACTGTTCCTTTGACAATGCCCAGGCGCCAGTGACTCTTGGAGCCCACAATAATCTCCCAGTAATGCTTTCCCCAGGAGAAGCCCTTATTAGCCAGGATACAGTTGCTGTAGTCAAAGCGCTCAGGATTGCTATCTCGCCGTTGGAAGAACTGGCCATATTTCACCATGGTATTCTCCTTGGACAGCTCGAGCATAGGGTGAGCACTCACCGGGTCCAGCTTCAGCGTTTCTGGAGCTATGAGAAAGGGGTAAAAATCAAAGTTCTTTGAGGAACCCTGGGTAATATTCAGAAAGATCAGCTGAGGTGATCAGGCCTCCTTTATATGGACAGAATAGAATAGGCCTCAATAGAATTATGAATGGGCCTCAATTTTTCATAATAGACAAGTGATTGCAGAACTCAGGAAACCTAGACAGCACTCTCAAAAAACCCATTGCCATTTGTTAGCTTTACAGTCTCAACCCCATTCCTCTTAATTCTGATATCTGAAAAGCAGTAATGCATGATGAAGAGACAGATTCACAAATGTTTTAAGTGCTGTATGTGGAAGTGGTCATGAAACAGCCTCTCTTCTTCGTCTCCTCCAACAGCAGCCATACCTGGAAGGACTTTACGGAGCAGACGCTTCCATACCATCATCTTTACATCCTCTTGGTGGAAGTCAGGTTTGAAACAAACCGCACTGTACATGCCTTCAGCTGGGTGCTGATAGGGAAGTTCAGACCTGGATATGTATTAATTTCCATTAATATTTTTCCCAATCTCAAATACTTCATAAATCTTCTTTTAAAATATTCAATTCCTATCTTAATTGATGGGACTGAAAATTCTGAGCAAGAACTCAGAACATAAAAGCAATTACTTTATCCTTCCGCAGGAAGGTGTATATGTACGACAACGTTGTGGCAGAATATACTGAATAATTTTGAAGACAGAAAGCACATATCTCAAGAATCCCGTTTAGAAGATCTGGGAAATATCTTAAAAACCTTTAAAAAAATCTTAAACAGCCTTAGAAGCGCTAACAATGTTAACTATCACTTTCACTATCACTTTCACTTTCACACCCTGTTACAGTTCAGGCGCCATTTTTGCTTTCGTTTTAAAAGTCTTAAAAGGAAGAAGTATAGACACAGAGTTAAAGTTCAGTACTTGCAGTTGCTAGGACTCCTGCTTTTGTTCTGCCTGCTTTAAGCTTATTTTGAATCTGAATGTTGATTGCAGGGGTGGTCACGGTGTCTTGTTCTGCTTGAAGCAGAAAAGCCTCGGATTTAGAGCTCAGTCGAACTACCAGGGAGCTCTCATCCTCCAAGCCCCAGAATTACTCCTAGGGCTTTTGGGGAGCTCTACCTTTGTTCGACTGCTTGCCTTCCTCTCTTCTCCCGAGGGGAAGGTTTCCAAGCCGCCAGACAGCTGATTTGCGCTGTCTTGGCAGTTTTAACGAAATCGCGGGGCTGACGGTCTGAGAGGAGCGTCTGTCAGCGCCTGTAGTGCCACCAGAAGCCCGGGACTGAAAATTCTGAGCAAGAACTCAGAACATAAAAGCAATTACTTTATCCTTCCGCAGGAAGGTGTATATGTATGACAACGTTGTGGCAGAATATACTGAATAATTTTGAAGATAGAAATCACATATCTCAAGAATCCCGTTTAGAAGATCTGGGAAATATCTCTCCAGTCTTGAAGCCTAAATATTACTTCATAAAATCACTCTGTCTGAAAGCCATATGCTCTGGAATTAAGGAGTTTGGGGCTGGAAATTAATAATATTACGGCTTCTTCAAATTCTCATAATTTCAGAGCCATCAACTTTGCAGAAGTCTGCAATCCATTGCATATCTGTCTCATTAAATTTTGGTGAACATGGCAGAGCTTACTTTTGAGTAAACGCGCTTTAGCACATTGGAATTGCTGAAACACGTCTCAGTCTTTGCTGAGAATGTGGAATATTGTACACATACTTTGCTTTTAAAAAAGCATGGATTCTGTTACCATGCTTCTTAATAAGAATTTTGAACAAGCTAACAAATGCATTTACTCAACTCTTCCTTTGACACTTTTTCTGTAAAGGCATTTTCTTTACAACTCATCTTAGAATGACAGTGTTTTGTTTCTCTTTCATACACACTTATTTTACATACCTGGAGGGAAGAGATCCATATTTCTGTAAAGAGATAGATGTAGACAGATTTAGTGCACTTGTGCTATTTAAATGTATACTGAAGACTGTGTGGAGGGGAGGAAGATGGGAGAAAATGAATGGGACTATTGAGTTCTCTGAGCAGTTGAAATCCATATTTACTCCTGTAAACCTTGGAATTGTTGCATACTTACTGTATACATTCCTTAACTGCAACAGAACTACAGGTCCTTATTTGCATGTACTCTTCAAAATCTAGGCTGTAAAGAAGCACCTAAAACTTTAATTACTATCTCGAATTATGCCTACTCTTAGATCAAGGGTGGATGGCCTTTTTTAATATCAGCTATAATTGATTGCTCTAACCATAATTGCAAAAGCGAACAGTAGAGTTCTCTGCCATTTTAAAGAAGGAAATATATGAAAATTTAAAATAGGTTTCATATAAAGTATAAAAAAGTAAACCCTCCAAATTCTTCCATCTGAGTAAAATGAGAAATCCTATCCTTAATCTGTGTGACCTGTGTGATGTACACCTGCCTACTCTGCTCTGCTACTAGGGTTCTTGGCCCTTCATAGGTAGTCCTCGACTTACAACCACAGTTGACCCCAAAATTTATGTTGCTAAGTGAGAAATTTGTTAAGTGGATTTTGCCCCCATTTTATCACATTTCTTGTCACATTTGTTAAATGAATCACTGCCATTAAGTTAGTAACACGGTTGTTAAATGAATCTGGCTTCCCCATTGACTTCGCTTGTCAGAAGTTTGCAAAAGGTGATCACATGACCCTGGGATACTACAACCGTCATAAATATGAGGCAGTTGCCAAGTGTCTGAATTTTGATCGTGTGACCACGGGGATGTTACAATCATAAGTATGAAAAATGGTCATAAGTTAATTTTACAGTGCTGTTGAAACTTCAAACGGTCATTAAATGAACTCTTTGTAAGTCGAGGACTACCTGTACTGTAGTTCAATCATCCAAAGATTTAGTCTCCTAATAGGCGACACTATTCTTCCATATGCTTAGGCCTTTACGCTCCAACAAATTGCGAGACAATTTTGGACTCTTAATAGGTCTAAATGCTAATGCTAAACCTCTCTAGGTTCCTCAGATTCCAGTATGTCTCTTTCGGTCTGCTTCTTACTTCTGAGTAGGGGTCTTTAGCAATTTTGATTTTCTGCTGCTGGCAGCATATCTTAGCATGTCCCTGATTATTTACAGCAAGCAGATAAACAACTATACCTGTATGAAATCCAGCTGGTCTTCATTGTTGAATTTCTCCAGGGAATTCTCCAGCTCCTTTAGCTTCTGAAGGGTGTCTGCTCTCTGCCTCACCTGAACCTCAATAGAGGCAATGATACGGGTTGTTTTCCTTTCTATCTGCCCCAGGAATTTGGCCTTTTCTTCATCGATATATCTATGCAGATCCTGGAACTGCTTTCTGACTACCCACTTGAAGACATCAGATTCATTCTGTATGGGACAAAATATCACAAGTATCACCAGAACAGTGCAAGACTTAGTTTGAGTTGGGCCCATGTGGGGTTGGAGTGGGCATTATTATAATACTAAAATGTGAGAAATCTGATGACCATCTCAATGTAATATCTAATGCTGTCACCCACTCCTGTCTTGCAATCTTAGCTTAGGAGTCAATTGCTTTGCAGCTATCAGTTATGATAACTCTAATGGGCAGAAATATGACAAAATCTTTATGTCAGTCGTTCATGTCAAACTAGCGTGAGATATGTTGATCCTGAGATAAGTTCAATTTGCACACTAAAGAATTTGGTACAGTTTTATTTCCCTCTTTTACATACCTGTTACATACCTGTCCAATATTCCTCCTCCCCTCAACAATTATTAATTGGATTATGGGACTAGTTTGGATTTGTAATTCCTTACAGGAACAATTTGTGCTCCTTTTTCCACGCAGCCTAAACTGCTTAGCTTATGCTACACAGTTTGCATTAAAAAGGGACACAAGGACTAATGAGCTAATCTTTTGGACAGAAAAGTCTTGATGTGAACACAATCTAGTGTTTTCTTATTTCTGAATACTCTGTTATTGAGTCCAAATGTTGCAGTATAAACCATAATGTGGCTGATTAATTTTTTGACCTAGCATATTTTGGAAACTCAACTATTATTTTTAACACATGATTTATGGGTTGGTGAATTATGCAAACAGTGATTTATTAAACGAACTATTATTAAATTAGTCACAGTTTGGCGTAATGTGTTTCCAGTCTACGAATCTGGAGTTGCCTGCCAAACTGAATTAATGATGAGTAACTGGTGATAGAAATGAATGAGAGAGGTAGATTGCATGTACAGGTAGTCTTCATTTTCCAACTATAATGGAGCCTGCCCATTATAGTCGTAAAGTGGGTCACCCATGTGGTTGAACCAATTTTACGAACTTTTTTGCAGTGATCAAATGCTGCAGTTGTAAAATGAATGTTGCAGTCACAAAGTGAATATTATGGTAATAAATTGAACCCATTGTTTGCCATGGGCTGTTTTTGCCAAAAACTAGTAAGGTTTCGGGGAAAATACATTGTAAAATGTCATGTGACTGCAAGATGCTGCAAAGAGCCCTGGTAGCGCAGCAGACTAAAGCACTGTTATTAACATCAGATGCCTGCAATTACTGCAAGTTCAAATCTCACCAGGCTCAAGGTTGACTCAATCTTCCATCCTTTCAAAGGTAGGTAAAACGAGGACCCAGATTGTGGGGACAATAAGCTGACTTTGTATAAATATATACAAAAGTATGAAGGCTATTGCTTAATGCGTTGTAAGCCGCCCTGAGTCTCCGGAGAAGGGCGGCATATAAATCAAATTAAAAAAAAAATGGCCATAAATGCGGGCTGCTTGCTGAGCACCTGGTCATGTGACCGAGGGGGGGGGCAGCCATTGAAACTTTGGAACTAGGTTGTTCCAACTTTGGAGGGGGTCCGTTAAGGACTACCTGTATTAGAAGAATTCTCATTCATCAGTGAAAGGCAACACAATAGTACATCTGACTATAAGCAAAAAAAAGAGATAGAAACCATTACTAAATACGGTAGTCACTTTCATAGAGGTGAGAACAAGAAACATGCAAAAACATTTGAGTATTGTTTCTAAATATAGTGTTTCTAAATATTGACTTCTTTACTTCAATACAGATTACATATCAGAATTTCTTGGAATTATGTGAGGGCACTTAATCATTTCCGAATATTACCTGTTGGATGAAATGTAATATTTAGCAACTTAGCTATTTTATTCTATAGAATTGCTTCTGGGATCCTCTCCACTGTCTGCTGTAAGTCAGATGGCTATTTCCAGGGAGTTTTTATGACAAGTAAAGCGACTACCTGATTGGGCATTCTACTGTATGTCTATAGTGGTTGGTTGTGCACTTATTTAGAATTTTTCAGATGTGACCTAATGTCCTCTAGAGCCAGATTAGAATCTGAAAAGCACCTAACTACTGCCACTAATCCAACAAAATCAATATTGACAATAAATGTCAGGTGCTTTGAAAAAAATTCCAAGGGTGACTTTATTGTGAGATAATTTCCTGGGAGGTATTTTCTTTTAAGTCTATCTAGAATTCTGTTGGCAAAGATGCTGATCAACTTACTAAACTAAATTTTTCCTTTTTTCATCTGAAAGTTTTGGCTTTTCCTATTACTTAATTGGTTTGAAATTATTATAGTATATTAAGCATACCCCCTTGACTTGGCCTTCCTCAGAAAAAATAACAATTATATTTTGTTCTTTCGTGTAATTCACCATTCAGCCCTGAGATTTAGCTGAGTGTAGGAACTAAAGAAAAAAGACAATATGTATTGAATAATTTAGGGTCGTCCCCCCAGAAGTATTAGCAATAGGAGGATAATTTTCAGAATTTAGTAAAGTGCTGGATATACATAAGGGTAATTTCACCTTGATTTGTTTGGGGATTCAGGGTATTTTGTGTCAAAAATCTAAAATGAGCAGTTAAGCAACAGTGGGGGATGGGGATTTTGGTTTTTGGTACCTTTGAATCAATCTTGACTCCTGGTGATTGTCTGAACAAAGTCATGTGACCAGCATGACTAAACGCTGAAGGAGCACGGAGCGCTGTTACCTTCCCACCAAAGTGGTCCCTATTTTTCTACTTGCATTTTTTACATGCTTTCGAACTGCTGGCAGAAACTGGGACAAGTAACGGGAGCTCACTCCTTTACATGGCGCTAGAGATTGCCGACCTTCTGATCAACAAGCTCAGCATCTTAGTCACTGAGCCACCCCTCCAAACACTCAAGAATATACAGCATACAATCACTAGAAAATTAAAATTAATTGTAAAATATTTCTAAAGATCCATATCTTTCCTTCAGTATGATTATTTATTGTAATAATAGTATTTATGAGCCAGTTAGGCATGGTGGTTAAGGCATCAAATTAGAAACTGGGAGGCCATGAGTTCTAATCCTGCCTTGGGCACAAAGCCAGCTGAGTGACTTTGTACTATTCACTTTCTCTTAGCCCTAGGAAGAAAGGAATGGCAAGCCACTACTGAAAATCCTTGCCAAGAAAACTGCAAGGACTTGGCCAGATAGTTGTCCAGACCGATCTGGGAATCAGTTACAAATGTACAAAGAAAATAAATTACCCACAGTGATGCATAAAAGTTGGATGAAAAGAAAAGCAGCCAAGAAAGTCACTGGCATAATGTGATCTTCCTGTCTAAGCTCACCGTGATGCGAGTTTTATTATTCATCAATTTGCTGACATGTTCATCAAGGCTTCTTTTCTGCTGTTGCACATCTGTTATCAACATGGAGAGTTCCTCCTGAAAAAGCAAAATTGCATTAGCTAAACTTGTGGGGAAAGGATGTAAGAGAAAAAAACCCTAAGTTTATCCATTTTAATGATGACCGCCAAATGCTTCTTAAAGCTCATAATTATTGTTATTTGTTTGTTTATTTATTGTTATGATATTGTTTCCTGATTGCTTATTTGTACCCTGTGACTATCATTAAGTGTTGTACCTTATGATTCTTGATGAATGTATCTTTTCTTTTATGTACACTGAGAGCATCTGCACCAAGACAAATTCCTTGTGTGCCCAATCACACTTGGCCAATAAAAAATTCTATTCTATTCTATTCTATTCTATTCTATTCTATTCTATTCTATTCTATTCTATTCTATTCTATTCTATTCTATAAGGAGGGCCAAAAAAATGTGACTGCTCAATTACAGTAGCTATTAGGAGACGTTCAGATTTGAAAAAGAGATCACATGAAGTAACCTTCCACTAAGATTTTGAATCGTCTATATTAATGACTATCATCAAATCCCCAGAGACTCACTCAGTCTAGGGTCATCAGATCCTTCAAACTGGATATGCAGGATTTGGGCTATATTTAATATTCAAATATGCACAACTAATCTTTCTACCATGAAACTATAGTGCCTTATTATAGAATATGAATTCTGCAAGGGAGTATTTAATCAGTGGCTCCTTTTTCATAGCTTACATTTAAAAGAAAGGAAGTTTTATCTCTTATCTCATTCAGTATCAGGCACTCATAGGCACTGGAAGTGCTACACCTGGTTTTTAGATTTCTGTGAATCACCCTCATTGTAACACTGTTATCCATTGTTTTCTATTGTTGCCCTTGATCGCAGGGTACTATCGCCCATGATCCTTACGCTTACATAATTCCCACCCTTTGAAAACATTACCCACACAAAGAGGGAGTTAGGATATATGGCAGTGATGGCTAACCTTTTTGCCATTGCGTGCCAAAAATGGAGGGAGCGCGGGGGGGTTGTGTGCACGTGTGCCCATACCCATAATTCAATGCGCCCTGCCCCCCACGCATGCACACGTGACCCCCCTCCACATGACCCCCGCTTTTGGCAAGCGATGGCACAGTGGGCCCGGTAGGCCCGTTTTTTCGCCCTCCCCAGGCTCCAAGAAAGCTTTTGGAGGCTGGAAATGGCCCATTTGCCGACTTATGGTGGGCCCGGAAGGTCTGAAAATCAGATGTGCACACCGGAGCTGAGCTAGAGCAATGCTTGCATGCCCACTGATATGGCTCCGCGTGCCACCTGTGGCACACATGCCATAGGTTCGCCATCATGGATATATGGTGTGAGGAGAGAGCTACAAAAATTCTGTTAAGAAAAGTATAGATTTCTGCCTCATAATAGCTACACCAGTTTTTACTAGAATTCATGTGCTCCATTAATTTTACAAAGAACTTTCCTTAATTACTGGTATGTGGAAATTACTTTGTTACAAGATTCACCAAATCCACTAATCAACAGACACAAATTGCCCACCCAAAATTGCCAAGCAACTTGGTTCTGCCTATGGCCTAAACCCACACTTCATTCGTGCAGTCATACACATACATACACATTCCAAGCACCTGCCTTCATCCTGCTGTAGACAGTGGAGATGGGCATGACTTTATGCTGCTGATGGGTGCCAATGGTGCCACAGAGGCCACAAATCACTTCCTGGTCTTGCTCACAGAAAAGGCTGAGGGGATTGTGGTGGTCAGGGCAAGACTTTTGGTTATCCTGTGAGTTGCCTAGGGTGTGAATGGCCTCAATGATGCGAGCCAAGTTGACATTGGGTGGTGATCTGCTATAGTCCACAGCCTTTCGGCATACTGGGCAAAGGATCTGCTTCTCCAGGTCACCTGAGAGAGATACTACACAGGACTTGCAGTAAGAGTGTCCACATTGTAGCATCAAGGGCTCTTTGAAGAAATCTAAGCAAATGGGGCATATCAGCTGGTCCTCAAGTTGCTCAATGCTTAATTTCCGGGCCATTTGGCTGATTTACTTCTTCTTTCCTTGGCTTAATCCTGGAAGATGAATGCCCAGAAGGAACAGACACCAGATGTAGGATGTAGCTGAGGAGAAGATAAGAGTAGCTCTTCCTTCTTATCTCCTGCAATAGGCAATAAAAGAAAGGATAAAGAGATCAATACAATCTTAGGGCACAGGAAGAAAAAAGTACTCTAGAACATACACTGAGGAAAGTAATAATAAACTAAGTTTAAGGAATTTGGAGAACTTCTGGATGTCAAAGGTTTTGGGAGGAAGAAAGCTGAAAGCATAATGTTCAGGTAACTGTTAAGTAGCACTTATAGCTGCCAGCTGTCTGCAATTACTGCAAGTTCAAATCTCACCAGGCTCAAGGTTGACTCAGCCTTCCATCCTTCCGAGGTAGATAAAATGAGGACCCGGATTGTGGGGGCAATAAGCTGACTTTGTATAAAAAGAACACCGCTTAGGGGCCCCCGAAAGCCCTACTAAGCAGGTATATACAGAAGTATGAAGGCTATTGCTTAACACATTGTAAGCCGCCCTGAGTCTCCGGAGAAGGGTGGCATATAAATCGAACCAATAAATAAATAAATAAACTGCTATTCCATAGCTATTAAGAGGAACAAAACAACTTCTGCCCTCCTTTGCTACTTTATTTTAGAAACATCAAAAGAATTATTTTGGGGGCTCATCGGCTACTGCTAGTTGCCAAAGAGTAATGCCTAAGTATTCTGAGAAATTCTGCTATAGGTTTGATAAAATACGGGTGGTCCTCAACTTACGACCACAACGGAGCCCAACATTTCTGTTGTTAAGTGAATTTGTCCCATTTTACGACTTTTCTTGCCACCTTTGTTAAGCAAATCACTGCAGTTGTTAAATTAGTAACATGATTGTGAAGTGAATCTGGGTTCTCCATTGACTTTGCTTGCCAGAAGGTTGCAAAATGATACTTGAACACTGCAACCGTTATAAATATGAGCCAGTTGTCAAGCATCTGAATGTAAATGACACGACCAGTGGGATGTTGCAATGGTCATAAGTGTGAAAAATGGTCATAAGTCACTATTTTCAGTGCCATTGTAACTAAATGAACTGTTTTAAGTCGAGGACTACCATATGTTTTGCTTATATTGTTGATAAATGTATGATTTATTTATGACATTTAAATTGCAGCCAAAAATATAAATGTTCTGGGAGAATAAATGTCCAGAAAGGAATATTGGAGAGGAATTAGGTTCTTTTGCATAACAGATTAATCAGGTACTAGAAGGAGATAATGTTTTAAATGTTGTACATTTTGTTGATGACCAAATTCAGTTCTGTGAATCATGCATGTGTCCTTTGCACCAAACCACAGACTTATTTGGAAGCTGTTTGAATTACATTTGCTCTCTATAGATCCCCCCCATACATAAATGTTTCTATTTATGAAACCTTGGTACATAACAACCGCTGGCACTGAAATCAGTTCTTGGAACAAACTAAACTGAAAATAAATGTGACCAACTTCAAAATAATAAGAACAATTTATTATCAAGAAGGAAAATATCTATTCAATATTTTATTGCAAGCGTCCTCAAACCCAGGCCATGGACGGGTACTGGTCCATGGCCTGTCAGGAACCATGCCACATAGCTGGAGGTAAGCGCTGGACAAAACTAAAACCATCCCTCTCAACCCGTGGAAAAATTGTCTTCCATGAAACCTGTCACTGGTGCCAAAAAGGTTGCGAATGGCTTTTTTGTTGTACCATGAGGAGTGGAAGTTGAAGAAGGTACCTTCCAAGGGGTTCCGATATGACAAAAAAACAAAACCCAATACTCACATAGACCAGATCTGCTCATAATCTTTCTATCAAGGTATCCCACCATTTCTATTTATATTAACTCTTGAATGCTCAGAGCACATGACCCAAAACATATGCTTTGTTATATGCATCATAATTCCTAGGGCAGGCAAGTCTCACTGCCTCTTTACGTCGTACAAACTGAAGACCAATATCAAAGGATATCTAACTTTTGATAATAGTTCAAGTCAGTGGTCTGAATCTATTACCGGTAGAAAGTTTTTGCTGAAATTTCAGTGGAATTCTAGGAGGAACATCCATCCATAAATCACATCTTTCTTAATTTCCATATTTTCTAAATCCATTAGAGTAAGTAGTCAAAGAAAATATTCCTACCTTTTACAGTTCAGCTGCTCTTCTCCTTTTAGTTTTCTGCCACCTCCCTTCTCCTGTAATCAGAATATTTCTAGACAAAACACTGTACATTACATTAAAACTTCCTGTTGGATAATTTTTTTACTATGGCAGATTTTGGACTTCACCACCAAAAGTGAGAAGAAAAGCGTCTCTGCCTTTACTTCTTTCAAAAAGAGAGTTTCTGGAGTTGATGGCCCTCTGTTCAGGGAAAGCTCTCCAGAAAGCAAACTGGAGTAACAGCCACCTTTTCAGTCATGTGTTAATCCTTGGCACTTGTAGAGGCAACTCCCAGCTACATCGCTGACTGACCAATGTATTCTTGGAAAATTGGAGATAAAAAAAACCCACACAAGTCTTTTCCTTGAATGTTCACCTTGTAGAACAGATTTCCTTGTCCTCTTCACCATAATATATGTAGATATTCATACGCCCTTTCTTAGTCCTCATCATACTTCTGAAGGTTGACGCTGAAAAGCCACACTAATGAAGGACTTTAATTAACTTTCTTTAGATTTACATTTACAATATGTACATTCATTAAGATCCCCCTCTCCCTCACAAAAAGGGTTGATATTATCAATCCTGCATATCTAGGACCTGCCTTTTGGCTTCATAGAAATGCTTTTATATCCTTAAATAAGACTTTAATCATATAGGAGCTCTTGATGCTCCTATACCAGCCTTCCCTGACACGGTATATTAGCCTGAGTTTGTCATTGCTGAACATTTGGGAGTTGGCCCATTGCTGAACATTTGGGAGTTGGTTGGAGATGGCTACTGTATGCATGTGTTCTGTCCAAGGGGTCAATCACAATTACACTGAATGACTTCTTCCTTTCTTTTGTATGCTTTCAGCAGTCTTTCTGACTTTCAGGCAAACCAAGGAATGGGAACCCTTGCTATTGGATTGACAGTAGCAGAGGCATTTCTGACTATACTACAGAAACTGGTAGGCTGGGCATAGTGCTGCCAACTTGCATGTTCAGTCAGTGTCAGGAATATATGCAAGAGGAACTTTGATTCCAGGTGTTTACAGGGGCACTTAGCTTATATCATGGGCAAAACTCCTTTGGTAGTTGGCACACTTTTCAATCCTAATACATGATGCAGGAGCATCCGTAGGATGGGTCAAGAAAATCAAGATGACAGTTTGATATGGAATTTAATGTAGCTCTTAAAGATAAAGGTAAAGGTTCCCCTTGCACATATGTTCTAGTCGTTCCCAACTCTAGGGGGCGGTGCTCATCTCTGTTTCAAAGCCGAAGAGCCAGCGCTGTCTGAAGATGTCTCCGTGGTCATGTGGCCGGCATGACTAAATGGCAAAGGCACACAGAATGCTGTTATCTTCCCACCAAAGGTGATCCCTATTTTTTCACTTGCATTTTTACGTGCTTTTGAACTGCTAGGTTGGCAGAGGCTGGGACGAGTAATGGGAGTCATGTAGCTCTTACTAATTATTAATTTTGTTCAATTATTATTAGCTTGATGGTTTTTTGTTAATTATTAAATGATTTTAACAATGGCTTTAAAATGCTAAATTGATATGTCATTATGCTAGTCTGTGACAGTAATAAATATTTGATTGATTTGGTATAAATAAATTCATCTTCATATTCAGTGCTAATCTAATATTAATTTTGAATTTTTAAATTCATGTATACTGTTGGTAAATCTCTTTTCCATTTTTTTGGTTGCTCTTCTATTTCTGTTTCTGCTCCTTTTTTATTGTGTTTTCAAATATCTATTAAAATGAAATTAAATATAAGACGTAAAAAGTCAAACTGGTAGTCACCATCACACAATGGACCCACACATATCTAATATAAATATGTGCATCATATAGAACCAACATCAAAAAAGAGCAGGGCTTCAATAATGGCCACCACCTTGAATTTTTCTGACCCTTCCCTCCACAGATGCCCCTTCAGGTTGGTTTTACTTATTATTTTAACTGGTTGTGTGTGCTAATCCAGCAGAGATCAATTTTATTTATATGCCATTAAAACAAAATCAGTTGTTGATTTGATGGCAGTATGTGCTTGTCACAATGATTTAGCTATATTGCAGCCTTAATATTCTCTGCATTTTTAACTTTATGTTGAATCTTCTTCCTAGCTTTATTCCCGTGCTATGGCAGGGTCCGTTTATCAGCAAAGCTGTCTCCATTTGCATTGATCTAGGGCAGGGGTGTCAAACTAGATTTCATTGAGGGCCGCATCAAGATTGTGTTTGACCTTGGGGGCCCTGGGTGGGCATGGCTGGAGTAGGCATGGCCAGTTCAATGCCATTTCTGTCAAGTGGCGCCTGCGATGGCCCGAGCGCTCTGCCAGCAAAAGCAGGCTCCCAAACTCCGTTTTTGGCCATGGCCTCTTGCAACCCTCTGCCAGTGAAAACAGTGCTCGGGAGGGCCGCCCTCCCGAGCTCCGTTTTCACTGGCAGAGGGTTGCAGGAGGCAGTGACAGCCAAAAATGGAACTCGGGAGCCCATTTTTGCTGGCAGAAGCACCATGGCCTGGTTCTTCACTGTTTCTAGGGTAGCCCCACGGGCCAGATCCAGCCCCCGGGCCTTGAGTTTGACACCCCTGATCTAGGGTGTCTTCAGGGGCAACACTCATGTATTTCATGTCCTTTATTTTTAACATATGAGGGAAAAGAACAGATCAAAATAGAGCCATAATATGACCAATCTAACTATCTGGAACAAGGAAATCTTCAGGTGTTCATTTCAAATTTTACAAAGCTGCTGAGTCTGTGAGTCCTCTTCAGGGAAAAAGATGCTACTAGCAGCAGCGGCTCATGCTGCTTGATGTTTAAAGTATCTTCTTTGCCCCATTTTTATTTTGCTCTGTTCTGACTTTTTTTTAAAAAACCAAATACCAACCATGGGAAACAGAAGGGCTATTTGATGCAACATGTTTACCTTGGTTGCTGAATCAAACCAATTTACTGGTTTGAACTGTAAACCAATACATTAAACCATGACAAACCCTTAACCAAGGTGGTCACTAATCAACCTTAGTATATTGTGAAAATAAGGCACTAGGTATTTAACTAACCTGTTTGAGTGTGTTGTCTGAATAGCCACTGCATGTCAAAAAATCAGAACAGAACATTAAAGATAATAGATTATAGCTCTCCCTCCCCATAGTACAGTCAACTTATATCTCTACCACTATTAAAGATGACATATGTAATTTGTATTTAAACCTGGCCTATTTTCTCACACAACTTTGTATGCAAGAGGGAGGAACTAGTCAGTTTTCCAGGCAATTTTCTTGTCTGAAGGTGGATTTGGACCTGATGACTCACCCCACACCTTCCACTCTGACTCCCACTCCTGCTCCATCATCCTGGCTCTGGGGTAAGGCAGAGTAGCAATATTGTCTGAACATATCTTCCCATTATAAGTTGTGAATTCAGTCAAGGTATTGCAGCCCAGCACTCTTGATATTTCGATAAATACTTGTATTTCTCGGTTGAAATGGGGGGACCTTGGTTCTCTCTGATCTTGGTTGTTTTCTTATAGACGGTTCATTCCCCAAACTAGGTAATATCTTCAGTGATGTTTATGGTTGCATTATTCCCACTGAGGGGGACCAGGTCTGAGTTGCAAATATCCGATGGCCACTAGATGGGAATCAAGGCATATAGAAAAGAGAACACGCTAAGCCAGAGTGGGCAACTGTGGCTCTTTTACAACCTGTGGACTTCAACTCCCAGAATTCCTGAGACAGCCAAGCTGTCTCAGGAATTCTGGGAGCTGAAGTCCACAGGTTGTAAAAGGGCCACAGTTGCCCACCCCTGCGCTAAGTCCTTAGTGCCATCTATGGGCTTGATTCTTGTAACCAGTCCTGATAGCCTTACATCGGGGCTTTCCAAACTTGGCAGCTTACCCTTGTTTTTTTTTACGTACTACGTAAAAAACTACAGTAGTATAGCTCTACGAAAAACCTCCCCTTGCTTTGCGCACGCGCAGTTCATTTCCTTGCTGAACGCATGCGCGCCGGAGGCTGCCAGAGTCCTGATCCAAAGAACCCGAGCACGATGCGGCAGCGCAGGCAGGGAAGCGGCGCGGCGTTTGGTCTCTATGGTGTCGCTGCTTCTATCCTGGCAAAACTGGAGCGTCGCGAAGGTTCCCTTAAGACTCTCGTCTATGGCAGTCACTTCCCGGCAAGTTGACGGTCTTTGCACAACTTAAGAGTTAAAAAAATAATTGGGGTGGAGGGGAGAATAGACCCTCCACGTGTGAGGACAGGCTATCTTTTTATTGTTAGCTACAGACACCGCGGGACGCCAGTTACCTTCGTGTGTACCTGTGTTTTAGAATAGAATAACAAGAGTTGGAAGGGACCTTGGAGGTCTTCTAGTCCAACCCCCTGCTTAGGCAGGAAACCTTACACCACTTTAGACAAATGGTTATCTAATTTCTTTTTAAAACTTCCAGTGTTGGAGCATTCACAGCCTCTGGAGGCGAGTTGTTCCACTGATTAATTGTTCTAACTGTCAGGAATTTTTTTTTTTAGGAAGTTTTTTTTGAAAGGAGTTCAATGAATATTTTGGGTGTAATTTAAAAACAATTTTTTTAAATGCTCAAAACGAGGAGAGAGGATACCAAAATGCGTTGGATATACAGTAATATGCTTATCGTAGATTAACAATGTCCTCGAATTGAACTCGGCACTTGGTAATGTTATGCAGTTTCTTAGCACAATACAGATGGTAGTTTGCGCTGAACTCTTCCAGGATATTTTCAACTTCTCTGCATCATCTACAAACCTGGAATTCCTTGGTAGTCTCCCATCCCAGATGTAAACCACTCCAGCCTTGTTTAATCTTAGTACAGAAAAGATCAGATCCTGTTGTGTTTTGACAAACAACACATTTGCCATACCCTAGTTAACTCAACCATAGTTTATGGAATTAATCCGTTTTCCTAAATTTGCACAATACTCTGAATAAAATATTTACTATGCATAGTACTTGCAGGCTGAAGTACGGTAGCTTCTTTTTGATTAAAAACATTGCACAAATTGAGCTCTTGTTTTAAAAGAAATCTGCATCCATAATTTCATGTGATGAAATATATGCCAGTTAATAGGGACTCTAAAGAGCCAGATAGATTATCCAATCTGGCCTTCCTGGGTCTTCTAATTGTGTACACATCAGTACTATAATTGAGTCCATAATTTGTATCTAATAGGCTGCTGCTTCTCAGAAAAGGCTTAGTATAATGTGTCCAAAATATAATTTGAGCCTGGTTATTGTACCTCAGGTGAGAATTCTGGGTTGATTTGTTCAATGATGCTTTGATTTTGTTTTTCCTGGCTATCCATGGTATTCTCCAGAATTTTGTCCAGCACCAACATTCGAAAGTGTCAATACTCTTTCTGTCCTGTTTTTTCAAAGTCCAACTTTCACTTGCACATTCTGATCTTTCTAGATTTTGACAAATCACAGCACCTGAATATCTTTTTAAGGTCTTCATGGCTGCTGTACCAAGTGCTAGTCTGTGCTTCATTTCTTGACTGGCTTGTTCCTTTACTATTGATTGATCCTAAAAAGCAGAACTATCTATCACTTCAGTATCTCCATTGCCAACTCTAGGTCTGGTTGCTGTACCTATTGACATGAGTTTTGTCTTCTTTATTTTTAATTGTCCTCATCTTCTTTATATTAATCTTTGAGGGAGACGGGTGGTTCAGAAATGTGAAACATTAAATAAATAGTGTTAATCCAATTTTTTACACTTTCACTGACTTTCCTTACAAGAGATTGCAGACCATGTGCATTGTCAGATATCAGAGTAGTATTATCAGCATAGTGCAAGTCATTGATATTTTTTCTTCCAATTTTAAAACCACACTTGCTCCCTCTATATATGCTTAGCATATAGAATGAATAAATAAGGAGAGAGTATATAACCTCATCTCACTCCTTTGCTGACCTGGAAAAGACTCAGCCTTTTCTGCTATGTTCCATCGAACTGTGGCTTTCCAAATGTTTTGGGATTCCCATTTTGCTAAGAACATTCCATAGTTTTACAGTTTATTTTGTTAGCATGTGAAAGGATACTGTGTGATAGTTTCCACAAACTGTTAAGTCTCCTTTTTTGGTTTTGTTGGTCAGTTTATCTACTGACCTCTTCCAATATGTTTTCCACTGTATGGTCTTCCAGATTTGTTGGCATTGTTTGCTTAGTATCGTTATCAATGTTTCTGATTCCATCAACAACATTCTTTCCTTTTGCAGAATACCCGGCTGCTCTATGCCCTTGTTTCAGAAACACATCGCTATTCTTCTGTACTGGATTCCATCATAGATGCTGCTGGTTTGTTCCGTGCTGAAAAAAAGCTGCAGCCACATCTGGCCAAGGTGAAGAGATGTGATCATTCCTGAAGAGAAGGTTGAAGCCATTTTTCATACAATCTACAACTCCTTACCTGGAGTTGTTTTGCATTTGGTAACTGCATGGATCATTATGCTTGGAAATGCACAATCGGTGGCTTGTAGATGACTTCAGCTCATGTGGACAGATTTGGGGGAATCTGCAACAGCAGGCCCCTTTTCTGGTACCTGATAAGGCCTTTGGAAATAGAGAGTGGAACAATGAGAGAAGGGAAGGTCCCACAATATGAATGGGGTGGAATGTAGAAAAAGCATGTAATGTCAGCTATTCGTTTTTTTCTCTTTCGCTGTTCTCTCTTGCCTTTAGAAATTTTAAGTACAGTATCCATTTTTAAAAAGAAATTAGACCATTTGTCTGGAATGGTATAGGGCCGTGCTGGCGAACCTATGGGACACGTGCCAGAGATGGCACACAGAGCCCTCTCTGTGGGCACACGTGCCGTCGCAAGCTGTTCTTCTGGTCTTCGCAGGAACGCCGGAAAAATGGCCTGAAAAAAGACTGAAAACAGCCTGAAAAATGGCCAAAAACAGGCATGCACATGCCGGCCAGCTGGTCTTCGGCTTTCTGGTGCGCGTGAAGACCAGCTGACCCCGGAAACCCGAAGACCAGCTGGCTGGCACACACATGTGCACTGGCCAGCTGGTCTTCGGGTTTCCGGCACACACACATGCATGTGCATTCCAGTTTGGGCATTCAGTGCCGAAAAGGTATAGGGCAGGGAAACGCCACGCACACACCCGGCAGGGCCACGCTCTGGAAAAGCTGAACTTCTGAGTTCTATCGCACATGCACGCCCAATGATCAGCTGGCTGGCGCGAATGTGCACACCGGTTTTCGCCACTGCCGCGCATGCGAAGGACAGCTGATCATTGCGTGTGTGTGTGTGTGCCAGAAACCCGGAAGACAAACAGGCAATGCCGCACATGCCAGACGACATGGCTTGGCATGGCACTTTGGGCACGCATGCCATAGGTTCACCATCAAGGGTATAGTCTCTCCTGTTTGAGCAGGGAGTCGGAAAAAAAGACCTTCAAGATCCCTTCCAACTCTTCTTATTCTGCATTCTATTCTGTATTCTTTTTTTCTTCACCCAAGCATTTTTCAGGAATTTGTAGGGATTCCTATAACCACATTCATTAGTAAATGTGTTGTTCATATTACTAGGAGATCATTGCAATGGGTAGAATAATCAGTGCAGTATAGTGGTAAAAAGTGTTGGATTAGGATTGAAGACACTCAACTTCGGGTCCTCCCTCAGCCATAGAAAGTCATTGGACGCATCTTTCTTTCTTTCTCAGCTTGCAATTTGATAATATAGATAATTCAATCATTATATTCAGGATAAATGCCCGTATAATACATCTTGAGCTTCTGGAGAAAAAATACCATTTAACTATGACAAGTAAATACCGTATTTTTTGGAGTATAAGATGCACCTTTTTCCCTCCTAAAAGGGGATGAAAATTTAGGTGCGTCTTATACATCAAATGTAGCCCCCCCCCACTGGCCCCCACCCTTTGGCCTCTGCCTTGCAGCAGTTACCTCCTTGCAAGCAAACAGCAAGAAAAAACAGCTTTCAGCTTCAACACAGCCTAATTAGCACAAGTTGATTCCATCGGCCTTCCGACTCTCAGCTGATTTGCTCTCAGCTGTTTTGTGCAGGGCTCTGCTGCTTGCTGCAAAGAGGTAAATTGCTGGTGCAGATTTTTTCCCCTTTGTGCTAATCAAGCTATGCTGAAAATGAAAGTAAAGCAGGCTGTTTGCTGCAACAAAGCAAAATTGCTCAGAGGCAGACGGAGATTTCTTTTTCTTCTTTTCCTCACCCAAAAAGATAGGTGCATCTTATACTCCAAAAAAATACGGTATATCCATGACTCAAACTATATTAGATGTGCCTTTTCAATGCCTTCTTTCATTCTGTCTTGCTGACATGTCTTACTGAAGACGTGCTCTTACTTCCTTGCTGATGCTGTCCAGGTGTGGCCTATGCGGCTTCTTAAAAAGCTTTCCTGGATACTCTACAGCTGATATCTCCTCAATCCAGTCCAGCTGGATGTAGAGCCAGATGTTCCACTCTTAGGCTCAGATCCAAGCTGTTTTCTCCTGCTCCTCTCCTTTCTTAGGTGTTGGTATATGACTTACTCATTGGCAAGGGGCTCCATGGTGGAGGACGTGGGAAGGCCCTGGTATTGAAGCATCATGCGCGTCTCCAGGCTGAGCTTGCCCGCTTGAAGGTCCAGAAAAAAGTGAGCCGCAATGAAGATCTTCTGCCACCAGCTGGAGACTCTGACAAAGGTAGATGCTTGGAGTTTTTGGAAGAGGTCAGAGGGTCAAGTTTAAATAGATGGCAGTGTTACATCAGCTGCAACTGAAAAAATAGGAATAAAAACTTTGCAGCTTTTGGAAAGCCTGTCTAAAGTGTTTGGCCAAATGTGTCTGTTGGCAGCAGTTGGGAAGGCTTTAATGCTATGTGTCTGCAACTTTAATGCTATGTGTCTGCAACTAACTGACAGCTAGTCAGCCAGCCAAAGTTGGATTTGCATATTATGTTAAATTATCATAAAATGTATTTGGTTTGGCTTCATGTGTTGTGTGAACCAGCCATTATGGTTCATAAAATACGATTTATGAGTTACTGTGCTGACTGAACTCTGAGAACTGGAGCTTACTCAGGCCATGATGAAACAAATTAAGTATAATGTGTGAACGAGGGCAATGCCGCTACAATCTATTCTGGCTTTGTGAGATGTTGTTCTTGCCGGATCAAAATGGATACAAAAGACAAAGCAGTTACATGTTATGGAAAACCCAGGAACTTGATTTCAGAAGATCCCTGTCTCTTTTTTTCCCCCAGCACTTCAGATACCACGCTATGTCCGAGTGAATTTATTGAAGACATGTGTGGATGATGTCGTTGATTACTTCAAACGCCAGGGCTACTCTTACCAGGGCAAAGCAACCCGGTTAGTATATCTCAGGAACAGGCAGGCTCTCTGTCTGCAGACTGTAGTGTTGCAAACTTTTTGGGAATCCACAATTGCTCACTGTTCCTCCTCTCCTGTGCAGCCACAAGGAAGACACTGAAAGCATCCATTTTCATTCTGGCATATCTGCAGTTTATCCTAAAAAAAAAAAAAACTTAAGTAGAGTCCAGCCTGGTTACAGTGGATGAGACACACAACCAGGAAATGCAAGAACTTTAGGCTAGAGCAGGTGTGTTAGACTCAAGGCCCATGGGCCGGATCTGGCCTGCAGAGACGGCCTGGAAATAGCAAAGGACAGGCCTGTGGTGCCTCTGGCAGCCAAAATGGGGCGTGGAGCAGTGGTGGGTTTCAAAATTTTTTACTACCGGTTCTGTGGGTGTGGCTTGATGGGCGTGGCATGGCTTGGTAAGCATGGCTTGGTGGGCATGGCATAGGAAGGATACTGTAAAATCTCCATTCCCTTCCCACTCCAGGGGAAGGATTCTTTAAAATCTGCATTCCCACCCCACTCCAGGGGAAGGATACTGCAACATCCCCATTTCTTCCCAATCAGCTGGGACTTGAGAGGCAGAGAATAGATGGTGGTGGGGCCAGTCAGAATTTTTAGTACCGGTTCTCCGAACTACTCAAAATTTCCACTAACGGTTCTCCAGAACTGGTCAGAACCTGCTGAAACCCACCTCTGGTGTGGAGAGCTGCATGTGTCTCCCCTACGCCTTGTTTTTTGGCCTGGATGGCCTCCTGCAGCATTCTGTTGGCCAAAATGGGATGGGGGGGCGTGTGTCACCCGGGCCCCATTTTGGCTGCCAAGGTGCTGCAGGAGGTGTCTGTCCCATCTCCCCACCTCCCCGGTCAGCCCGCAGAGGAGACCTACAATGCTGATCTGGCCCTCGAAGAAATCCAGTTTGACACCCCTGGACTAGAGGGATTTTGAAAAACAACCCAAAAGTAGGCAGTAGCACATCACCGTCAGACCATTGGCAAGGAGACAACATAGACATGCCTGTGTAGTAACTGAGGCAAACCTGGCTTGAAGGAGACTTACTGTCTATGCAGTCAGTCATCCAGGTCATAGTTGTCCCAAAGGTGCTTTTTCTTCAAGGGCCGGATCAGAAGCAAAACATCCAAGAGCTGAAGAAGCTTCTTGGATGAGTAGCGAAACGTCTTCAAAGAAAAACAAGAAAGTCCAGTGGTCTCTTGAAAAAGCACCTTTGGGACAAGGAGACTTATGTTGGTTTTAAAAGTAGCTTGTGATCACTAGCTATAGTTAAGCTGAGTTTACCTCAGTAAGGGTAACATAAGATGCTGCAGTTGGCACCCTTATTCCCAGATTGAATGAGGAAGAAAGATTTGGGGTCGGGGGTGGGGGGAGCAGATAGTTTCATCCTCATAGTACAAAAGTAGACCAGGTACATTTGTGCTTGTAATTCTGCATCAATTTGTCCAAGTCTCTCTGCCCTCTCCCATAAGCCGTTTCTTGAAACAATTTTTGCTGGCTCTTTTATTTCTGATCCTGCTTACCTGCTGCAGAGCAAGAGGCCCTTTGTTAGGATGTGGTTTGAGCCTAACAAGTTGTCCAGGCAATATATGTGTTCTGTGACTTTAATATGGATATGTATTGTGTGACTTTAAAGTTTTCCTGCTGATTCATTGCAATGCTGAGTCATGCTGTAATTAGATAATCACTAGTTGTAAACGTATTTAAGAAAGGTACTGTAACTATTCAGTTGATGATATGCTACCATAGTGTGTGGAGTTGCTACCATTGTGCTATCATCGTTGGATGGATCTGCTACCATCATGGTTTGTGAACCAGAGTGACTTTGTTATTCTAACCAACTACTGTTTGTATGGTAAGAAGATTTTTGTATCACTGTACTGATTTAACTGGCAATGTTTCTCTGTGCTCTACACTCTGCTGGTTGGTAACACAACAACAATATCCTTAACACCCTTGAAATCTCTCCATTGTCAGGCCTGGAAGCCCTCTTTTATATTGGGCCTTCAGGCCTACCACATTTACTGCTGTGGGAAATTGGGAGGGGGGATTGTATCGAGCAGGGAGGATCCAGGTGCAGGGCAAGCTGTCCTTGACTCTCTGAGAAAGGAATGTTATTATGACATTCCTTTCTCAGAGAGTCAAGGACATCTTGCCCTGCACCTGGAGGGGTGTGGCTAGGAGGCATCTCCAGTTGGGATGGTGCTTTGATTGGACCATGTGATGGACACGTGGGGTGCTGGGGCAGGGACTTGGACTTTACTTTGGGTGGGGAAAAACTGGAAGCTTTCAGATTCGGGTTTTCCTAGATGTGCCAATATGACATCTCTAATAAAATGGAACTTTGAGGAACTGCAAACCTCGGAGTCTTCTTTAGTTGGGGGTGTTACTTGGAACCCTGACATCCACACTTACCTGATAGACACTTTCTTCATTGATGGACAGGCTTACTTGTGTCATACTGCTTGCATTCAGAGAGCTCTGCTTTCTGGCTCTGCATATTATTATTATTATTATTATTATTATTATTATTATTATTATTAATTTAATTTGTATACCGCCCTTCTCCCAGAAGGGACTCAGGGCGGTGAACAGCCAAAATTAAAAAACATACAAATACAAAAGTTAAGATAATTTAAAAAATTAAATAATTGGCTATATCTGGTGCAGAGTCAGGTTTGGAGTTTTTTTTTTAGCTTGGGGAAGAAGCAACAGCTTTCCATCTTTATTATTATCATTTTCAGCATGGAGGAAGCGATCTTATCCAGGAAGAAATTCCTGCTGGACCTCCATCTTCCTGACCTGCTGATCTTCCCTCCTCAGACAGACCTTCATGAGAATCAGCTCTATCAAGCTGGGCACATCATTCTCCAGGACAAGGTGAGTGAGGCTGGGATAGGCTGGGATAGTGGCCTGAGGACCTCTCCACCTGGACCAGAGGGAAGAGCTGGTGGATCTGCTTAGCTGATCAGGGGTGAAATCCAGCAGGTTCTGACAGGTTCTGGAGAACCGGTAGCGGAAATTTTGAGCAGTTCGGAGAACCGGCAAATACCACCTCTTGCTGGTCCCAGAGAGGGGAGGGAATGGGGATTTTGCAGTATCCTTCCCCTGCCACGCCCACCAAGCCATGCCCACAGAACCGGTAGTAAAAAAAACTGGATTTCACCACTGCAGCTGACCTGCCTTGATGACGTTGTCCAACACAGTCAGACTCTTTGATGGGCTCCCTCTTCTTTCCAAGTGCAGCTTCTGGCTGGTTTCAGGCTTTTAGGCTTTATACTACAGTTTTGAAGTGGTTCCTATTTCACCTTGGCAGTTCGAATCTCATCAGGCTCAAGGTTGACTGAGCCTTCCATCCTTCCGAATTGGGTAAAATGAGGACCCAGATTGTTGGGGGCAATAGGCTGACTCTGTAAACCGCTTAGAGAGGGCTGTAAAAGCACTATGAAGCGGTATATAAGTCTAAGTGCTATTGCTATCTTGCGATAACTTACCACTTTTCCTTCGGTGATAAATTATCCAGGTGAAATACAGAAATGTCACCTTAGCTTTAATACTTTGGCTGTTTACTTGCCAAAAAGAGAGACAGAGATTTTTTTAAAAAAAGAATCTATAGGCATGAATGCTGTGGGCATTAAATGTTTCTTGACAATATATTTGAGAAGCTGCTATTGAGTCTGGGGAATATGGAAAGTGGGTGATGGGCCTGCCATATGTGGATTAGTGTGCATTTATCTCAGGTGCGTGTATTTTAACCCTAGGCCAGCTGCCTCCCCGCCTTTGTCCTGAACCCCACTCCAGGGTCCCAGGTGATTGATGCCTGTGCTGCTCCTGGCAACAAAACCAGCCAGCTGGCTGCCATCATGAAGAACAAAGGGTAAGGGAAATGGAAGGACAATACCATTTATTTATGGAAATGTTTTAGGCTACAGAATCCTCTGTGGCAATTCACAGCAAAACAGTAATTTCTACAAAGATCCGGGTGATAAGGATAATGTAGCCAAAGTAGCATTTGCATTAGGCTCCCAGAAAGATCTGGAATAGATTTTGGGAGCATCTGTTCTCTAGGTTTGCATGGTATCAGCAAGCCCCCACCCCCTCCAATTTTCACCTCTCATCTGGTCAATGTTGCAAATCTGATTGGTGAATTGAAGGTTACTCCCTCTGGTACTGCTTAACATTATGTATCTGTCTCTCCATCTTCCTTACAATTCGTTTGCTCCAGGCAGTCTCCTTCATTTCCTCTTTCCGGAAGCAGAGGTGAAGAATTTTTGCAGCTTCAAATAACCCCACCCCCCACCCCTGACAATATATTCCTTTTGCAGATCTCCTTGCTATAGTTACTTAAATTTCATCCCAGTTGCAGGTTGATTTTTTTTTTTTTTTACAAAAGAAACACTTGTGGTTGACTGGTATGAGAAAAGACAATTTCAAAGCTCTTTTCTACATTTCTTAGCTGCTTAGGATCTGCTTTCTTCTTCCAGCAGCTCTCGGTTCTGCAACCTTTTTCCTTCCATGCTTTCTTTTGGAATAATGGGAATTTTCCAAGGCAAAGTTTAATTTACTCCAAATATATCATTTAGATGTTTACATTTAAGATAAAGTAATTTCAACTACTGGAAAAATAGTATTTCTCTATATTCTCTGAATAATATTCAACTATTTTCAGTTATGTTGAAATTTAAATTATTACCTAAATATGCTAGTGATTTTTTTAGAATGTATGGCACGCTGTCATAAATATTACAGTATTTTTTGTTTACTCCCAAATTTGCAATTTCCATTTGCAATTTATTTTTTTGGATTTTGGTGAGAAACCCTGAGATAACTGTGCTTGGCTAAATAAGTCGCTCCACAATTTGCAGTTGTTTGCTTAGTATAGACTATGATCACAGTTTAATTCATATAAATAATCATAGTTATGCAAAACAGTCTCCCCCCAAGAAATTCTTAAACAAAAAAAATCATCTGTTTTACCTACCTCGTACTTGATGAAACACTTGTTTTGTAATATTCATACATTTGTGCTCATCTTGAGAAAATCACTGGATTTTGCTAGAGGTTTTAAAAATGTACCAAATAACACATAACATTTTACTTGTTTATAAATGACACATTAAGAGCATTAAGTCAAGTCTGGATTTGCTAAGAAAGTTTCTGTTGTTTAAATTTAACATCTTCAATTTTTTTTTACCATGGCCTCAACATTTCTAGAAAGTTTACTTTTGTATTCAAGAGGAACGTGACTATAGTTGGATTCACGCAAATCATTCTAAAATGTAATATGAATTTTGTTATTAATTGGCTTAGTATGTTGCACGAATGCGGTCGTTGCATATTGTGGCTTAATACTCTGTGTGAACCCAGTTGAGTATTTTCAGCAGTTTAATGACAAAAGTAACTATTAGCTGCAAAACTACTATTACCTTTTGTAATATAACCCCTGGACACCCTCCAGACAGAGGGATGAACTTTGAAGTAATAAGCTTCCAGTCTTTGTAGCTCTCAGGATGAGATAGATCTCATTTGATTTTTCCAATTAGAAAGCAAAAATTCCAAGAAGCCAGGTTAGAGAAAATAGATCCTGCAGATGACTAAGCTTTGGATAAACCTTGGAGAGGAAGAGCTGCTTGTGGTGAAGTTATTGTTTTTCACCTTTCTCTCCTGTGGAGGTATCTGATGTGTCCATGGCCACTCAAAACTTCCTTTCTGTCTCTTGAAATGCAGGCAGATCTTTGCCTTTGATCTTGATGCCAAGCGGTTGGCCACCATGAGCACTATGTTGGTACGGGCAGGGGTCACCTGCCATCAGCTGGCACACCAAGACTTCTTAGCAACAGATCCCACTGACTCCAAGTACAGCAAAGTGAGATACATTCTCCTGGACCCTTCATGCAGCGGCTCAGGTGAATAAAGGGTGGAGGTGGATTTCCAGCTTGGATTTAACATTAAATACAAGTTTATTGGGAAAATGGATGAGAGACCATCAAGGTATATTTTCTCTGCAGCCTGGAATTGGAACAGTCAAGAGTATCCTGAAAGCCATGCATTGTGCCTTTTTATCCAAGAAAGGAAGTTGACAGCTAATTAGAACAGTTGGAAATGGTTTTTAGGAAGAGGGCCATTTATCATTTGTCTCTCAGATATAATGGTGACTTTTCCAGATTAAGTGTGATAGAACAGAGCTGATTTGGGTTTGTATACATAGTAAAATTTAAAAATAGAATGCTAGGATTCCAGAGCCAAATTTCTAGCTCTCCAGCTAAGTAAAGACAGGTGCCTTTAGGTATGTATCAAGACTAAGAGCCCAATATATGCCAGTGTGCTGCCTCCCTGGCAGCCAGATTTCAACAGCTAATGATGCGTGTGATGTCTGTTTCTGTTGCAGGTATGGCCAACCGCCTGGCAGAGGAGGAAAGCACCTCCCCGCCTATGCGACTACAGGCACTTGCTGGGTTCCAGCGAAAAATGCTGGCACATGCATTGCAGTTCCCTGCCCTTCAACGGCTGGTTTATTCCACATGCTCGGTGCACAAAGAAGAGAATGAAGATGTGGTGCAGGATGTGTTGGAGCAGGAGGGAAGCACCTTCAGGTATAAAAAGGTGGATAAATCAGGGTCTGCCGTCCTGCAGCTGGTAGAGTTTGGGCTGCAAAGTGGGACGGTTCTTCCTCGCTAGTCCCAAAGGTGCTTTTTCAAGAGGCAACTGGACTTCCTTGTTTTTCTTTGAAGACGTTTCGCTTCTCATCCAAGAAGCTTCTTTAGCTCTGCTTCTTGGATGAGAAGCGAAACGTCTTCAAAGGAAAACCAGAAAGTCCAGTTTGCCTCTTGAAAAAAGCTCCTTTGGGATAACCATGACCTGGATGACCGAGAATCTCCATAGACGTCTTCCTTGCTATTTAAGGATTGCTGATGGAAAGGATTGTATAAAGCCAGAAGTCTCTTGGAAATCAATACAGCTCATCCTCTTCATACTTGATGCCCTCCTGGAGTGTAGATCTACAGTTCTCTCAGGTTCCCAAACATAATCAAAATAACTGGATCTCTCTAGTGCTTTCATCTTGTTGGCAGTTCATGACAAATACATTTGAAAGCAGCAATCTCTTTATCTTCTATTTTAGGGTTGGAGCCATTGGGGACAGGAACGATGTTTTTTTAGTTTCATAGCGATTAAGAACTAAAGCTTCTTAGTTAAACACAATTCTTGGCAACTTCAAGGATATTCCATGTCGATTCCTTGGCAGCAGCATAGCAGTGGTTTGCTACGGCCATTTTCTAGGATGTTTGTTTGATTTCCCAGTCTAGAGGCTACCTGGTATTTCCTAGTAATAACAAAGTCTGACCCTGCTTAGCTTTTGGAGATCAGCCTGGGTGTTAGATGCTGTTGATTAAACGATTTTGAAAGATGGAAGTTTGCAGCCCGAGTTTGACTGCAAGATAGTAAGGCAGCAGTGTAGAAAGAACCGGGGAGCACTGATTTCTGAAAGCACTTCTCTGCTTTTCTTCCTTGGAGATTGGTAGAAGTCCTGCCATCCTGGACCCCTCGTGGCTTACCTGTTTTTCCTGAAGCCAAGTGCTTTCTCCGAGCATCGCCAGAAGAAACACTGACTAATGGATTCTTTGTAGCAGTGTTGGAAAGGAAGCACAAAGCGTGTGCAGCAAGGTGAAAGAATGTTCTCTGTGTGTGTCCTATACAGGTAGTCCTTGATTTACAACTATTGGTTTAGTGACCGTTAGAAGTTAACAGCAGCATGGAAAAAATGCGATTTAGGATCAGTTTTCACACTTAACAACTCTATTGCAGCATCCCCATGGTCATGTGATCAAAATTTGGGTGCTTGGCAACTGGCATGTATTTATGACAGTTGTACTGTCCTGGGGGGTCACCATTTGTAATCTACTCAGCTGGCTTCCAACAAGCAAAGTCAATGGGGGGGAGCCAGATTCACTTAGCAACTGCATGATTCACTTAATAATTGTTGTCATTTGTTTTACAACTGTGGCAAAAGTCGCAAAATCAGGGACAACTCACTCACCAACTGTCTTGCTTAGCAACAGAAATGTTGGGCTCAATTGTGGTTGTACGTTAAGGATTACCTGTGTGCTGTATAGCGTAATTTTTTTTTATCAGTGATGGTGAACCTTTTCAGCACCAAGTGCCCAAACTGGAATGTGTGTGTATGTGCGTGCAAGACCAGCTGGCCGGGTGCATGTGTGTGCTGGAAATCTGAAGACCAGCTGGCTGGTGTGTACATGCCTGTTTTGGCCCAAAAAATGGCCTGAAAACAGCCTGGATTTTGGCCCTTTTTGAGTGGTTTTCCGGCACCCACGAAGACCAGCTGGCCATGTGCGCGCTGGAAACCAGAGCAGCTGGCAATGGCACACGCGCCCACAGAGGGCTCTGCATGTCATCTCTGACACGAGTGCCATATGTTCACCATCATGGCTATATATGTTCTCTGTGCTCTATATTTCTGTGTTATTAAAAAAAGGCATGATTCCCACCTTTCAGAAAGTCTTAAATGATTCTGGAAGCCAAACCAAATTTGTGGCTCCCTGCCCTCAACCCTGGCACCGGGATCCTACTTTTCACAGTTGGGATAAGCTTCAATTTATCTGTTTACAAACTTGCATTGTGGGGCCCAATAAGCCTTTTTTTTCCCTTTTGCTTTAATTTATATGCCGCCCTTCTCCGGAGACTCAGGGCGGCTTACAATGGTTAAGCAATAGCCTTCATACTTTTGTATATTTATACAAAGTCAGCTTATTGCCCCCACAATCTGGGTCCTCATTTTACCTATCTTTGAAAGGATGGAAGGCTGAGTCAACCTTGAGCCTGGTGAGATTTGAACTTGCAGTAATTGCAAGCAGCAGATGTTAATAACAGTGCTTTAGTCCACTGTACTTCAGGCTTGTACTACAGCCTTGTGCCAATCTTGAATGGATCAATCTTGAATCAAACAATAGGCACAGCATACATAGAAACTGAGTTTTTTTCAGGTGCAGAGGTGATTCTGTCAAAAGCGCATCTTGTTAGGAAGAAACAGTAATTTCCATATAATACAAGACTGTCAAATGTTACAGGCTGGAAACAGATTTTATTTCTAGAAATAGGGAGCCAAAATCCATCTGCTTGTTTTCCCAATCATGGGAGAGTCCTTGGTGTAATTTCACATTATCTCTGCACTAGATAAAAGTTTAATTTGCATGGCCACAGACTCCCTTCATGTTATTACTTCTACTCTACGCCTAACTTTTATCTCCAGAGTTTTATTATTTTGCTTGATGGTTTTGCACACTTTGAATTAAGTCTTAACATATGTTTCAGATATTTATGTCATGATTGCATTTTGATATGTAGGAAATAGCTTTCTGTTCTTTGTGGTTTTGCTCATAGTGCTGCAGTGCTGCTTTCAGACGCTGGCTGTAAATTAGAAACAAATCCCAACCCAGCAACCAGGAAACGAAAAAAGAAGAAACAAACGGCTTTTCCAAATAAGTGAAATTCTTCAGCAGCTTACTGGTCTTTTATCAGTGGCGTTTGCAAGAGAAAGAGCTTGGATGGAAATAAAAGTCAACTTTTTAGTCTGTCAGTGTGGACATACTGAAATGAGAACTTGCAGAATACCGGGTTTTGGCAAAAAAACGTAAACCAAGGTCATGTGACCACAGGATACTGCAATGCCCATAAATGTGGGGCAGCTACTGAGCGCCCAAAATGCAGTCATGATCCTGGGGCTTGGGGCAGCCACTGGAACTTGGGACCAGGCTGTAATTATCTTTGGGGGGAGGGTGGGTGTATCTGTGGAAGACCACCTCTATGGATGTCTTGAGAGAAACTGAGCTGGAAAGTTCATCCCTATCTTGTGGGAAGAGGACCCTTTTCAATGTTTGTAGGAAACAAGTATGAAAGGAAAGTGAAAACCACTGGAACAGAGACTAGCATCTTTTATTGATCTGTCAAGCCACTCCAGGAGGCTATTTGGCCAAAAAAACAGAGTAAAAAACATTCTGGCTCAAGCAGTTTTATTTTAAATCAACATAAGCAAGGAAAAGAAATTGCACAGTCACACTAAAACCCTTGACAGGAATGATCCAAGTCTCCATTGCAACTTTTAAAAAAGCCAGCCCATTCTTTTTATTTTTACGTAATTCATTTCATTCACACACAGCAATATCTTGGTAACAAAAAGATGCTCTACCTTTATAGGGGTGGGTGGGGACAGCTGCTTCCCAGCTAGAAAAATGACCGGTTCATTGCAGACTCAGGGCACTAAGGAAACACCTCCCCACGTTGCTGGCAGAGGACTAACCACCCACCCCTTCCACTGCCATATGTGGAGAGATGAAATATGAGCTGTTAAGAATATTAGTTAACTGGTCAATATTAACTAATATATTAAATAATGGATGGGATTCTTAAAAATGGCCCTTTTCCCCAACAAAGTTAGTCTCTGTCCCAAGCTATCACTAAAATGGCCGTTCTTTTACAAGCCACACATCTGCCTTCCCTCCAAGTGACAAGCACCGACCCAGATTCACTTTCCCAGCTCGACTTAAACGTGCAAGAGCTCTCAAGCATTATGGAACAGACCGAGCCACACTCACATTATTCAACAAACACATGAAACACTGACCTGTGAAGCCTGAGGGGGTGGTGGCAAGAAAGCAGATGTTCCCCCCACTTCCCTATAAGCCCTGTTGTCTCGTAACAGCACAGGCAAATTGCTAATGAACAACTTTGTACTTTCACACCTCTATGAACCAAGCTTGAAGGAATTTAAAGGCAATTTAGCTTAAATATAAAAATAAAGTTTCACTTTGTTAAAAAATGTTTAAATATTTTTTTTTAAATTTAGAATTAGGCAGGCTCACGCATACATTCACACCACTGGCAGCTGGCCTGACTTCCAAGAACAAAACTGGCTGAGAAGAACCGTTTTTGTTGCCGAGCTGCTTGTCTACCCGCAATGGCTGACTGCTGTGACTCTTTTAAGTTGGAAAAAAAAATCAGATTTCAGCCAGAGCCCCACAGGGCTTATGATTTTACTCTTCCACATTACAAACATTTTTCTTCCCTACTCTAAAGCTCAGCACAGAACGAGAACTTTTCACAAGGTCCTGGAGCCACCAAACATCAGGGAGGTATGTCTTCCTCTGAAGGCCTTGGGTCCAGACCCAAGGTGGTACTTCCAGCCTTCCAAAGTTGAAGTCTTCACATTTCATTCAGCACATGTAGCCATGCAGTGACTGTCCACACCCAATTAGGCAGGGTTCGTCTCCGTTGGAGACAGGTACCCTGAAAAATGTTTACAACAAGTCCGGCATTACCAACATGCCGCCACACATACAATTCAATTCTTCCTCCAAACTCAATTCACAGAGCAATAAAAAAAGAACACAAACATACTGTGAGCAAAACACAGACATTTGAAGGGGGGGAGGAGGACAGAGGGAAAGGAAAGGCTGCAGAAATGAAAAGCTGTAGGGGTGAATGGCACCATCTTCCTCACCAAACGGTCATGGAAGAAGCAGACCAGTGAGGGAGATTCCCCCTGGATCTCCGATACCAAGATGTTTCTCCATTTCATGTTGCTATCCAACTACATCTCTGCTGTTAGGCTCTGTAGCTACAGCTAACAATGATTAACATCCCAACTCAGTGCTAAAACCTTGGCAAGACAGGGTGGCTATCCTAATAGGACAGGGGGGGTCTTTCTGTGGACCGTATTTTGATGTGAATTTGGATCAAGGAAGCCCTGAAGATTCTCTGGAAAAGGGTCCCAAAGAGAGAAGAAACTGAGGATGGGAGCTAACAGTTGGTTTCAATCAGAAATGCTTATATGGCTGCAAGCCAAATACTTTCCCCGACACCCTTCACTAAGCAGCCAAAAAGGAATGAAGTTAAGAGCAGAGAAAGAAGGGAAGATTAATGGGAGAGGTTCACAGGGAGAAGGGAAAATAGAGGATATGTACAAATTTTTCATCCAGACTCAGCCATAGACTGTTCAAGTAAAAAGGGCTTAAGTTTCTCCTATCCCGTTTGAAGGGGTAAAAATCACTCTTTGATCCAGAATAGCTTCCCGTGGTTGTTATAGAAAAAGAGACTCCCAGGACAGTCCAGCTGAATAAGTCTTCCTTGGGTAGTACGGTATTAGGCAGATCTGTCAGCAGATCAACTGGGAGTTGAAATCCAGGCAGGAAGCTGCTCCTGGTTACTTTTTACGAGTATGCTGCCTCCGGGCCTGCAGCCGTTGGCGAGTTCCTGTCTTGGATCCTGCTCCAATGGAGAAGCTGCCTGTCGCTGGCCCTGGAGGGACAGAAAAGTAAAAGGTCTCCCTTCAACCTTTTCACAGAGGCTGTTTGGGCATAGAAAGTACGCCAAGTAACTTGTGGGGTTGCATAACTTGTTACTCATGAGTGATTTTTAATCTCTAGCCTCTTTCGAAGAATGTGCCATCAACATCTGGCAATATCCATGATAATGCCACAATAATTTTGGGTTTAGAACTATGATGTTAACCCTTGCATTAATAATGCATTTTGTTTTAAATCCTCTCATCCCCAGACCCACAAAACAAACAAAAATTGTTCTGCAGCGATTTAACTATTTTACTGTCTGATCCCTGCATTCTAAATGTTGCAAAAAGACTTGTAATAGAATCAACTTCCAAATCCTTACCAAAACCAGTAGGTGTCCCTCCTCCAAAGGTGGGGGTGATGGGTGTTCCAAAGGAAAGGTTGCAGCTCCCTACTGTGCCACCACCTGGTGTAGGTGTACTTTGCCCAAATGTAGGTGTGGGAGTTCCTAATCACAAAATAGTAGCAAAGCAAAGTGTCTATTGGAGAACAAAGTCACATTATGGAGAAACAAGATCACCAATCCCTGCCTGACATTGTCAGACACACTTGAATGACAGGAACCACTTTCTCCGAATGTTTTATACAAAAGATGATTGTTTTATCCCAATACAAGAACAGCAAAGGAGTCTATCAGCCCTTTCCTCTCACCTCCTTTCTACTTTCCTCCCAAAATCAGCCAAGGATACAGGCATCGTCGGCCCAGAAATGCCTGCCTTTCCTTCATTTCCTCACCTGCAACTTGGTCCAATCTATGGCCGCCTAAATTGGGCTCAAGGCTATTCATCTCAATCACCTGCACTTAAAGCAATGTTTGTTGTAGTGAGCACAGGGAAACAAATAAGAGCCGAAGGAAATGAGACTTGGATTTAGGAGACAGAATGGAAACAGAATCTGGTCAGAGCTGAAAAATCTTTGTGTGTGTCTTCCTGAGCAGAAATACGAATTCACCTACTCTCATGCCCTCTCTAGACCACGCCCTAGGAATCAAAACAGCCCACCAGAATAGCAAAACTACAAAAACACCCGAGCATCACCCCCCCACCCCGCACCCTGGAATAATAAGTAGGAGTATTGAACAGGCAAGAGGCCAAGCAAAGGGGACTCACCTCCAAATGCTGGCTTGCTCTCAGGTGTACTTGGGATGCTGAAAGCAAAGGCTGAGTTTTGGTTCTGAGCACCCAGAGGGTTTTGTGTCAAGGAAGTTCCAAAGGGTGTCACTCCCTCTGCAGCTCCACTCTGCCCACTGCCGAAACTGAATCCAACTGTGGGCACTCCTGTGCCTGTAGCGCTGGCACCAACACCAAAAGCACTGCCTGCCACACCTGGGGGATTCGATGCCCCAAAGGTGAACGGAGCTTGGGCTGACCCTCCAAACACAGAGCTTCCTGTGCTGCTGCTCGTAGTCTGAGTGCTGGATGTGGTGGCTGTCCCAAAAGGAAAGATGGACGATGCAACTCCAAATGCTGGCTGGGAAGTACTTTTGGCTCCAAAAGATGCCAAGGGGCCAGCGCCTCCAAAAGGGGTCTGCGAAGAGCTACCAAATGCTGGCTGGGCTGCAGGTTGGGCTACTGAACCAGTGAAGCTGAAAGGAGTCCCAAAGTTCAGGGGTCCTGCTGCCGGAGGCTTGAGAGCTGCCTGTTGGCCCTCAGAGACACCTGAATCAAAAGCCAGCTGGCTTGTAACTGCAGGGTATGGAGGGGGTGGTTTTGAGGCAGCCCCAAAGGTACTGCTGAACGCAGAGGTGCAAGATCCAAATGTCAGTGGAGCTTGTGTGGTGGCTGATGGTGCTGAAGAAGCCTGTGTGGAACTGCTGCTGCTGCCACTAAAAATGCTGAAGCAAGTATTAGTTGTGGTAGCAGCAGCAGCAGCAGCAGCAGCAGCAGCAGCAGCAGCAATAGTGGGAGCTGAGTTAGTGGTGCTGGAGGGCGCCAAGAGATTGACAGCGGCGCCTGTAGGAGCAGCTTGCTTGCTAAACTGGAAAAGGGACATGGCAGCTGTGCTGGCATTGGGTGCAGCCCCAAATAGCATGGGCTGGGATGCCAGCGTGGAGACAACAGTGGCAGGAGTGTTATTGCTGCTGTTGTTGTTGGGGGCAGTGGCAGGGGATAGGATGCCTGGCCCCAAACTGAACACAGGTTTGCTCATGGAGACAAATGTCACGCTTGCTGTTCCAGGGGGTGACACCGAGGTGGTAACAGTGGCGTCTGGGAGAACAGGGAGCCCTAAGCTGCTCGAGGCATTGATGGCAGGAAGGCCAGACGATGCTGCTGGCTGAGGGGCCTGACTGAATGTGAAGGGAGAAGATGATGTGGTGGTAGGCAGGACAGCAGTTGCTGGTGTGGACAGTGATCCAAAGATGGGTTTGAATATGCCGCTGGGAGCAACAGGAGGTGCCAAAGAAGGCACAGATTGCGCAGTGGCAGAAACCACAGTGGTGCCACTTGTTGAGAAGCCAAAGTTCTCACTTTTTGCTGGGCTGCCAAACACTGGTTTGAAAACAGGCACCGTGCTGGGCGCAGAAGATGATGGCGTTGTTGCAGCTGGGGGCTTGTCGGCTGGAGGACTGGTGAGGATCCCAAAGAGGATGCTGGGCTTTGGAGCAGACGAGGGCCTGGCTGGAGTATGGCCCAGCTCAGAAGCAGCTGTCACCAAACTGCCTGCGCTATTCGTTGGGAGGGAAGTGCCTGAAGGAGGAGCAGCAGTGGAAACAGGTGCGTTGAGAGCCAGAGGCTTAGGGGATGTCACTGTCACAGAGGAGCTCAAATCCAGTGAGGCAGAGAAAGCTGGTAGCTGAGGGCTGCCTGTAGTCCCTGGAACTGTCTTGGCTGGAGGGGAGAAAAGGGAAAAGGGAGAAAGCACTCCATTACTGTAATTAGGAGACACTGTTCCACAGTAAACCATTAAGAAAACTTATTTATTTACATCAGACAATCTGGAATACATAAATGTTAACTTCTCTCCTCCTTCTGTATTTATTGCAGAAAAGAATTTGTTTTGCTTTTTTATAGACAGAGGAAAAGGGTGAAATTTCCACACTTTAACCCTCTTAAACAATCTAATCTGTCACTACAACCAGGGGAGAAGCTCAAGAATTAAATATCTGAAATTAAAGAATTAAATTTCTGGATACATAAAAAAGGCAAAGATATTTAGGATTTATTGTCCAGCACGGATGGAGTATGGAGAACATTTCTTTAGGTTGCATTATAAACATTTCACAATCTATTTTATCCTCTCTTGTGTGATATAGGCCATTGTGTTTGTTAATCTCCAGAAAATGGTCTGTAACAGTCAGCTATTTGGCATTCAGGAACTAGTTTAACAGGATTATATCTAATTAGAAATTCTGATAAAATCAGATAAAAAGCTGATTAAAATTCTATAAAACTGAACATTAAAAATATTAAGAATTTTCCAAATGACTCTAAATGTACCAATAAAGGAGAATATTTGTAGCTCAGGGTTGAAATGAGGGGTCCTTGGTACTCTCTGAGCTTGCTTGTTTTCTTGCTGATGTTTATTACCCAAACCAGGTAACATCATGTTGTTACCTAGTTTGGGTGATGAAATGCCTGCAAGAAAACAACCAAGATCAGAGAGCACCAAGAACCCTCACTGCTCTAAATGTCTCCTAAAAAGAACATACTCCAGTTATTTAAAAGAAAACCAATTAATGGACTGAACAGGTCCCTGGAGGAAGGAATTTCTCAAAAGTAAAAACAAAGCTGGCAATTTGCCAGGCCTGAGGAGTTCAAGTATCTCCAACATCTGAGTAAAGAACTGAGTTCAGGGAAAGCCTGCATTCTGGTCTCCAGAAACTTTGGTGGGCGAGAAGATCTCTAGTCCTTTTCTCTTAATAACCGTAAAAAATATTTTAAAAGAAAGAGAACATTTTTCCTTATGAAGAAGGTGAGGAACAATCCTTTTTCTGTATGGAAAAATGCATACTTGCCAGCTTAAATTGCTTCTGCCTTTCCCCTGTGGCTAAAGAGGAGAAAGGAACAGCCTTGTCAGTTAAACATGTTAGCTGAATAGTTCCTGCATTATAAATACAAGGAATTCATGAATTTGTGGGACCATCTGATTTTTTTTTTTTAAAGCTAAGCTTTAAGGCTATGAAGTTCAGCCTGCTTCTGGCTCTTTGTAAAGGAAGAGAGGGAAGCAAGATTCTGTATTCTGACACAAAATACTCAGAATAAACCTTTTAATGGACATAAATCAAAACTCTAACCCTATCCTTCTCTAGTCACCAGATTAGGCCTAGATTATTTACAGGAAATTTAGTCCTCATCCCCTTGCATTCATTCATCAACATCCAATTCTATAGGAAGCGGCTGAATACTTAAGAACAGCTTCAGATCCACAAGTTTCAGAGCACAGGCCTTTTATCGCACTCCAATGTTCTTCAAAGGCAGGCAATGAATGCCCCTTTCCCTCTGAAATTGCTCACCTGCTTGTGCTGAAGAGCTCTTTCCTTCTTGCATGTTCTTCAAGCTCTCCAGAAGGGGATTGGTTGCGGCAGTAGAGATGGGCAATGACACAGGTGTTGGTTTGGTGGAGATCAGTGGAAAGTTCAAAGTTTGGGATGAAGAGGTGGTCTCCACGGGTGGGCTTGGGGTAGAATCTGTTGGGAAAACCATCAGAGCTTTCTGGCAATTTCAAAGTCACTAGAATCCACTATCTAGCATCTGCTGACATTAAAACCAACTAATGAATCTGACTAGCAAGAACCAACAGAACAAGCAAAGAAGACATTTTGAGACCTGCACAGAAAGAAAGTCACTATCATTACCCACTTTTCGTTTGTAAAGGTAAAGATTTCCCAATCAGTCGTGACTGATGTTAGGACATGGTGCTCATCCGTGTTTCTTGGATGAGGGAACCAGTGTTGTCCAAAGACAATTTCCGTGGTCATGTGGCCAGCATGGCTATATGCCAAAGATGCACGGAACGCTGTTACCTACCCACCAAAGTGGTACCTATTGATCTACTTGCATTTGCATGCTTTCGAACTGCTGGACGGGCAGGGGCTAGGGCAAGTAACAGGAGTTCACTTTGTTGGATCTCTGAACCCAGGTTGTCAGCTCTCCAGCTGACAAGCTCAGTGTCTTTAACCCCTGAGCCATCGCACCCCCTATTTAGTTTGTATAAATCTCTTATTTGGGGGGCAGACTCCCAAAGGACAGCCTGGAGCAGACAACGAGAACACCTACCAATGTTTTCTTCTAAGACTTTGTTGAACCACTGTAGTGTTGCTTTCTTCTCTGCATCCAAGTCTTCTGGGGTGACTGTATAGCCCAGCTGAGGTGGTGGAGGCTGCCAAGAAAACAACATCTTAAGCATTTGTTCTGAAGGCACAAAACAGCACTTTCATAAATAGCACCAAACAAAAGACAGAGGTGTTCTTCCCTTAGCTCTGGGAATGTATAAATAAACCTAAAGATTACATGAATTTAGTGCTTCCCACTTATTTCTCAGGCATCAAGGGATGTGGTGTGTTTGACTAAAGTCAAAAGCTTAGCAACACCCATCCTACTCAATCTAACTATCTTGTCTTCTTGGCTGGATACTTTATCACTTGCCATATGGTGTCTTCCGTATGTCAACTCAACTATGTACTCAACAATTCTTATTCCTGGAAAAAAGGAGGGAAAGAAAGAAGTCCCTGAAGAGTCATACCAAGGCAAAATTATCTCCATGATGAGCTGAAAGTAGCTGAATCTTCCGCTTGCGCTTGCCATTGCTTCCTGATGAAGATGGTGAACTCACATAGTTGCTTTTATTCTTCAAGGGTGATTCTGAAACTGAGACCAAGTTGACAAGTTATGCATGTGGCTTCCCAATCAGAAGCAGCTCAGGCTTCTGCAGTAGTAATGATCTATGTCTAAACACAACATCTTTGAAGACTTAAAAACAGACAAGCATAATATGAACATAGAGGCTTCAAAAAAGTAAATAGAACGAAGCTAGGCTGGTGTACAGTAAGAATATTTATATGAATCAGTATTATCAATTAAAATTTCAATATTTCCTCAGAGATATCAATATATTCTGTAAGTGTTCTTAACAAAGCTCCCAATTGATTAGAAAGCATTCAACAGAGGGAAGAAAAATACAGTGCTAAGATCTCTTAGCAGTCTTCACAGGTAAAGAACTGGGACTCAGAATATAGATCTGAAATATTGAAACACTACTTTGCCATTATTGCATAGGTGATTTTTTAAAATTCTGAGCAGCTGCAAAGTCATGTCAATCCATTTGTCACTCTGTTGTGAAACAGAGGCATTCTCCTGCCTTACTGACAATGTAATTTTTATTTACCTTTTTTGTTTTAGGATCCTCCCATTACACCCCAGACTCAAAGCGGCCCCTCCATTTTGCTCTCCAATCCTTCTTGGCCCATCCCACCCCCAGAACTTACTCTTCTCTTCCTCTGTCTCTTTGTCTGCTGTCACAGGCATTTGCGAGTTGGATTTCTGAGGCTCTTCTTCACTGTAGCAACAGGAGAAAGCAAATGAAAGAGAATGCTTACGCAATTTCTTTTGAACTTCTGGCTCGAAGATTTGCAGAGGGACAGTCAGAGATAGGAGAATGATCTGCTTCCCTCATCCCTACCATTCTTCCTCCCATATACTATTGTCATTCATTTTATGGACAGTAGCTGGCCATCTACCCTTTGGATGTTGGTTTGAGGAGATTCTCAGGGTAATGCAAGCAGGCATTTATAAAAGCAGTCGCCCGAGCGTGTTGCTCTGAAGACCCCATAGTAACAAAAAATTTCAAGCAACAGATTGCAAGACAACAACCCAAATCATTGCATATCCTCAATCACTGCTAGCTCTTTCAATTTATCTAATGGTTAGGTAAAGTTCATAAATGCATTTTGGTAAAATGTCATGGAAAATGCTTTTTATTTAATAGTCAACTCTCTTTTCAATAAATACACCCCCCACCCCATAAAAGCTCAGACAGGATCTTGCCTATTAAAAATCACATGCAAAAACCTTCTCTTTTTTGCAGAAGACTGATCTTCACAATATGTTTAAACGCAGGAAAGATGACTTGGTTAACTTTGCAATTAAACAAGGGGAGGAATGAAACATATGCCGTAGATATATTTAGAGAGCACCAACTGCTGATATAGTGTTAAAGCATCAGGCTAGAAACTGAGAGACTCTGAGTTTGAGTGCTGTTTTAGGCATAAAGTGAACTGGATACCTTGGGCCAGTCACTCACTCTCAGCCCTAGCAAGCAGGCAATGTCAAAACCACTTTTAAATCTTGCCAAGAAAACTATGGATTTCTGCAGGCAGTTGCCAAAAGTCAACATTGGCTTGAAAACACAAAAAAAGGCAAGTTTATGGAAACCAGAGTATCTACCAGAAAGAGGCCTCAAAAGAATTGCATCACACTTGATCCTTCCAGCTACTGATAACCGTAAGTCTAAGGAATATCAAAAGGGTAAAGAAAAGCTGCCCTTACGTGATGTTGGAACTGGGATATCTTGCTTTCTTGTTAGGCCTTTCAGGTGTCTGAGACCGAGAGGATGCTGGGCTGGAAAGAGGAGAGGAACTTGGTCCCGTTCTCTTCCATAGCTAAAGGAGAGAAAATAAAGCATGAAATACTATTGAAAACAAGAAGAATATTTTCAATATCTTATTTAGGTTTTAAGCAGAACATTTATATAGAGAGGAAATTAAATTAATGTAATCCCTTTTGAGATCTACTTACACGGGAAGTGAATGGCAAAAAGGATTTTCCATGATTAAACGCTGCCATCTAAAACCTATACAATTATAATAAACTTGCCTTGGAATCCCTCATGCCACTTTTATTCTTCAAACCCTATCCAACTGCTGGCCCCTGTAATATTGTTGCTCTACTAGGTTCCCCAACTCAACTGTATCTCCTTGTCTCAGTCTCTTGGTAGACTCTGCCTGGATAGATCAGCATTCAGTAGGCTTGTTTGTTGTGAGGAAAAAGTTAGACTTACTCCCCTGATGAATCTGCCCAAGTATAGCCATAGCAGCTGGCTACCTTCAGGTTTTGTGGAACTGTCAGCTAGATTGCCAGATTTCCTGGCTGTTTGATTCTAATGGGCTTTTCTAATTCTGTCTGTTGCCTACAAGAGCCCTGATCATTTTCTGCAATGGCTGATGGGTATAAAACCAAGGACCTTTGAACAATTCAAGAGAGGCTGCACATACTCCACTTTTATTATTTGGATGGATATGTGATGAAGATATCACCAGGTATGGATATCCATATGTGCCCTGCAGGTTCAGCTGCCAACTGGGACTGTCAAAGTCACTAGGATCTTAGTAAACAACCTGGATGACAATTATCAGACTACGTGAAAGGATTTAATGGAGTAGTGTAACTTTCAGCATACAAATCAGTAGCAAGGTTTGTCCACCTCTGATAAATCCACCAAATAAGTAGGCAACTCCAGACCCTCTTCTGATACCTTCCATTCATACTCCATATCAGATCCCATGAAAATCTTGGACTGAATTCATAGATCATTTTACAATAATTTATGAAAACTGGCAAACTAAACTTCACTGATCTGCAGTCATATTTTTACATTTTAAGAGTAAAATCCCTTTATTGCTATATTTATTCTTCTAATTTGAGAACACAGAAACTAATATTTGTATGCAGATTAATCAAGTTTTGTTCAAGAGAACAGCAAGTTATCATCACATCTTTGTTCTGGGAAATACAACTGGGAAATACCTACAGTATCTTATGCATTAAAGGAGTTAATGATCTAACAATGTACCTGTGAGAGACCTCTGGTGGAGCTGTATGAGCTGGCAATAGCATTGCGGATGGAGCTTGGTATACCACCCACAGACAGACTATTCACAGAACTGAGGGAAGAAGTCCGCGATCTCTTAGAGGAGCAATCTTCTAGGCAGTGGGAAGGAACAAGTCCCCGCTTCAGAGAGCCAGGCCTATGAAAAGAGACAGCTGTTATAGGTTTGCTGCAAGACAATTAGATGCATTTTGCAGAAGCACGACTTCCAAAGTGCAATGAAGAAACTTATCTTGCTTCTTATGGTTTACAAGCACAAAGACTACAGAATACATTTCCAGCAGAGCCAAACTGGAATCTTCTCTCCAGGAAAAAGCCCTTGGAATTATGTTCCAGCTTTCAGAGGCCATTTATCCAACTAAAAAGAAATCACGTTCTCTTCCATAACTTCAAAGTACAGAATGCACTCTCCCAAGAGCTCAGTGAAGCTATCTCTCTTTAGCCAGGTATTTAAAATCTTATATATGTATTTATATTTCATAAATATATTTATATATGTTTTCTAGAAGTATGAAAGATAAAAATGCTCAGCTCACACCCCTACCTTTGAAAGATCTGTGAAGCTAGATCTCTTTAACCAGATATTTAAAATCTTATTTATATATTCATCTTTCGTATTTCTAGACTCCCCCAAGCTTTCCCAAAGAAGGACTCAGGGTGCTGTACAATATAACTGGCAAGTAAAATGACATAGAAAAATTAATATTAAAATTAAAAATCAAATCTAAAATGGCCTTTTAATGTTGGATTATTATAGGAGGGAGGGGCTCTCAAGGGACTAGCCAGCCCCATGGTTGCATGGTTCTCTGTGCCCCAACATGCAAGTTCACAGAATTTTGATCCCTTTGCAGAAGGCCAAGAGATTGGGGGCTTTCCTCATTTCTGGGAGCAGGATGTTCCATAAAGCAGGGGCAATGGCAGAGAAGGCTCTCTTCCTAGACTCTACCAGTCAAAATTCTTCGACTGATGGGGTCTATAGCATACCTTCCCTGCCTGCCTGCCTGCGATGCATTGATGAGATTGGGAGAAGTCAGTTCCATAGGTACTTTGGTCCTATGCCATGCAGGGTTTATAGATGATACCTAAGACCTTGAATTGGACCCAGAAGCAAAATGGTACCCAGTGCAGTTTGCAGAGCAGGGGTATTATATGTGCTCTTCTTCAGCCACCCAGTATGGCTTGTGCAGCTACTGTCAACCCTGAAGTGAACCTGGCTGAAGCTATCTTGGAGGCTTCAGAGTTGCCACACAACGGAGGGAGGGGGGAAATAGTTAGATAAGGTTTTGTAGCCAAAACAATAAAGTTTTCCTGTGGGAACCAAAGACATTCTCACAGGTGGCCAGAGGAGGAGCAACTAACCCAGCAACCGGCCAGCACCTGGAATGGACAGTGTGACCAGTGACTTGGGGGGAAAGGGGAAACTTTTACTTTTAATTAAGTGAATAATGCGGGAAACTGGCTTCCACCAGTTGTGTCAATATGAAATATCCAATAAACTGTTCTTTGAAGAACCTGCCTACCTCCGAGTTCTGTTTTCTATGAGTGCATTTCTTAGAACGCTGACAGCTGCATTCTGTGCCAGCTGAAGCTTCCAGATACTTTTCAGAAGTAGCTCCATGTAGAGTGCATTGCAATAATTCAATCAGGACATGACCAGAGATAGAGACTCCCTGTCCAGGAAAAGGCATAACTGGAGCACAACATGTAGTTAGGCAAAGGCCCTTCCGGCCATGGCCATCAGCTCTCCAAGTATCAGGTCTGTCTGGGGTAGTACAATCCCATCCAAGACCAAAGATGATAAACTCCTGGGTACAGAGGGGCCTACCTACAGCCACTTGGACTTACCGGGGTTAAGCTGAAGTCTGCCGTTTCCCCATCCAGATCCTTCGGCTTCCAGCCATTGTAAAACGATGTCCACAATACTCAATTCACCCAGGATGGAGATATATGACTGGGTGTCATCAGTATATTGGTGATTACCTCACCCCATGGAGATAGATGATCTCACCCAGCAGTTACATGTAGATGTTGATAAGGAGCGGAGAGAGCACCAAATCCTGTAACACTCCATAAAGGAAGGCCCATGAGTTGGAGCTTCTCACTCCCTATCAACACTGACTGGGACCAGCTTGAAGGAAGGAGGTAAACCAGCACAAAACTTTGCTGTCCAACCCCAACTCCTCAAGTTGGCCAAAAGGACATCATGATTGATGGTATCAAAAGCAGCTGAGAGGACAGGGAGAATAAAGATGGAAGCACCACCTCCATCCTGCTCCCGCCAGAGATCATCCATGAGTGTGACCAATACAGTTTCAGTCCTGTATCCAGGCCTGCAACCTGACTGAAAGGATCCAGATAACCTGTTCCTTCCAGGACCCTCTGGAGTTGCAATGTCCCCATTTTCTCTACCACCTTTCCTAAAAATGTCTGCTTCACCTACTTCTCTAATTTATTTAACTGAATTACACACACACACACAACACACACTATAATCTGAATCCTTCAACTGACAAGAGAAGTAACAAATAGGGAGAAAAGGGTTTAAACATGTCCCCCAAGCAAATATTCTGTCTCTTTTCCAGAATTTATTTGATCATTTGTTAACACTATAAAAGGAAAACATTTCTCATTCACAGCAGAGCTCCTGGCACTTACTTGGGCACAAGAGATGCAGGTGCTCCATTGGCCACCAAGGGCTCAAATGCAGAATGACCACTTCCAGTACTATCATGGCGCCTGCAGAAAATAAAAAAAGATTAAAAGAATGATTTCAGGTGGGATCAATAACACATTCAGTCTACCAGCATTCCCAAAGATCTCTGGTTCAACTAGCTCACTATAACAAGCAAGTTCAATTCTATCTATAGGGAGGCTGATCAGAGGAAGAGAAAACACATTTTGGCATTTTTTCAAAGATGAATCAGAAACAGATTACAATTTGAAAAAGTTATTTAATATTTAAAATATTTAAAACTTAAACTTAAAATGCCATGAGTAACGGTAGCAGTTCCAGTACTATTATCGCACGTGCTATAACCCTTCATCGCAGGGAAAAAAATTCTCCAAGTATAGCAGTCTTATTGAAAATAGTTTGTACAAAGTCTATGAAACAATTTATTGGCTTTATATCAAAAGATCAAGAAATACAACTGCAATTTCTGAAAATAAGTTATCTGTATTCAAAATAAAAAGAATATCCCAAAAAATAACAGGCAAAAATGATTGTTCCAGATGTTAGAGAACATTAAATATCAGATGTCCCAAACCATAATAAGGTGCATATTTTGTATATTCATCCCTGCCTGCCTTTGTCAGATTTTTCAATTATTAGCATGGTAGTAATATGGTCACAGAGTAATTAGAGTCAAAGTGTGGGGTAATCTGATATTAATTTACAGAAGGTATTGGAGGAAATATTGGTGCAAGCATTCTAATTCTTCTAAGCCCTGTTGCTTTGTAGAACAAGTCCTGGCCGCAGTTTGTTTACATACAAAACTATGTTTGCTGCAAATCTATTATCTGTTTGTTGTAGTGTAGACCCTGCTAAACTTCTCATACAGAACTTTTACAAGGAATGTGGAAGAAACTTGATCTGAGGATTAAAATACTAAAACATGCCCCTATGTAATCAGTATTGCTATGATCCGTCTCAGAGAGTGTTTTGTTCAGATTAATTTGAGTTCCCCTCAACTTTAACCAAAGCATTTAACTACTGTGCTAACTTTCCGGAGTCTTGTTCTGCAGCATGCAGGAGGAGACCATTAGTCATTAGTTACCTCTTCTTGTTCTCTTGACCATTTGGAAAGTTCTGGTCCTCCTCTTCTTCCTCCACAGCTCTCTTCCGGCTCTCTTTGAGAGCATTCAAGACAGTTTCTTTTGCACATGGATCCAGGATAGTATTAGACGTTGAAGAGAAAGCCACAGGAGAAACCAACTGCTCCAACCTGTCAGATGAAATGACAGCAGTCACAAGAATGTGAATTTCCTCTCATTGTTCATATGATGCCCCAGGAACTAAGTTACCCATTTCTCATGCCCACAGGACCTATCCAATGGGATTCAAGTTGAAATCTGGCTGAATATAGGCAGTCTGTTCACATAAGTTCAGGGTTTACTTGTGACCTCACAAAATACTTCTAAGGTAATATGATGAGTCGTTAAGAAAACATTTTAGGGCCAAGAATTGTGGAGGCTGATGACAGGAAGAGGAATAGCTCAGTCAGTTCCACCAACCAACTAACCAAGATGTGTCCTAAATAACTGGGCCACAAGGCAATAGCTTGAGATCGCCAGGCTTTCCACAACATTTACATATATCACTATAAATCAGGAAGAGAAATGGGATCACTCCAAGAGAAGACCCTTTCTGCAGTCAAGGCTGCAAACCTAAAAACTGCCCAAAAGCAATTACTGAAGCAAACTCACAGCGGAGAACGGCCAATGCTGCTTTCTGGCCGAGCAATCTTCACTGTTACAGGGCTGTGGGCAATGCTAGAATGGTGAATGGATAGCCTGTTTTTCCGCCGATACTCATCCCAGCAAATTGAAGGCAAGGTTCCCAACGCAGCATATTGGGCTTGCTGGATAGGATAGCGCCGCCGAGGAGTCAGTGTAAAACGAGTGGATGGACTCAGGTGATCCCTAGAAAGAATGGAGAATAAAACATGTAATCAAAGAAAATGAAGAAATGATATAAGCAGCAAAACTGTTCCTGTTCAAAAGGCCAGCAGGAAACGCATCTCAGACTAAATATACAGCATCCTTTATATTCATTTATTACTCTTGTCAGCAAAGAATAGATACACAAAACCAAAATGCTTTAAGTCCTGTTTTCTCATTCAGCAATAGAAAGATATCACTTCCCATCAGTTCATAAAGTTATTTTAAAGTGCAAATAGAAAATCTATCACACTATTCTCAGCACATCAACATGAAGATCAATAAATCTAGAAAGTGAGAGCATTATGTATTCAAGATGGTTTGCAGCAAACTTCAGCCATGGAATTTATTTGCTTATTTTTGAGTTGAATTTTTTATCTAATTACCCAATTTAAGTGAAAACTGAATCACCGGAGAATACCGATTTACAATAAGGACAGAACATCTGTCATGCACACAGAATAGCTGTTTACCTCGGCTAATACATTCAGCCTTGCTTACAACCTTGAGAAAAACCTTGATTCTTAGTTACTAGCAAGATCCACTTAGACTTCCAACTCTCTCCGTTCCATCACATTTGTCTGAATACAATATGAGAAAGGTGGCAAACGTGTCATAGACACATGCAGCAGCAAGGGAATTTGTGCTTCTCTACCAGGGAAACCCAGAGCATAGATGGAAGAGGAAACTTCCAAGAGCTCTGATAAGGCAATAGTAATGGATGAGGGAAAGGACAAAAGAGCGTCTTGGAGAATGCAGTGAAATCAAGCTACGTTTAATATCAGAATGAATTGAGAGATCAAACATAGTATGATGAAGATGCTATGATTAAATTATTCCTCTTCCCCAGGCAGTATAAAGCACCCCAATCTCTCCAAATCTCTGCTTTTCATTTCCCTAAAACCAAGGTCAAGCAAAACAGTAACCACCTCTGACAAACAAAATGAAACGTGTATAGAGAGGAAGGAAAAGAGCCTCAGTAAAGGGAAAATGATGGGATGAGAACCTGGCTCTAACCTGAGGGACTGAATGAAATTGTTAACAATTACAAAAAACCCCCAACCCTACCATTAATTACAGGAAGCCCATAAAATGGGAGAAGATACAAAGCAGAAAGAACAAAAAGAATGCCGGGTATGAACAGCAAAAAGTAGTCCAACTTCTATAGAAGAAATGACTCATTCTGCATATAAGAGGTTCAAATACTAAGCTCAACTGCCTGGTCCAAAAAATGCTTTAAGAACTCTCTGTGTGTATGTTTTTGTATATATGCGTGTGTGTGCATGTGTATTTATAGTTTTATATACACATACCCACTCAAATAAGAGCTGCACAAATATATGCATGCAGTCTGAATGTATACAGCTACGTTTTACCATATTGTGTACAAGCAGATGGGGAGAAGAGAACCAGGTTCTAGCCTGATTTTTCTCCAGTGGTTCCTTAACCAAGTTTGAAGGAAGTGTAAGCGTTGTCACTGGAATATTAGCGGGTGCCCAAAGGAAGGAGAAGCATCTATCCGGTCAAGTTTATGCTCTTCTTCCCTTTCACAACGGGGAGGACCCAAAAAGAACCCAGACAACGCTGTTCCAAGTGCCCCCTCCATTCCGGCACCACAGGCACACGAGCATGTACAGATTGCAATGCAAATCTCAGCAAGGGCTCGTCAAAGAAAGAAAGGAAGGAAAGTACAAAGAAAGAAAGAAAGGAAGGAAGGAAGGAAGAAAGAAAGGAAGGAAGAAAGGAAGAGAAAGAAAGGAAGGAAGAAATGAAGAGAAAGGAAGGAAGGAGGGAGGGAGGAAGAAAGAAAGGAAGAGAAAGAAAGAAAGAAAGAAAGAGGAAGGAAGGAAGGAAGAGAAAGAAAGGAAGGAAGAGAAAGGAAGGAAGGAAGGAAGAGAAAGGAAGGAAGGAAGGAAGAGAAAGGAAGGAAGGAAGAAAGAGAAAAAAAGACAGAAAGAAAGGAAGGAAGGAAGAAAGACAAAGGAAGAAAGAGAAAGAAAGGAAGGAAGGAAGGAAGAAAGAGAAAGGAAGAAAGAGAAAGAAAGAAAGAAAGAAAGAAAGAAAGAAAGAAAGGAAGGAAGGAAGAAAGGAAGGAAGGAAGGAAGGAAGGAAGGAAGGAAGGAAGGAAGGAAGGGAAAAAAAGCCGAGGGGCTCCTGTACAGTGAATCCCCTTACCCGTAAATCTGCCCCCGCCTCCTTTCAGGCACGAGCAGTCCGGGCGAGGAGTAGCTCATGGAGGGCCCCCCGTTGGCCAGGACCGTATCGCTACTCTTGGAAGCAAAGGAGATGCGGTGGGTCAGCAAGGGGGTCCCCCTCCGGTCCTTGCTGCCGCCGCCTATTCCCGAGGAGACTATCCAGGATCCCGCAGCCGCCGCTGCCACGATCAGGGAGAGCGCAGCTCCGGAGAGGCCCAACACGAGCACCAGCAAAGAGAGCGACGCCGCCGCCAGTCCCGCCACCGCCAGCACCGCCACGGGAAAGGCCCAGGCTCCTTCCAGGAAGCCGGGACCGGCGGCCACCCTTCTCCTGGCCCGTTGCTGTTGCCGCCCCCGCCGCCGCGACGGAGGCCACCAGCCCCAGCCGGGCGCCGAGCCGCCCCGAGACATCGAGGCCGCGACGGCTGTCTAGCCCTCCCTTCCTCTCACGGTTCCCCTTCCCTTGCCCGGCATGCACCGCGCGCCAAAGAAGAGCGAGCGACGGGCAGCCGGGCAGGCGAGCTGGGGGTGGGCGTGGCCTTCGAGGTTGAAGGAATTAGCGCGAAGAGAAAGGGGGCGTGGCGTCTCGTAGACTGAGGGGGGGAGGCGGAGTTGCGGGGAGTTGTGGGGGGGAGGCGGTTGCGGGCGGCGTAGAGAGCCAGAGAGACCTGGAGGGAGCGGGGGGGGGGGAGGGAGGGGAGGGGGAGCGCCCGTCCACTGACTGGTGTCTGAACTAGCTACCTGGCCAAAAGGCGGCCTCAGTCAGTGCGGCTTATCTTTCCGCCCATTTCCTTCTGAAGGGAAGTCTGTTAGAGATTCTCAGTCATCCAGGTCATGGTTGTCCCAAAGGTGCTTTTTTCAGGAGGCGACTGGACTTTCTCGTTTTTTTTTTCTTTTGAAGACGTTTCGCTTCTCATCCAAGAAGCTTCTTCAGCCCTGACAGGGATAGTGGGGAATGGAAGAATTTATATTTCTTGCAGACAGCTGGTTATTTGCATCCTTTCAGAGGGTCGTTGAAGCACTTGGAGGTTTATCTGTGTCCTCAGGGTCACCTGAGTGGTGCTCCTGGTTCCTGTAGTCTGCAATTATAAGGGCTGTGCATAAGAGCACCGCACTGTCCCTGTCCTAATGTTTCTTCTATTTGTATCTATTTTATGTATCCAATCCATGCTTATACTTATTACCAAATATGTTCTTGACTAAAATAAATATTTTTTTTCCACTGGAAATCCCTTCCACACCACTCAAAGGGTGTTCATCCCAAACTGTACAGCTAAAAGTCTGTCAGAGATTCTCAAGTCATCCAGTCATGGTTGTCCCAAAGGTGCTTTTTCAGGAGGCAAGTGGACTTTCTTGTTTTTTCTTTTGAGGACCTTTCGCTTCTCATCCAAGAAGCTTCTTCAGGTCTGACAGGATAGTGGGGAATGGAAGGATTTATATTCCTTGCAGACAGCTGGTCATTTGCATCCTTTTAAAGGGTCGCTGAAGCACTTGGAGGTTTGGTGACCCTGAGGACACAGGGTTCTTGGATGAGAAGTGAAACGTCTTCAAAAGAAAAAACAAGAAAGTCCATTTGTCTCCTGAAAAAGCACCTTTGGGACTTCTGAAGGGAAGGAACAACTCATGTCACCCTAAAAGGGACTGCACAAGCAGAATCTCTTTTGAGGAGATCCTTGCTGCTCTCTGAGCTTGTTTGTTTTGTTTCCAGATGTTTCATTACCCTAACTAGGTAACATCATCATAATTCTGAGTAAGGAGTGCTGTTTATCTCTTCTTTATTTAATTCTGTTTTAAACGTATTTTAATGTTAATATTGTATGTTTTTTAATTTTGGCTGTTCACCGCCCCGAGTCCTTCGGGAGAGGGGGCGGTATAAAAATCTAATAAATAAATAAATAATAAAATTCTGTCTCTCACTTTTTTCCGATGGGGAATACTGGAGTGATAATCTTGTATTATACCTGCTGATGGCGCTTTATCTTAGTATAAAGAGCAGCTTATGATATTGCCGAGGGCAGAGATTCCAGTACTTTTAATATCTATCGGCAAAATTGATGTTTTCAAGAAGTTATTGATGTGAAAGGCATTTCAACAGCAATTCAAGAATTCTCAGAGATAATAATGTGCAAAGGTTCAGCGTGCAAAGTGTTCAAAACTGGTTTGAGAAAGCGCCAAGGAACACGAGACATTGCTGTTGATGCACACTTGATAATTGAGAAAGTCCAATAATAATGCATCAATCATATTAAAACTCTGAAAAGTGGGAAAATTGGGAATCCCAGAATATTTCATTGTCCTCATAAGAAACAGGTATAGGTTAGGAAGCCCCTATGTCTCTGGACATAGAGAAACAGATTGACTTCACTTTGGCAAAGAAGAAAAGGCTGTATAGTCTCCTCTTGCTTATTCAACTTATATTCAATGTATATATTAAGGGAAGCTGGGTTGGAAGAAGATGAGCATGGTTTGAGGAAGAAACCCCAATGCTTTGCTGATGATAGCTGATGACACTGATTATAACCCTGATAGCTGAAAGGATCTGCAAGCCCTCATAATGAAAGTCATGGAGCAAAGTGAAAAAAATGGGACTAAAATATAAAGACTGAACTAAGGAGTACAGGTAGGACAGTCTGCCTTAGACTGTCAATGAAGATATTGAAGAGCTTCTGCATTGGATAGCTTCTGCATTTTAGGATCAACCATCAATGGCAAAGAAACAAGTAGGTAAGAAATAACACAACAGACTAGTCCTTGAGAGAGCAAAATCCTTGGAAAAGGTATCCAAGTGCCATGATGTGTCTATACCTACAGATATCAGAATTGTGCAAGCCATGGTACATTGTGACACTAAGGAAACCAAGGTTAAATTTTGAAGAAGGATATGAAGATCTCCCTCTTTGAGGAAAATTTGTTTTGCATTCGGAATTTCAGGGTTTTTTTTAAATTGAAAAAGCATAGTTAAGTTGAAGGAATTGTTTTCATTTTTTTCCCATTGACCTGGGAATTGGGATACAGAGACAATTATATCCCTGCTCTTAAATAGAAACAACCATTTGTATTTGTGTTAAAATGGCATAAAAAGCTTAGATAGCTGAAATTCTCCAGCATATAACTGAATTGTGGCAAATAAATGGATATTTGTCAGTTGGGCAAGGACCTGGCGGTCTTAGGACTGAGTTCCATTTAGACTAGACAACTAGTAGGAGTTTCAGAAAGAGTAGCAGGAAATAAAACATGAGGATAAACAATGCCCTCCTGGATCCAGCCCCTGCTTTGTTGCCCTACTCTGAACCATCTTTAGCTCCTCTATACCCCTTTTTATGCCTGGCAACCTGAATTACACATAGTATTCCAGATGCAATCTTACCATTGATTTCTATAAGGGCATTGTGATACTTTATTATTTAACATGCTCTTGACCTTTTTTTATAGCAGATGCACAGTGTTGTTACCTTCGCTGTTTACCATTACTTTCCTCATCAGTCACTGCTACCTCTGATCCCATTAGTTTTATGAATAATTAGTATTTTTGGCACCTGTATACATCATTGCACACTTGCAGTGTTGAATGACATCTGCCATTTTGATGCCCAATATGCAGAAATCCCTTGGAGATGCTTGCAGTCTTTTATTTTTACCACTGTGTACATTTTAGTATCATAAGCAAACTTGGCTATTCCACTAGTCATGCCTGATTCCAGATCATTTACACAGGTTAAAAAGCAAGTCCTGGGACAGAACCCTGGGGAAACCCCATTACTTACATGCTCCATTTAAATTTCCATTTATTCCTATTCTTGTTTTCTATTCTTTAGCCAGTTGTTTATTCACAAGAGTCACTGTCTTTTTATTGCATGGTTATTAAATTTACTAGAAAGTCAAACTCCTACCCACAAGTTTATTAACACCCTCAAATTTTTTTAATATTGTAGTTAGGCAGAAGCTTCCCTTTAATGAAGCCATATCAGGTATCCTTGAGCAAAGCCTGTCTCCAAATGTTTGACTATTTAATCTTTAATAGCAGTCTTCCTGGGATGGACATTAAGCTAACAGGCCTATAATTTTCTGGATTTTCCCTTGAGTTCTTAAAAGTTGGTGCTATGTTAGCCATCTTCCAGCCTTCAACTACAGAGGCCGAGTGTAGAGACAGGATGCATATTTTAATTAGAAAGTCCACAATCTCAGCTTAAGCTCCTGAATAACCCTTGGGTGGATGCCACTGGGGTCTGGTGCTTTATTTATTTGTTAAATTTATTTGCCGCTCATCTCACCGTGGGGCTACTCTGGATGGCTTTGTTGAAGATCAGTTTGTCAATAAAGCCTACCACAGTTCTCGTCACCCCTATATGGCTCATTTCATCTGATCCCCTTCCGGAGAATTGGGTGTGCCCCAGTTTTTCTCCTGTGAAGATAGAAAATAAAAAATTCATTGTTTCTCTACAATCTTTTTTCATTTGAACCACACACAACTAAAATCAATATTTTAAAGCTATACAAGCTATTTCTATTCTGGTAGTGAGGCAATGCTTTTGCACCTCACTTTTCATATTCAGTCATGGATAAGGTGTCCAGGGGATTATAATAGGTGCTGGCTTTCCATCATGCTATAACATAGGAGAACAAAATCAGTTGCTATGAATTTACATAATTCTGACCCCAATTGCACAAAGTCAATATAAATTTTTAGATATGGGAATTGCAATCTGCAATGAGAAACTGTCACTTTCTCAGATGAATGCAACTTTTTATAGGTTAGAGGTTGCCCTTGATTTTTAAGCAATGTATTGAAGGTCAACCCTGAAAATTGGTGGGTCAGAACAAAAACATTTGATAATATATGTACATGTAATAACAATTAAATGTATGTCTGAAATATATTTAGTCATTTCTCCTGTAGTGGAATGGAAGGACTAAAAAACATTCCCAGGCCAGTCAGAGACAGCTTTATTGCGCAAGGTTCAGAGCCAGATTTGTACCTGAAGCTTTGAACAAAGAAAGAACTCAGATACAATGGTTTTTATACATTTCTAAGACAAAGGATTCAGTGAGATCATACATTTTCCATATATGGTTAATCATGAGATCATACATCCGATTTTCCTTCTATGGTTACATACACTGAATAATAAATTCATCTAATTACTTAAAGCATTAATCTTAGTTTACAAAATTATCTTAGCCACACAACTTTTCTTAAGTGCTCAGAGTCGCTAGTGGGAGAGTTACTACTATCCTTGGGTAAATTCATTGGATTAAGTAACTCTTTGTAACATATAGGTCTTTGTGTCATTCAGTCAGGTCACTCAGATGTTTTTCCATATAGCAGTCCTTTCCGTGACATCTAGGTCTCAGAAGATATATTACCACTTAAAGGGGTTTAACTGTTTGTTAATGTAATTTCCAACAAGCACTTTCCTCTCTTATAATAATGTGAATAGATAGGGTCTCTCAGAGTTCATGTATCCAAGCACGTCTTCCCCTTATAATAATGTGAATAGAGAGGGTCCCTCAGAGCCCATATATCTGACTCTGTATGATTCCTATTTTATTCACATTATTTCTTTTATCTACATTATTCTTTATTTGCTATTTACCTCATTCCCCCCTGTGGAAGTTTTTCCATGCATAAACTTCCATTACTTCCTACACAACACTCTATGTCCCTTAATACACAAAGCCAACATATAATATCCCACAACATATGACTAATCTAGGCAAGAGATAGGTATTTCTTGATCTTCACCCTATTAATCCTTGGAGGTACTCCCTCCATTCTTTTCCCCGACCCTATTTCGACATATGTGTCTGTTTCAGAAACTTTTTTCTTCAAGAAAGCGCTCTGTCAAAACTAATTCCTTCGCAGTCTGTATCTCTTTCACTGCTCTGATAGATAGCTGTTTCAGCACAGGGATTGCACAAGGAATAAAAGCTAGGCCTGCACAAGGAATAAAAGCTAGGCCTGCCACAGCCATATCAACAATAACATTTGTTTAATCCAGCCGGATCCAGGCAACAAAGAAAACCACCTGTCAGTTGTTTGTAACCTCTGACTTATCTTGGATGCCCTATCCTGCAAATCCTTGGCAATTTCTCTGACCACACCTTATTTATTTACATAGAAACAACAATCTTCTCATACCTCCTCTTTCTGTGGCCACAAGGTCTAAGGCACGTCGATTTTGTAAGACCACTGCTGCCAATGACTCTATCTGGTCTTGGACTTCCACCAGGGTTCCAGCAATTTGGTTCAGGCTTTCTTCTGATAATTGCTGAAACTGTATTACTGAGTGTGTTACCCCACCTACACCTGTTCCACTGCAGTTCCTATCCCCATGATTACTAATAGTGGGACTAGGATTGGTACCCGTTTCTGAACATGCCCCATGAGAGGAACAGGGATGGTATGTTCTCCACTGACAACATCTATTTCAGGAAAAAGGAGTACTAGTGTGCATGTTCCGGTCCAATTTGTTGGCAAACATAAATACGCATCCCTTTCACATAAGAAGATTTACGGAAAAGGCATGTGCTCGGTTGTTCCTTGCATTAGTCCAGACCCCCAAAAGCCCCCACCACAAACATTCCCATCAGCGGCTGTAAGGGACTTTTAGTGAAGGGTCCTTTTGCTTATCTCCGAGGATTGGACCTTCAAAAAGATACCGGGAGGTAGTATCCCAGGGGGAAAGAAGACACATAAACCTGTGTTGGACCTAATGGAGAGCCAGATAGTGAAGCGAGGGGGCTGGAACAGACTAGTGCACCTTTCCTTGGATATCTTCCAGGACCTCTTCCATCGTCCCCATTTTGTGATGATGGCAGCTGGTGGTGATGAGAAAGTGAGTGGTGTGCAGAAGGAAAAAGATCTTTGGTTAGTTTTACATCCCTAAGGTTCATTCTAGGACCAAGGTACACTTCTGATGGACATTGTTCTTTTATCAGGGATCCTATAGGTCTACCAGTTTCTGATGTCTCTTTACACACAGGGAAGGTGACCCTATGATTTAACAAGGTTTCGACCCAATTCCAGTATCCCTGATATGCAATCTCCTCTTTTCAATTATTGTAGGGGCCCTTCTATTCCCCCCTGTACCGGGATTGTTAAACTCTTAACCTTAGGTCTAGGAGTTGGTTTAGGAATAAGGTACCCACTCCACCTTCTGATGCCACGTTGTTGGCGGGAGTGGACTTGACCCAAAGTGTCCCCATTCAGTGTCTTGATGCTAGGTCCCCTGGGATTCTTGACATCTTCAAATCCTTCCGCAGAGACAAGGGGAATTTCTTGAACATCCACACAACCTGGGGAACTACTGTTCAAGCTAGCATCACTCACTAGACCCTTGGCTAATAGTGCCCACAACCCCAAATAAATCATAGTGACTTTATTCCCACACCCACAAGGCTTTAAGAGTGCAAGACCCAAAGTTTACAAGTTCACCATGTTAGGAAGAGGGTTAGGGATATGTGTAACTTGGGGTAGGGCAATATCAATTGTATTAAAACAATACCAACAGAAGGGCTAAAGTAGCTGTTGCCCAGAATCCCCTCACCCCATCTTCCTTAACCATGAGTGTTTTTAATAAGTGCTTATTGGATACTATCACTGTTAATGGGTTTTACATTACAATTTTACAATCGTGGAAAGTTGTCTTTCTCCGTTCCAAGTTTCGGCCGTGCGCAGGGAACCAGCTTCCGGGGTGGTTCGACAAGGCTGACGATCACCACCGTGCGTTGAGAGTCCATTGCCGGTAGGACTCAGCAGGGTGTATTCTTCTTGAACCTCAACACCAAGGGCTGGTCAGTTGTTGTCACCTGGTATGTGACTGGATCGCTTTGGTCTGCGGGCTTCAGTCTCGTCCAGTGGATCCAGGACCGTCCTCCTAAGATCTTAAAAGCACAATTACAAAACCAATACATCTGAGAGAGCGTGCAAAGGGATCTGAGCAGTTGTAGTCCTCTTCAGTTGGGAAACAGCATAGGCAACCACTCAATCCTTCCACTCCTTTGGGGCTGGCATGGGTCCTTTCACTTCCTTCCAGGAACATCCAATCATCATGGTGGAATTTATGGACTGGAAACTTCAAAGGTGGTGTTTGGGCTAATAGTCCTTGTTTCCTAAAAACTATAAAATATCTGGACAGTTTATATACATATTGTTTCAATACTTTGTCTCTGGTTTCCAGGAAATTAATGCATATGCTTCCTGTAGTGAAAACTACTCCAAACAACAGTTCATATGATGATAATCTTTCTAGGTTGGGTATAATAAAACTCTTGACACCACTGTTGCTGTAGCATTACTGCAGAGAAAAGCTTCAACCCACCCTGTGAGGTGGTCCACTATGACCAATAAATATTTTTCTCTCCCCACTTTTGGCAATTCTGTAAAATCCACATGAATACATTGAAATGGTCTTAAAGCTGGTGGTCTCCCACCCATCTGTTGTTTCCTGACAGCTTGTTCATTCACCTTTTTACAAATCAAACATTTGTTTATAATGGATGTTACTAAAGGATATATCCCAATACAACCATAGCTTTTTAAAACATAGCTTGAATTCCCCAATGACTCCACCCATATTTTGCCAAATGAATGCACTATCCCAAATGCATACAGTCTCCAGCATACAGCATCCCCCCCCTTTTTTTTTAATGTGCCGCCCTTCTCCGGGAGACTCAGGATTATAATGCATTAAGCAATAGCCTTCATAAAGTCAGCTTATTGCCCCCACAAACTGGGTCCTCAATTCACCTACCTTAGAAAGGATGGAAGGCTGAGTCAACCTTGAGCCTGGTGAGATTCGAATTGACAGTAATTGCAGACAGCTGATGTTAAATTACAATGCATTTGTCTACTGAGCTATCCAGGCTCCCTGTCCATAGAGCTTAATATAATGAATACCATTCAAAGGTTTGAGCAGACCAATTTCGAGGCAAACACCTTGTTTCCAGGATTTTTCTGTACTCCCCCTTCCACCCTAGAGGAACCATTTATACAAATTGCTTCTCCTTTCTCCAGGGGGTGTTCCTCCAAATCAGGTCTTATTTTTGTTTGTAAATCAATCACTTCAGCACCATAATGTTCTAATCCAAACTGATCCATTGATCTGGTGTTGGCTAAGAACTGTGCTTGATTCAAATTGTGATCTATAGTTACAATCAAGTCTGTCTGCTGCATTAAAATTGTTTCATTTGTGTGTGTGTGTGTGTTTTCTCAAAGAGATTGAATGGCTTTTCCAAGTTTGGTAAACTTAATACAGGAGCCTTGGTCAAAGCTTGTTTCAAATTTTCAAGGCTCCCTCTTTCATGTCCCTCCCATTTCAAACTCCAAGGTCCAGATACAATTAATTTTGCATAGAACTATCTTAATTTTTGCTTGTTTATAGATAGAGGCTGAGACGCTACTCCTGTCGGAAGGAAAAGAAGCCTTTCTCTTTAAGGATTGTTGAAAGGCAGAGCTTTCCCTTCCTGAATTCAAAACTCCTGGCTGGGAGATTACTTCGAAATGATTGGAGGTCAGCTGCTTGAGAGTAGAATCAGTTTATTGTTTCTGGGGAGACAGGCAAGAAACAAACACAAGCACAGCGTTCGGAGGCTTGCCTGTCGTAACTGTAAGAATAACCCTTTTTTTTCTTTTTTTCCCCAAAAAAACCATCTTTTGATTTGGCGTGTGAATTCTTTATTTTGTGTGTGTGATGGTTTTATGATGGTTAAATCCTGTCTTTGTTTGTGATTAGGTTCTTCTGTCCTGGATCTGGCAAATAAGTAATAGTTTTATAGTTCACTCTCTGTTTTTCCTAACCTTTCGTAGTTGTTCGTTCCCTATAATTATTCAGTTTGCTATTTCTGTGTTTTAGTGAATATCTCTCTTTTATAAACAAATTAGCTCCTTCTTCGAAAGGAACAACAACTTATGCTGCTAACAAACAAACAAATCTGAAATATATTTGGATCAAACTTTAGCTTCAATTCTCTGCCTTTAGTAAAATGCAAGTCAGATTAAAAAAAATCTTTCAAAATCATTTCTTTTATACTCCCACCTATTACATTAAAAATGCAATTGGATAATAAACTGAAAATCTATGGCTAAGATTTTACAGGGCAATGTGTGACCCTCAATTTGTGCCTTTCTGATCTATATAATATCTTGTTCAGCCAATTTAAATTTGGTTGCTGCTTTTGGCATTTTGCAGGATTCATAGCTAGTTAAAAAGTATACTAAAGACAGAACTACAATTCTTAAAAACTTCCAAAAGTTAAAACCCAATACGAATGGATTGAAATATTTATTTAAAAATTGAACACACACATGTAACATATTATACAAAGAAAAATGTATTTAATACAATAATTAAAAGTTTTCTTGGAAAGAAAAGAGCTGGCTGCCTGGGTCAGTTGTTGGAGATTGGGCCCAAGGTAGCATTTTTTGTCATTTTAAGGAAAACTGTTCTAATGGAAGTTTGTTCACTACCACCTGCTCAATTTAGGAAAAGTTAAAAAAAAACAACCAAGAAAGAGCAAGCACTGAGGAAATCACGTTCTAGCACAACAAAACCGTTCTTATCCAAGTCTCACATTAAATCACTCTTAGTTTTCTTCCTTTTTGTCCTCCACATGCATGGCCAGTCAGCCTGAAAACCTGAGGTAGTTGGGGAGGGCACCAGGCGTCAAAGGGATGTCCCTGGAAAGGCTGAGCAAGGACATTTCAGCGCCATAGGAAATGCCTCATGTGCTGTGGCAACAGGATAGTACCTGATGTTTTGGAGTGAGGCAGACAGGCAGCTGATTGGCCTCATTCAAGCTGGCGGTGGGAGAAGTGCTATTTGGTATTTGGGCTGCCAGCAATATGGCAAGGCGACCTGGGGCATAACAGGCACCAGTATTTGATAGGCTGGTTGGCCTATGCAGTGCTTTTAGGAAAAGAACTTGGGGTGGGGGAGAAGAGAAGATAGGTGGACAGACCCTTTGAGAAAGAAGAGAAGATGCCCTAGGTCTTTTGCCCCCTCCCCAAATGGCAGTGTGCAATAGATAAGCTTATCTGAGTTGGGAGACAGAGTTAAGAGGTTGGCAAGGAGTTAGGTATGCCAAAGGCCACGGCAGCTTATTCAGGAACGAGATTTATGAGCTTCTCTAGTTGAAGGCAAAGCCAAAATGGCCTCTAGTTTCCATAAAATAGCTGATACCAGACTCAGTAGCCTTCTCATGGCTTCCTCTAATGTTGGAACTTTCAAAAAACCCCAGGTCCCTTGGCAGCACCTGCTAAACATAAGCACCACTTCGGAGACATTTTAGGCAACACGAGTTAGCCAAATTATTCTACTTGGATCACATCCTGAAGGCCCCCAACCGTATGTCTGACATACATCAGCCAGCTTGCAAAAATCAGGTGTAAGGCAGCCCTACCCAAAACACCAGAAAGATACATGGCTTCAGGCTGATTGCCCCATCTGAGATATGGAGCAGACTTGGTTAGATTGTTCCCTCAGCAGTCTTGCTTCACTTAGGAGACAGTATAGGTTTTGCTGCTTGTTTTTCTGTTGTCTGGCTGACAATGGTACTAGTCCACACAAGTATGATGGGAGTAAATAAAATGTTCTGTATCTGAAAACCACTAAGACAGCTTTGACTATTCTAATGCCAGACTACAGATGTTCTTCACTCAGGACTTCCTTTGGTATAACATTTTGCCTGATGCTGGTGGAAGAGCTTAGTCCTCAGGCCCTTCCCTATACAGCAAAAGAAGACTGAAAGGAAATATCCAATTTATAGGCAACAGCATCTTTATTCTTCTTTCTTCTGCATTTTCTTTCCTTAGAGGCTCACAGTGATCATGAGGTGCCTGAGACAGCTGTCATGGAAGGCAGTGGTATAGAAGGCAGTGGGAAGAGAAACCACATCATCTATAAAAGAATCCAGTTCACCTTCCAGGTGGCACAGCTGCCTAGTGCTACTGGTCATTTCTTAGATGGTTGAAGGAAAGCTAACAAGCTGTGCTGAGGTCATCTGGCTCTAGGCAGCTTCTGCTTTGCTCATGGAGTACAGGTGGTCAAGAGGCGAACTGGCTGGTATGTGGACTAACAGCTGGTGCCCCTAACAATTGTCAAATATAAAGTCAGTTCCTTGGGCCCCTTCAGCCTTTCTTCCCCACTAGCAATTCCTACGTCTAGATTCTCAGTTCTTTATTGCTGCTCAAAGCACAGTGAACTACTCTGATGGATAATGTCCCACTTTGTTGGAGCAAGGCAGGACAGGGCAGCAGAATGAGAAATGGAGAAGGTCACAGTTCCTGAGATGTGGCAGACCAGGTTACATAAACCCTTCTTCTGTAGAGACTGAAGTGGCCCTTGGAGAGACTGGTACCTTTATGTGTATAGATAGACTCAGACTTTTAACCAACATCCTGCCACCATCTTGGGTCTGAGAAAAGGCCACCAAAGAGAATGAGCAGCAAGATCAGCACTATCTCTGGTATGGTATAGAGCCAAAGTTAACAAATCAGAGGCTGTGCAAAATAAGGAAGTGACCTGGGAAGAGGCAAGAGGAAATCCAACTCTGCAAAAATGCTGTAATAGACATATGAATGCAGGATTTGTGTTTTATGGCTATGGCAGGGCAATACTATGGATACTGTTGTGGCTAGGAAACTATTTTTCTCCCCCACAGCTTTGCTGCTCTCTTCTTAGTCAACAGAGGGCCCTGCAGGGCCAGCCCCAAGTATGAATGCATTGTTGATGAGCACAGGCTTTGTGGTATATTCAAATGAGTTCATCATTCATATTCAGAAGTAGTCACACCAACTGAAGGGTCTTCTCTGTATGCTTTCTCAGAGATCCTAATCTGCTCCTGAAGAACAAGAGGAACAATGATCATTTCAGATCTATCAGAAAGGGGGCAGGTCTTCACATAGGTTTCAACTCTCTTTGTGAGCTAAGGCAACTGAAATATTTATGGAAGGATTACAAGCCTGAAATGTGCAGTTAGAAGGGTGTGATTTGTAGTGTTTCCGATGAAAGTCCTTATTCAGAACTGTAGTCCTGAAATCATTATCTTTGTTTATGTAGGCAAAGAATCCTAGCATTCAGTCACAACCTACTTCATTTATCTCCAGCTTTAGTTTACATAAATAAAAGTCTGACTTTATCTCATCCCATGTTTATAGGCCAAGTTCAAGGACTCAGTCTCCATGCCTGTTAACTTGCTCCTTATTATGGTCTTGGAATTAGAGATGTTTCGGATTGGAATGAATTATTTCTGGATCTCTGCCCTGTGTCATCTCAAAGTGTTCTAGTTCAAAAAGTTAAGGGAGAAATGCCAATAATGTTCCTTTTCCTCTTAATTTCCATAATATCAGCGGAGATAAGAATTGCAAGGACAGTTAAAGCCTTGCAACTGAAGAAGAAAACTTGTGTCTGAAGAAATAAATGAATCCTTGTTTCTGGAGCCAATATATGACCTTGTGAATCACTCAGTCAGGAAGACAGCTATCAGATCTTACTTACCATTCTCATCCCAACCCTCAGCTACGCCTCCCAGCTCATAGTGCTTCTTACGGAGCTCACCCAGGCGCTGGCGTTCCTTCTGCAGTTGGCTCTCCAGTTCCAAGACTCGGACCTAGCAGGAAAGATATTACTTTCCATAGCACCAGGCCCTTTTCTGACCCCTTCCTATACTGTCATCTTGTCTCTTCTCCAATTGGTCAAGCATTCTTCCTTCTGTTACTTGCCCACTTTACCTGAGAATCCATTTCTTGCCGTTTGATCTGTGTTAGTGTCATGTCAGAGAAGTCCATGCTATCTGTAGGGGAATATCTCACTATTATTTTCATTAAAAGGTGCCATTCCCCAGCCCTTCCCTCAATTGGCTGAGGTTTCTTGCCACATAGCTGGCAAGCATAATTGTGCCAATGGACCATAAGCCACTGGATGAATATGAAAAGTAACTGTATTCAGAGAGCTAGAGATCTTCTACCACTCACCCTTATAAAATTACTTCTCAAAAAAGGAAAGGGATTTTTGCCATCTACTTGTGCAGTAAAGAAAATTACCTTTCTCCTGTATTTGTGATTTTCCTGACTTAGTGGAAGCCACTACTCTGGCTGTTGCCTGATTGACTCCTCGAGAGGCAATCTGAAGTTTGCTGAGATTTACACTGTCTTTGTCTGCTTTTACCTGTGAGATCAAATGGGAAATTCAGATAATTCTTTCCAGGTGAGAAAAAAAATTATATGGTACAAATGAGATAAAAAATAGACATTCCATAACATGCGCCTTCACAGAAAATTCAAAATCTATTAAAAGAAGAAAAAAAAAAAGCTCTTGCAGACAAAGATGTGAGACAGACAGGTACTGAAAATAATATTCAATAACTAATCACAAGCATATGGGATGATATTATGGCAATACCAGGGAGATAAATCCACATCCTGACCAAGAACTGGAGGTTGTCCATGACTTTGTGTACCTCAATTCAACTATATCCGATACTCTCTCTTTAGATACTGAGCTGAAGCGGCCACCACATTTTCCAGACTTACAGAGTATGGTTCAATAAGAAGCTGACGGAACATACAAAGGTCTATAGAGCCTGTGTCCTGAGCACACTCTTGTACTGCAGTGAGTCTTGGACCCTTTACGCACGGCAGGAGAGAAAGTTGAACACCTTTCATATGCACTGTCTCTGATGTATCCTTGGCATTACCTGGCATGACAAAGTTCCAAATAGCGCAGTCTTGGAACGTGCTGGAGTTTCTAGCATGTATACCAGTGGTGGGTTCCTCCCGGTTCGGTCTGGTTCGGCCCTCCCCCCCACGTTATTCTTACCTTTTATTTGGTCCCACCCCCAATCTATTGCTGCCTCCTGAGTCCCAGCTGATGACTAAAGGGAAAAAAACTGTTTAAACTCTTGCTGCGGGGTTTCAAAGGGCCGTCCTACAGCTGATCAGTGTTAAAAGCAAACAAATGAGTCGGGTCGTAAGTGCGAGGACTGGTCGTAAGTGCGAGGACCTTCCAGAAATGACTCTGACCAGCTAGCCACGCCCACCTAGTCACATGACCTCTAAGCCACACTCACAAAATAAACCATGCCCACAGAACCGGTAGTAAAAAAATTTAGAACCCACCCCTGATGTATACACTATTGAAACAGTGATGTCTACACTGGCTTGGGCATGTCGTCAGAATGGCTGATGGTCAGATTCCGAAAGATCTGTATGGAGAACTAGTGCAGGGGAAGCGTCTTAGAGGGAGACCATAGCTACAATATAAGGATATCTGCAAGAGGGATCTAAAGGCCTTGGGAATGGACATTAATATGACTGGGAAACCTTGACCTCTGATCGTTCAGCCTGGAGGCTAAAGATACAGCATGGCCTTCTCCAATTCGAAGAGACACTTGTTCGGCAGGCTGAGGCAAAGAGGCAGCCCTAGAACCAGCGAAATCTGGGGGCTGGGCAGGGGACAGAATGTATCTGCCCTCAGTGTGGAAGGGATTGCCACTCTCGAATTAGCCTTTTTAGTCACACCAGATGCTGTTTTAGGACCTCTTTCCAGAGCACGATACCATAGTCTTTTGAGACTGAAGGTTGCCAATGAATGGCAAATGATGGCAATACCATTATCTAAAATAAAATGACAAAAAAATGCTTCTGTCCATCCCAAATTCCATGTTTTCAAGATACTCAAATTGTGTTTCCAGAAAACTCTAATACAGTTTTTATTCAACAAATTTCTTCAATTTTGGCAACATCCAGAACATGGGGATTTCTACTCACAGAATGTCTGTCATTATAACCATTAATGGAAGTTCTGGAGGTTGGTCCTCACAACTAGAGAATGCCTAGTTGTGGAAAGCTACTCCATAGAAAACGGTAATAGCAGGGAATCCTTCCAAAGATTGGCATGGAGTTATAAGACCATACTGTAAGCCAAGAAACCATCAGAACCAAACTTCTTCAATTTGTTTCTGACAATAGATTAAAAAAAGAAAAGAAATTATTGCATACTAATGGAATAGCTTGCTCCCAGGCTAAAAGTCCTTTGATGTTCAAGAAATGATTCCGTCACCTATCAAAAACTCATTACTATGAACAGTCATTTATTACATCCTCTAGCACCAAATTTCAAGGGTTATCTCTGTGAAAAAGCCTACCTTTGAAGCAGCAACAAGCTGAGCTGTGCTTGCTGCAATTTCATGCGAACAAACCATGAGTTCTTCAAACTTCCCGTTCCCTTGAACTACAAGGTCAGCAGCATCTCTATGGAAACAAATACAAATGAACAGTAAATCCTTTTCTTCTACTCTTCTAGCCATGACTCAAAGCAACACTACACAGATGTTTGTACATAACGTGAACGGCAACATGACAATGCCACAATTGGCTGGGACCATGCTGCAGAAACTTACACCATCACCGTTGCTCCCCAGCCTACAGCTTTGGAAGCAGAAATCAGGCCCTCTGTCCAACGGGAATTTCTGGCATAGAATTCTTTGGGGGATGCTGCTCCCTGCAGAAGAAAAGAAATTACATCTAAGTGTTATAAGTGAAATATAGAGAGGCAACCAGTTTAGTGGCTAAGGAGCTGGGCTAGAAATGAGGAGACTGTCCTCCCTTAGGCAAGCACTTTGGGCCAGTGCCTTTCTCTCAGCTCTACCCACCTCACAAGGATGATGTTGTGGGGAAAATAGAAGTATTTGGTATGTATGTCACCTTGTGTTGACCAAATACAGATGGGATAAAAATCTAATATAAATTTAAATATTAATAAATACTTAAATCTGCCACCCAATCTTATTACATGATTCAATAAACGAACAAACAGCAGGAGGTTTTATTCGCTCTCTCTTTAAGCAAGAATTAGTATGTTTGCCTGTCTTACCTTTAATCAGCACTACCATAACTGCTGGTATATTTTTTCATAGAAATATGTTGTGGTGACAGTAGAGCACAGCAGGTGGGAAGTGAAAGTTATCCTGTTACAAGACTGGTACAGACTCACCCTTCCACTCTCCACAATCTCTTGTTGGAGATCCTTGGAAGCCAACACCAAAACCTGAATGGCCTGCATTAAATCTGTGCAGGACCCCAAAATCCTGCAAGATACAAAACCAATGGTAGCAGGAGAAGACAAACAGAGTAATCTCACTGTAGGATTCCCAAAAGCTTTTTTCTGATGTTTTTGTGCACCTTTTTGCATCACTTTAGTAATGCAATTAACACAGTTTCCATTCTTCAACTAGAGTGACAGCAGGAGGCTTATCTTTCCCTTCTAGAACTTTGTATCCTAAAAAAGGCAATTGGTAAAGCTGTGTATATGTGAGTGGGAAATGAGCTGGTGATGTTTTTAAAAGTCTCTGCTTTAATCTATGGGAAGTCTGCATTTGTTTGACTTTTCCTTGGTGTCCCAATGATAATATAAGAAGGAGGTTGCAAGGGCACATGTGGGTCTGCAATCCATTATACAAGCACACGAATAAGCAATGCTAAATGGACAAAGCAATTCAGCCCAGTTTTCAAATACTGTCGATGCCATGTGGGGGAAAATTGCATGGCAGATGTTCCCATTCTCCCTCTCACCCATAATTTCCCCAACATTTAAATTCACCAGGTTCAAACTTCTTTATAAACTGCAGGAGATAACTAGCATCTGAAGGCATCAGTGCCAGCCTTTAATACCAACCTCTCGTTAACCTCAAACTTGACTCCTCTGTCCCCTGCTCGTGATTTGTTCAGCATCTCCTGTTTTAACAAGGGGGAGAGGTGGGTCAGAGTTCAGATTAACACATCCAATATCTCAAACAATGGAAAATCATTTCCACTTAAACCAGGGGTGTCAAACTCGCATCGTCACAGCAGTGTCATGTGACATATCAAGACTTTTTCCCCCCTTTGCTAAACCGGGCGGAGGCGGAGCAAGCACAAGATGCATCTGGCCCACGGGCTGCGAGTTCGATACCCCGGATTTAAACCTTAACCCCAGAACCCATTCTTCCAGGACATGGAACTGCAAATAAACTCCAATTTCTCAATCTAGAAATTCTCTTTCTAAAGTAATTTCACATAAGGGCGTGGGGCAGAGTGAGAATCTAACATTTCAGAATCTCACCTCAATCCTGGCAGCTGCTATCTCAACGGCGGCTGCCGTAGCTGCCATCTCTTCATCGACCAGATCCCCCAGTTTCTCTTCCTCAACATCCAGACCTTTGGGCCGCAGATCCTGCAGATTGAAAGATAATGCACAAACTGATCCTCCTTTTCTCCTGTTCCTCTTGTCTTCACATGAATCTTCCTCTGTAACAAAAGAGGACCTCAAAACTCCCCAAAGAGAGATTTCTCTTCAGTGGCTCACTGATCTGGATAGCTGCCCCTGGATCAGACAAGGACTCCTGCTTCTCATTCTTCCTTATGCCATGAGGTATCCCACCTGTCCAATTGAAGTGATTTGGTTGAGACAATTCCTGACAGCAGCGCAATCAGCACTTTCCAAGGTAGCTTTATCTTTCAGCATTCCCAGGTAGTGCATGGTCTCATTCCCACATTGCTTGCTGGTCTCCAACAGCACTGGAAGCAGGCAAAAAAAGGATTATTCTCACTGGTATGACTTAGAAGATGCTTATATCTCTCTCCCCCTGATATACATAGATATGGATATGTGTGTATATGCATACACGCATGTAAGCATGCAATCAGCAAGTGTGTGTGTATCTCCCAGTCTACAACAACTCTGGCTAGCATACAGTAAATCATTTCTGATATATAATTAAAAACACAACATCTGGAAGAACAACCATTCAAAAACAATAGAACACACAGGACCACCACTCAGGACCTGAGAAAGAAGCCATGTTTTTAGAGTTGAACATGGCCAGGGTGGGGGCCAGATGTTTCTCAAAAGAGATGTTCCAGAAGGCAGATGCTGTGTCAGAGAAGGTATATTTTCCAGGTTCTATCATGCAACACTGCTTAATGGAAATACCTGAAGCATGCCAATTCTACCCAGTTTTACAGGCCTGTAAAAAACAATGGAAGACAGATGGCCCCTTAAATAATCAGGCCCTCTGCCATGTATACTCACAATCAGCAGATTCCATAGGGGCCATGTGCGATGTGGCACTAGCCTGCAGAATGGCATCACCAATCAGGTGAGCAAAAAGAGGCACACATGATAACAAACTGCTCACATCTAGATGGAAAAAAGAGAGCACACGAATTAAAGGAACGTTAACAAAACCCTGAACCTTTTGAACCAAAATGGATAAGGGTGAAACACATGCTCACCAAGGCTTTTTAATGCCACATGCTTTTTTCCATTTTCCATTTTCAAAATGTTACAGACAAAAGAGTCCAGCAATTCAGGAATGCATTAATTGTGTATGTTGTCAAGACTTTCTATCTGCATGCTTGCTATGTACACTGCTGTTCAACTCGTGTAGTTATGAACTTCTCACCTGACTGGTCAGAAAGGTATTGGCTACATGCTTCCTGTAGCCGCTCCACACATTCAGAAGCTGCACGGGTCCTTGATAAAAGGTAATCTATGCAACAACAAAAGTATACATTACATAAGCTCTTCTAAGAAGTATAACTTGAAGCACAATTTTAATGTGATATATATACACACACAACTATATCCATTTTTAAATTAAAAATTAGACATTTTAGTAATGAAGGAAACAGCAACTGGCTCTACACGTCATTTAACCCTGCCTGCTAACCTGCAGAGCTTGTGCTACTGATATGAGTGGGGTCTTCGAGTTGATTGAGAGCATCCTGTACCATCTGTTCAGCCTCTTTCACAGCACACTGAAGGAGCACAAACTGTTTGTCCAGGAGCTCCTGCTGAAGAGCCTGTGTGTTGCCTTCCTAAGAGCAAATGAAGTGATGCAAAGTATCAGTGAACCATGTATGTCTTCTGTTGGGACGGTTTACAAATTAAATTGATTGTGGTTGGTGAGGCGCATAGAAGAGATAGAATTATACAATTGCATTTAAAACAGGGGTGAAATGCTCCCGGTTCGGACTGGATCGCCTGATCCAGTAGTGATGGCGCCGGGTGGTTTGGAGAACCGGTAGCAAAAATCCCTGCCGCCGTCCCCCCCCATGCCCAGCTGAGCCGCGCGATCATCAGAGGCTTTTTCTTTTTACTTTTAAAAGCATTTTTTCTAAAACCTTTTCGGCCGAAGAGGTTGTAGAAAAAATGCTATTAAAAGTTAAAAAAAAAAAGTTGGCCACACCCACCCAGTCACATTACCCCCCCACCCCCCACCCCAAGCCATGCTCACAGGACCGGTAGTAACAAATTTTACATTTCACCACTGATTTAAAATTATATGGAATGGAATACACATTCCATTCACTTCACAATAGGAAACGGGACTAAAATATTGGTGCATTTCAAGACTAAGGCTCAATTAGTCAGAAAAATCACTAGAAGGTTAGAATGTTGAAGAGAATATTGGTGACCATCTTCTCTCCTGGGTCTGGAAAGAACCTAAGATCCCAACTGAGAAGAGGGTGAGAACATTTCAGATCTTTCCATGGTTTGAAGGAAAGCTGGTTCTGGACTCTCTCAGTAACATACTATCCATGTAATCACAGCCAACTTACTGTTTCCCCCAAGCGATTCTGCAATTCCTGGATTGTCTTACTGCTGTATTCCTTTTCCTTTTCAAGTGAAGCCTTTAACTGCTGTAGTTCAGCTTCCAAAGCTGCCATCTGCTGATCACGCTGAGCCATGGTCTCAGTGAGAATGTCTTTCTCTTGCTTCAGGACAGCCAGATGAGTGGTGTGCTCTTCTTCAGACTAGGTAGGCAAGGAAGGAGACTGAAGGAAAAGTGGAATCTTCTTTTCCCTTGGAGTGTACCAGTTCCAAAGAAAGCATACAAAATGGCAGCCATAATCCTATTTATATCCAGGGATGCCATTGGCTATTTGCATTTGGTCCTCTCTCTCCAACTGAGTCATCTAATTTTCTATTTCATTCCACATGCCTCTGGTTTTTGTTTCTGCTCATTTCTACTCTTCGAATGGTTGCTGGGGTCCTGCTCTTTTATGGCTATATTTATTACAGAAGGGTAAGGAAAGACCCACCTGTGCAGTGGAATCAACAGTGCTCTGAAGACATTGAAGCTCCTGTTTGCTGGCAATGAGCTCTCTCTTCAATGTTTCCAAGATCTCTGCCTGTTCCTGTGTCTACAGAGAAAATGATAGGAGCATCAAAAAATGATTGTGTGCTCTTCTCAAACAGCTCCCTCTACCATTTTCTGATATTCCTACCACTGTCATCCTACATTTCATTTCTCTTCCAATAGAAATGACGATCCTTCTACTTCTCTTGGCTGGGCTTCCTTACCTTTCGCTGGGCTTGCTCACTCAACCGCTGAAAGGAGTCCTCAAGCTCTTTCTTGTCACGCTCTGTGTCACTTTGGACCTGTCTTGCCATAGTCACCTGCTTGGTGACTTCAGCATTCTAAGGACAGAACAGGAAGGCAAGGAAAGAAAGGAAGGGAGGTTTTAGTCACTGGCCATCATTGTCCTAATAAAGTGGAGTCCTCCTACCTTATGGGACACTCTGAAGGGAGTGTCCAGTTTGGCCTAGTAGTTAAGGCATCAAGTTAGAGACTGGGATACCATTCCAGTTATAGGCCTGCCTTAGGTATCAAAGCCAGCTGGATGATTTTGATCCCATCTTTCCCTCTTAATTCAACCCACCTCACAGGATTGTTGTTATGAGAAAAATAGGAGGAGGAAGGAGTGTTATGTATGTTCATTGTTTGAGTTATTTATAAAAATAGGCAGAAAACAAATAAACAAACTTCTCCTTGCCTCCTTACCTCGTAAAAGTTTTGGGGGGAGTTCTAGCAACTCTTCTGGCTGGAGCACATGTGCCATGATGAAGATTCCTGGAGAAGCCTAGTATTCAACATAGCTTTTTCTTGAGTCCTTTTAATTTCTGATTAATACTTGGAAAATTTTGCAGATCTCTTCCAAATGGCAGGCACACCAAATAATTTTACTTAGCCCAGTTCAAAAATATATTTCTCCTTCTTTCCATCTTTGCCTGACTGTTACTTTTCTAGACTATCTTGAACAGATTTAATTAAAACTGTAACTGGTTGTCTAAGTGAATGAAAAATATATTACTTAGTGTATATTTCTACAGAGGATGGCAAAGAAGCATGTAGCTGACCCAGACAATCTCAAATCTCTTGTGCCAGTATGTCAACTGTTAATAAGGGTTTAACCTTAACTCATTTCAAAAGCTTTTTGCTTTGCAATCAGTGAATAATCCTATTTCAACGTGCAGAGCCAGGCAAGATGATCCCTAGTTTTCTCTTAGCATTGAACAATGGAGGGAAGTAGGAAAGCATTACCTTGCGCAGGAGGTCTGCATGATTCTGTACCAGCTCACTGTACTTTTCCTTTAGCTTCACATAGCGTTGCTCTGTGGTTTGTGCTTTCCCTATAACAGAAAGAGACAGGACCTGGCCTGTGACTGAAAGGAAGGAGGGAGGGAGGATCACTTCATAACACAAGCTGAGCCAACCACCTCCCTCCAGTGCAGCTCTCACTTCAGCCCAAAACTAGGGAGGACTGGGGCCTGGGGCCTTTTTCCTTCAGCCCCTCTGCCAAAGGAATATCTGAATAATCCTCCTCTCTCACATGCTCCAATTCTAAACTGGAAGATCAATTCTAAAACTGAAGCCCTGCTTCAGAACAGTTTGAGTGCCACATCTGGATAGCCCAAAGAAAACTCACTGGGAACTGATTAAACTCTTCTCTGGGATGGTTATTATGGCATTTTCAATCCAAATACAAGTCCTGCTTCTATAAACTGAGGCCAGGCAGCCAGAGTGAACCAGCTTATTACAGTATTTGTTAAGGAGGTTGACAGATTATTAGTCTGCCTATTTTAGTACATTCTGAAATGTTCCTTAAAAATTAGAGACAAAATAGGTATCAATTAGTTTGCTATCATGGTCTATGTGACTTCTATAAGAAATTAATTTTAACTGCTTTCTAGTAAAATGACTGTTCAGGGAATGGGCCACATATCTGCAATTTGTGATTGGTGTCTAAACTGCAATCTTTCTATCTCTGATGAAAAAAGGCCCAGTTGTCAAATTCTTTTCATTGCTTACTCTCAATCTCTGTCAGGCTTCGCTGGGCTTTCTCTGTGTCTTCGTGCCTCTTTTTCCATTCATCCAGTTCTGTGTGCAAGAAGTCACTCTCGTCCAGTGCCTGCTGCTTTAGGTGCTTCTGCTCTTCCAGCTCAGCTTCCAGCTCACTGATACGCCCCTTCAGCTGCATCACCAGGCGGTGACTCTGCAGGTACCATGTTTAAAGAGAGGGTGAAACGGAAAGATCACTGAGAAAACCTCATGGTATTGAAGCGATTACACTGTTCTGGCTATGCACAGTTAAGCACACACCACAACAAATATATCAAGACTGCATATCAAGTTGGAGCTTGGTCCTTCACTTTGGACTCTGCCACTATTAGTTTTTTAAAAATGCCATTCCAAAACTTTCTTTTTAGAAAGGTTGACAACACAGACAAACAGAAAAAGGTAACTACCATCTGGTTACTGCTTTGGAACAATGGTCTGTGAGGGAAGTCTTAACATCCTAGCAGTCTACATGCAGGCTATCAATGGTGATTTAAGTGGTAACAAATGCAAAAAACCGTATTCTTAGCCTGCATACCTATGGATCAATTCATCCTGGTCTAATGTAATTGAGAGCAGAGAAGGTTAAAAGGAAATACCTGGCCCTTGCTTCTGATTACTATTATGACAGCAAAAATGAAAGTCTATCTTCAGTTCTAGCTTAAGTAGCATTTTGCATTTCTGGAATGCTTTATGACTTCTTCCTGTATATTAAAGCAAAGGACAGCAGATCCCTCTTTTCTGTATCTCTTGGGATTTTGTATTTTTCTGGTTTTCCTACATACTTTCATCTCCCAACTAGAGTCCAAAGCAAATGTGAGTTTCTGTATTTGGGCTTAGAAAAAACATCCCTGTAATAATAGACTTTTAATTTACCTCAGCTTTGAAGTTCTTGAGTTCATCCTTAAGGGCGTCGAGTTCTCTGTGCAGCTGTTCAATTAACCTGTCCCTGGAAGGAAGGAGAAACACTTGGGCAAATTGGATATAAATATTTTTAAATTGGATGGGAGGAAAGCAAAGTCAGACCTCATGACTACATGCAGATGAAGAAAGCAGTTGAATTATTAGCAATAGCACTTAAGACTTATGTACTGCTTCACAGTGCTTTACAGGCCTCTCTAAGCAGTTTACAGAGTCAGCATATTGCCTCCAACAAGCTGGGTCCTCATTTTACCGACCTCAGAAGGACGGAAGGCTGAATCAACCTTGAGCCGGTGAGATTTGAACTGCTGAACAGGCAACGGGCAGTCAGCAGAAGTAGCCTGCAGTACTGCATTCTAACCACTATGCCATCATATTTTAAGAAGAGGTTCTTGATGCTTCAAAGTAAACACATTAAGTTCTCTGTCAAAGGCAATAAAGCTTACAGATGCTTGGCTGTCATGCTATTATTTCCATCACAATGCCATTTGTGTGGGGATTTAGAGCATGGCCAGTGCCAGGAATACTGTGCAGAAGAAAAAAAAATCCACATTCTGAAGCAAGAAAACGTAAACCCAAAAAGAAAACAAATTTCTATATTACTAATTTGTACTTTAGAAACATATTCCATGTTGCAGAGAGGAACAGGGTACTTATTTGTGTAATTATATTTAGAAATTACTCCCATCCCAAAAGGAGGTCTTGCAATTGTCACTGTCCCATACATAAAGCAGAGATTATGAAGATGTTTCCTGGTAAGCTATTTTTGATGTTTTCATTGTATATGAAAAAGTATCTGTTCAGCAATAATGAAAGTAAAGTTTCCTTTTAAATTAATAAAGGGCATAGTAAGAAATGAATAATAATCACTCACTTGTCATCCTTGGTCATCCCATTCTGGCTGTTAAAGTTAAAGGGATCATTGCTGAAAGAACTGCCAAAGATGTCATCAAACTTATTGTCAAAGAGACTCTGGAAGATAAGATGGAAGCAGTTAGCTTCATGAAAAGATAAACTTGCCTTGCGCACCATCCTAACTCAAGGAAAGAGGGACTTGACTTAAATTTCAGGGAATTTTCAGTAGAATGACTAATCAGAAAGAGAGGGTGGGAACAACAATTATTGATACTGAAGCATCAATACTGGAGCTCAATTTACAGATAGTGGAGAGCAGGCATTGTTTCTAAATCAGCAACCTGGAAGATAATCTCCCCATTATTTTGTCACCAGGAAAACCATTCAAATCCACTTGATTTCTCCACTCTGCTTCCCCCCCTTTTTTTTTTGAGAAAGAGAGGGTAATCAGATCTTTTTATTTCATAGAAAACAGCTCTCCATCTATTACCCTAAGCAGAAAAACCTAGAAAAAAAATCTTAGCACTGATTTTCCAACTCTTGAAAATCTCTGTCAACAAGTCAGGCAAAGGCTGAATAGTGACAAAGTTTGCTAAACTGAAATACTATTTCACATCATCATAACCAGAACAAATACCTTTTTCTTGGGAGGGGCCTAGATTTTCTATTCTTCAAAGGAACTCTGCCCTTCCGCTCACCTGCTGTGAGGAAGTTTCCATCTCAACAAGATCCATGATGGGTTCACTGTCTGGGGATGAAGCTTCCAATGGGATGACAACAACAGGACTGATGTGTTCAGAGAGTGCTGAGGCCCGCAGAAAGTTGGGGGGATTCTAGTGCATGGAATGAAGAATGATACAGAACTGTTGCACTGAAGAAGCATATCGCATATACTAAGACAATACTGTAGTGCCCAATGTTATTGCTCATTGCCCATTTTGGCATTCCAAAACTACTTGTGGTTGGAGGAAAAAAAACCACCTTTGCAAACAGATTTGCACCTAATTCATTTGCAATTATATACCAGTTAATTTATTCAAATTTTTGTTTAGACTAGCTGCTTAAATTATAGACTCTCTGACTATTTACAAAGCAAGGCTGTTTACACTAACCACAAAGAAAGACTGCAAATTTATGAGATTATAAACTGATTTACGAGGGTTGTAGAGGATTGTAAAACTTTGTCCTAAACTGCAATAAGACACTGAAGATTCTATTCAGCTGCAATTGTCACTCCACTTTCTTCTGTGGATTACAAACTATAAAAACTACAACAGGAAAGAACCTCTTCAGTATTATTAGATTACTAATTTTCTATAATCTTTCACACTAAATACAAGATAATATTTCATTTTTTTACTCTCAGTTGATACTATTTTTTTCTTTTCGGCTGAGATTTTACTCTTCATCTTTTATTCATCTGTCATTTTTAATACATCTGTGGGTTACAAATTATAACTAGAGAGCAACCTCACTTGCATTTAAGTTCTACTGCAACATTAGCCATAGGAAGGACTGAAAGGAAAACTAAGAAGTGCTTGAACTAAGGAGAAATTTCCTGACAGTGAGAACAATTAACCAGTGGAATGGCTTGCCTTCAGCAATTGTGGAAGCTTGATTACTGGAGGTTTTTAAGAAGAAATTGGACAGCCATTTATCTAGAATGGTATAGGGTCTCCTGCTTGAGCAGGAGGTTGGACTAGAAAACCTCCAAGGTCCCTTTTATTCTGTTATTCATACATCTAAATGTCATAATTCAGTTATGACCAGTGGTGGGTTGCTCCCGGTTCTGTCCGGTTCTTGAGAACCGGTAGTAAAACTGGTGGGAGGCTCCACCCACTCGCCCTGACGTCATATTTGGCAATCTGTGCGCACTCCTGTTGCGAAACGGTAGTAAAGGTAAGTAGAACCTCGTTATGACATACAGTTCCCTTAAGTCATAGCTGAAGCAGCCTCAGCATAGACACTATGAACAAAAGTGAGAACAGCAACTTTATGGATGACATTTACAGAAACTCATGGGTCCTCACCTCAGGCAGCTGTGGGATCTGAATCAGCCTTTTGAAATATTGCAGGTTGCTGGAGCGATAGAAGAGATCCTTCAGCCTGCAAAATTTAAGGAAAGATATATTAAAGTCTAGCAAACTTTAAACAATTATCTGGGCAGTCTGTCAGACTCAGGAGGAAACAAAATGAAATGGCAATCCAGAACCAGGAAGGTCATTCAAGGTCAGAGAAGAGACATTAAATAGCAGCAATGAAGAAATGATAATGCGAAGCAATTGCCGTAGAGGCATACTGACCCATCCTACCACTCACTGTAATATTTAGATTCGCAAAACAACTCATCATACTCAGCAAATAACAGCACTGGGCCCAATATTGTCCTACCGATAGAATTTTGTGTTTATTTAAGCTGAATCCAAATTTCTGGGAATTTTTTTGTACTAGATTCAAGATTGTTTAGAAAGCAGCCAATGGAAAAAATGAATTAAATCCATAATATACAAAACAATGTGTGTTGGACTCTGTGCATTAGAGTGGGTGGGGTGGTTTTTTTTTGAGTTTTTGGTGTTATATTTGCATCTATGGCTGTTATTCTTATTTCAGTTTCCACCTGTCTATTTATTTTGCAGGTTTGTTTGTTTTTTTGCTTTTTTAAAATTATTGTTAGCTCCTCCAGAAACACTTGTTTGAAATGTGTGCAGTCATATAAATTGAATATGTGCATGCATATGTCAATAAATAGAATCATAGAATAATAGGGCTGGAAGGGATATTGGAGGTCTTCTAGTCCATCCCCAAGCCCAAGACAGGAGAATCTATTTCATGCTAGACAAGTGGCTGTCCAATCTTTTCTTGAAGACATCCAGTGATGGAGCACCCACAACTCTTGGGAGGCAAGCTCTTCTATTGATTAATTGTTCTTACTTTCATGTGGTATAAACATAAATACTATAGCATATGGCAATGATGGTGAATCTTTTCGGTACTGAGTGTCAAAAAGGGAGCATGTGTGCATCTGGGCTGCAACCCGTAAGAGGAACTGCCCAGGGCGCATGCGCCCCCCCGAAAATGAACTTCCGGTTTCAGCTACTGAACTTCTGGTGTCAGCCAGCTATTCTTCCGGGTTTCTGGTGCGCATGTGCACGCAACTATCAGTTGGCCGGTGCGCATAGTCACATAGGAAAATGGAAGACCAGCTAGAAAATCTAGTTTCTGGCATGCCGCATGCAAAAAAGCCAGCTTGATCGTCACACGCATGTGCACGCCAGAAACCTGGAAGAGGAACGGATGATGCCATCCAGGCGACATGGCTCCGCGTGCCATTTCGGGCACACGTGCCATAGGTTCGCCATCATGGGCATATGATATAAATAGATATTGCTCTCCCACTTTCATAATATTATAACTAAAATCACCTAATGAGATTCAAGTAAATTAAAAGCCTGAGTGGCGCAGCAGACTAATGCTACTGTTAAAGGTAGTATTTAGCTTCCAGCTGCCTGCAATTACTGCGAGTTCAATTCTCACCAGGCTCAAGATTGACTCAGCCTTCCATCCTTTCTAAGGTAGGTAAAATGAGGACCCGGTTTGTGGGGGCAATAAACTGACTTTGTATAAAATATACAAAAGTATGAAGGCTATTGCTTAACGCATTGTAAGCCGCCCTGAGTCTCCGGAGAAGGGCGGCATATAAATCAAAATAATAATAATAAAAAAGGAACTGTAGCTTGAATATCAGCTGTCACAATCAACAACCGTAGGTGATCATTGCCCATATATCCTGCTTATAGTTTTGTACAAATCCATAGTGGATTTTTACAAATCCACCAATAGCGTTTCTCTTGGGTTCTTCTTTGAACATAACTTGAACCCAAGGCCTTACTCAGTTGGAAAAGCCCTAGTAAACTTAGCATAGGAATGAAACTTCTAAATATGAGTAAGAACCACTATTTCTTTGTGAGCAGTCAGTGTTGTCTTATTCAAACATAAAAGAACAAAAGCATATTGGTATAATAATATAGTTTAGAAATTAAAGCAGAGTTGTCATTGACAAATTCTAGAGGGATGAGCCCACAATTCAAATATAGTTAAAGGATACTATTTGTTTAAAAAGGAACAGAACTAATAAAAATAAATCCTTGACATGTCCTCCTTAAACATCCAAGTAAATTTATATGGCAGCACTGGAGAGAGTATCTAGGTTAAAATAAGTGGGGAATTAATGAAGCCATTGCTATCATACTGATATGCCCAGTTAAGGATAAGGTATGGAGGAAGCATTTCAATAATGCTTTTGAAAATCTTTCAAAAAGATATAACGTAGAAGTGCTAGAAAATTTTAACTATTTTGACCAGTTGGGAAACACTCTGCCAAGTTTGTCCCTCCAGGAAATTCCTGAGTTGCCTTGTTAATCATTTTCTATTTTGGAAAATCAAGAATCAGCTATATTTGTCCTTATGCTAATACGGAAGTAACAGAAATATTGTAGGAAAGTTACCATGTAATGCTGGAGTTCTTGATTTTTAGTAGAACTAAAAAGAAGTATAGGAAAATGTGGACTTTAATAAAAACAGCAGTCACAAGTAGAATTAGAGAAACTAAATACGAAAGAGTTCAAGGTATATGAGAGGTTCTAAACATACTAGAAGCATAATTGAAAATACTAATCCTATTAAGGAAAAAAATAAGGAAAGAAACAGCCAAAAATAATATTGAAACAAAAAAGGACACATATAGGAAATGAAAAGGAGGTCAGGTCTCTAAGACATACCCAGATAACCTAGAACCATAAAGAGGATGTCAAGAAAGTGAAATCACAGAATAAGCATATAATTTCTTATTTTTATTAGATCCTATAAAAATAAGGGGGGCGGGGAAAGCCAGTGTGGCATAGTGGTTAAAGCATTAGGCTAGAAACCAGGGAATGAGTTCCTAACTTAGGCACAAAACCATCTGAGTGACCTTGGGTCAGTGACTTTCCCTCAGTTCTAGGAAGAAAGAAATAACAACCACTTCAAAAAATCTTGCCCAAAAAACTGCAAAGTACTTTAGGGCTATTGCCAGGAGTCAAAATTGATTTGGTTCTACCTCCCCTCACCATCACTGTGAAGGGAGGAAGGACCCAGGGCAAACAGGAGAATTCTATACTTCTCTGCTGCTTGAAGATATAGTACTAATCCTGCTACAACATATAATGTTTCCAAGTTTTGCACAGCAATGCTTAAAAACCGTCAGATGAAGCCTGTGCCATAAATTGGTCTTAATGAGCACTTATTTAAAAGTGCTTTGTATTGTGATAGATTTAGTTTGCTATATCTTAACTTTTACTTTCCCCTACATCCTTCTAACATTCCTCTCACCTTAGATTTTTTTAGACACTTTTTTAGACTCTGCTTTAGACTTTTATATACATTTTATACTTTTATGGCTTTTTTTCTTTTAAATTAGACTTTGATGTATCTTTTATGCTTTTTAATCCTGTGTGTACTCCACCCTCCTTATATCGGGGTCTATGTGTCAGTGGTGGGTTTCAAATTTTTTTACTGCCGGTTCTGTGGGCGTGGCTTGGTGGGCGTGGCAGGGTAAGGATTCTGTAAAATCTCCATTCCCTCCCTACTCCAGGGAAAGGTTATTGCAAAATCCCCATTTCCTCCCGATCAGCTGGGACTTGGGAGGCAGAGAATAGATGGGGGCGGGGCCAGTCAGAATTTTTACTACTTGTTCTCTGAACTACTCAAAATTTCCACTACTGGTTCTCCAAACTGGTCAGAACCTGCTGAAACCCACCTCTGATATGTGTACATTTTAATCTTTTTTAAAATAATTTCTTTAAAATTACTGTTTGTATCCCACTCTCCATATGCTGATCAATGACCAAAATAAAGATATAACTTCAAGGCACACATTTGTTAATAGAAGATAAAAACTCCTAACTGTTGATTGGATGGCTATAAGGAGCTGAACGAGGAGAAAACAAAAACACAATCAAAATGAGAAGTAGGGTTGATCAGGGGACTTGCTCATCTGGGAATTAGTATGCAGCCTATTTTGACAGGTCTGATTCCTTCTGAAGACAGTTCAAAGGAGATTCCTTAATCAGATAGTGCAGGCCTGTCAAACTGGCAGCCCGCAGGTCGGATTGATCACACACAAGCCACGCCCACCCCTACTCCGCAACGGCAAAAAAAATCATGATATGTCACGTGACACAATCGCGTTTGACACCCGTGAGATAGTGCTATGAAAGAGCATATCCACACCATCAGAATTTACACAACCCATTCCCTCACAAGGCAATTTGAAATTAAATGCATAGTCAACATCATCCTCAAATCAGCATCAGCATCAAATTATGCTGAACATTTACCAATGTTTGTGGTACTTGTAAATTGAATGATCACAGAGAACATAATCCAATGAGTGCTCTCCCTTTTTCCTTCTAGCTGACCAATAGAAGAAAGTAAACGATATTTTTAAATTGGTGTCCTCTCCCTGAATTACCACATCTTGAAAAATAAAATTCTCCTTACCATATCACACAAAAAGAAATAAGCCTTCCTTTCTATGACCTCTATTTTTTTGCACATATTATTTATTTATTTGGGACATCTGTACACAACATATCTCACAATTCTATTTATGTACATTTTTATGGTCTGCCAAAATAAACCAATAAATCTGAAATTGCTGTGGAGGGAAAGTCAACGTCCTTGTGGCAGGACAGCAAGCAGCAATTTTTCATCCAGGTACTTGGCTATGACCAAGACTGCACATCACTCTGCCAATTGGGGGAGGGAGGGTATAAGTATTAGATAATGCATATATGAAAAGAGATTGGAACAGTTTTAGGAACAGGATGCTGAACCTCTATGGGGAAGAGTAGCTTTATGGCAGCTGCTGTACAACATGTAAGTTGGACTCAGGAGCTAGGAGTAGGGGAGAAATTCTCTCCAATGATAGTGTTACCAATAAGAGTGCATAACTGCAGCAGGAGATCCCTGGAAATTTTGTGATTCAAAAAAAACAAAAACAAACCTGAACTCAATACCACTTTACACTCAATAACCAAATATAGATAATGTCATGAGTATAAATCAGATCTTGTATGGCTTCAAATCAATTTGTTAAGGACCGTTGTTAACATCAATGGTTCAAAACATCAGTTTGTTAATACACAAAGATTTGTAGTATGAGAAAGTAGAAAGTAGAAAACTTCAAATCCAGGGGCCAGAGTGTGTGTAACACGTTGCACCTTCGGATCAGCTGGGACTTGGGAGGCAGAGAATAGATGGGGGCGGGGCCAGTCAGAATTTTTACTATTGGTTCTCCGAACTACACAAAATTTCCGCTACCAGTTCTCCAGAACTGGTCCAAACCTGCTGAAACCCACCTCTGATCCCCACATGTTCATGTGATCAACTGACATATTTACAATGATTGCAGTGTCCTGTGGTCATATGGTCACTTTTTGCAACCTTCTGGCAAGCAAAGTCAATGGGGAAATCAGATTCACTTAACAACCGTGTTATTATCTTAGCAACTGCGGTGATTCACTTAACAGCTCTGGCAACAAACAAACAAAATGGGGCAAAACTCATTTAACAACTGTATCCCTTAGTAACAGAAATTTTCAGTTCAATTGTGGTTGTAAATCGAGGAGTACCTGTAATGGATTGCTAGAGAATTCTTTATTCTTTATCCAATTTATTCAATTCTTTGGATTGCTAGGGTAGCTGAAGCAAGAGCAGGAATTATCTTGAAATGGAATAATGCTGTGTTTTAGTTCTGATTCTATGTTTAGTTCTACTTTTCACATAATATTTCCCTAAAATTCTCTCATTCTAACACCTTGCATCCTGCAAAGTTGAGAACTGTGTCATATCCAACAATCAGACAGAACATCTGACTATTTATATTCAGTGGGCTGAATATAAACAGCCTATTGAATTTACCGTAAATGCATAGTGACCACTTTCCTACAGACAGAATTTCTATTCCCTCCTCATCTCAACAAACAACTCCCCCCCTCTCCACACCACTCACTTTTTGAACTGCTCCAGGAAACGGTCTCTGTGGCCTTGGAGTGTATCAGCTGGGAGACCTAGAGAAAAGATATCAAGAAAGAGAGTGAACAGCAGAATATTTGGATGACTCAGCTAGCTGTATCTGTGTGGACATGCAAACAAGAGAATCAGAGGGGCCAGGTGGCACTGCCCAGCAGCTGTGACTGACACAGAGCAAGACTTGTCCAAGGAACTGAACACTGAAGGGGAAACACACTAGCAGCATGGATTATTTCAATTATCTTGACAGGATGGATAAATTACTAATGTATATATAATGCCTGTCTTTTCAGGTTGCACAATGCCACAACGGATCTTTACATTCTTTGCCTTTAAAACCCTTTCTCTTCAGCTCATTATACCTCATGTTCTAAGACACTCATAAGGATTGAATGAATGATTCCCATCATATTCAATTACATCTTATTTTATCATCTTTCCTCTGCCCTCACTGGAATTTTTTAAAAAGGGAAAGAAACAAATCCAATATGGAAACAATAATACTGTGAGACTGTATTTCTAAAATATGTTTGTGAAACAATTTCAAGATTAAAACAAAACCAAAATATTATGAATTAATATACTATTCCCAGGACATTTTTACTGTATAGTAGTAATACAACCTTGTAGGTGATCAGATGGAGAGTGTCCTGGTCATCCTAATTACAGTAGCTAAAAAGAATGAAAGTGGTGATGGAATTCAGGCCAAAAAAGGATAGATAAATTTGTACTTACAGGAGTGTAACTTGAACAGCAATTTTACTGTGTAGTCATAGAGGTGGCTGCAGTCTAGAATGACCTGAATCAGAGGGGCCAAGCGGCACTGCCCGGCAGCTGTGACCGACACAGAGCGAGACATGTCCAAGGAACTGAACACTGAAGGGGAACCACACCAGCACCATGGATTATTTCAATTATCTTGACAGGATGGATAAATTCATGTTCTAATCACTGGGGGGTGGGGGGGGAGGGAGAGGAAACCTCCAGAAATGCCATAAATAACAATATTCTAAAGAGGGCCACAGAGTAGTCGTAACAAAGGTTAACAAAGTTAAATTTGAGGAAAATTGCTCCAAAAAAAGAGTAAAAGGTTAAAGGTGAAGTTAAAAACAAGGGAAAAATTGACTTAGGGTGTTGGGGGGAGGAGGGAAAGAGCTAGAGATCTTATGGCTCCTTTACCTCTCTGCAAATGTTAAAGACACTTGTTTTAGCTGTCAAAGCCCTCCAAAGCAAAATACATTGGGTCTCAATTATACACCTGGGGTACACAAACAGGTTAATGGATAGGCCCTGGGCCACCCAACCTGCACTCGAACAACTGAATGTACATGACAAGGAAAGCAAGAAATGAGAACACGAATACAAAAAAAAAATCCCACAAGGGCCTGGAAATTATGCAGCACAAGGAGGGTCCAAGCAATGAGCAGAAAGAGCTTTAAAAATGGCAACCAAGAGCAAGGATTTACTGACACTAAAAACTGAAGAACTGATTTAATTCCTAAACGGTTAAAGACAAGAACTAAATGACAAGATGTTATTACAACATTTTTCATAGTTCTAAAGAACTATCTATAGTAAAGATAAAGGTTTCCCTCGCACATATGTTCTAGTCATTCCCAACTCTAGGGGGTGGTGCTCATCTCCGTTTCAAAGCCGAAGAGCCAGCACTATCCGAAGACGTCTCCGTGGTCATATGGCTGGCATGACTAAATGCCAAAGGTGCATGGAACGTTGTTACCTTCCCACCAAAGGTGGTCCCTATTTTTCTACTTGCATTTTACGTGCTTTCGAACTGCTAGGTTGGCAGAAGCTGGGACAAGTAACAGGAGCTCACTCCATTGCACAGCACTAGGGATTCGAACCTCTGAACTGCTGACGTTTCGATCGACAGGTTCAGTGTTTTAGCCACTGAGCCACTACATCCCTCCGTCTATAGTACCAGAGAGCAAAAGCCTGTTTCATGAGATTCAGAGTGCTAAGTAATTTGCAGCAACAGTTGTTGCTCAAGAGAAAGATTGAAAGAATGAGGAAAGGGGCAGACATTGGCCACACATCAGAAGTAGGTAAATTCTATGTCATGAACCAAGATACACAAGGTACCCCTCTTAGTAGCAGGAGGAGACAGAGAACAGGGGAAGGGCCTTTTTCCCAGCCTGAAGCCTACTTGATAGTCTTAAGACGTCTGGAAAGGGCGTATTTACTCCTCTTAGTCTGGACTGGAGTGTATAAAATGATGAAAACACTGATGTTACAGTTTTTCCTTCAGTTTAATGGACTTAAAATATTCTTTTTTTTAAATGTTAGGCTTATCTGCAGAATAAGCACAGAAGCATCACAAAAATCTGCATCTGAAAAAGGCTTTGGGTTATGTTGAAAAAAGCCAGACCAGATGCCTTATATGCCAAGCTGTATAATCCAACTGCCTGGCCTTAAGAGTATGTGAATGTTATTGTTTAGGTTACATTTAAACCAATGAGCAAAAACAAAATATTTTTTTCATATTAGTCATAACCCCCACAATGTCCCTAAACTTCTCCGGATACCTCAGAATTAATCATCTTGTTGTGATTGCTGGGAATTGGAGTTCATATGTCACATAACTAGTTTCCTAACCTCAGTTTTCTCTATCATCGACTAAATTGCTTTTTTGTCTACACTGGAACAGAAGAAAAGTTTAGGATAACTTCTTATGAGCCATAATCTCCATTAGAGAGATAAAAATGAGTGTGTGTCAGAACTTACAAAGAGTGAACAAACAATTTCTTGAAAGTATCTTGCTACAATATTTAAAATGGTTGTCCTCTGTAAAACGTTACCTGTCTGAAATAGGTTGAGTTCACATTCCAAATAGTCAAACATTTCCACAGTGAGCTGGAAACTAAAATGGAAAGAAGAGACTGAATAGAGACTCCTATAAAATAAAATGAAGGTTCAACTTGGCAGAATCACTTTGTGGCTTTGTTGTCCAAGAGAGTAAACTAACAATGTTCTACATAGCAATCCAACAATACTGAGAAGGAAAATTCTGGAAGAGCCCAGAGCAGTGGTGGTTTTCTACCGGTTCGCCCCAGTTCAGGCGAACTGGTAGTGGCGGCGGCGGGAAGTTCCACCCACCCATCCGGACGTCATCACGGATGCTCTGCACATGCGCGGGTTCTGTGCATGTGCAGAAGCGCAGCAAGCAAAGCAAGTGTGCGCATGCACCCGCTCACAGTTCCGAACCGGTAGCAATGGTAAGTAGAACCCACTACTGGCCCACAGATGCTGCATACAACCTGATTTTTAATCTTTCTGGTTTACCTGAGAAAGAACCCCACAAACTAATTGTGCATCCTTAAATCCACAACTGCTCCATAATTCGCACCAAGTAGCACTTACAAGTTATTCACATCATTCTCGCCCGTCTCATCAAGTTGTCTGTCTGACATCTGGAGGTTTCCAGGGAATCTGGGATTCTACACAAAAGGAAACAAAGATTAAGAACAGTACTGAGGATCTGGATCAAGGCAGATCTGGATAATATGCTCCTGCCAGATACTGTTCTCAGAGTCATCTGAGTTTCAGTGCCCATAAAGCAAAGAGGATAATTGGGATGAGAGTAACTCTGCCTGGCAATTTAATCACTGTGGATAGTATAAGGCAGAGGTCTTCAAACTTGGCAGCTTTAAGACTTGTGGACTTCAACTCCTAGGATTCTCCAGCCAGCTATGCTTGTGGAGTTGAAGTCCACAAGTCTTAAAGCTGCCAAGTTTGGGGACCCCTGGTATAAGGCTTTATATATAGAAGAAGCATACATATCTCCTTCCCTCACTCTATTCTTAAATTGAAGTGAGTGCATCTTTGAATCTCATTTTCGAATGCAGAGGAGACAAAAAAGCATATTTCTTAATGATAGGGGATCATAAACAGCAACTCCAAAAGAAACAAGAGAACGGTAACAACGAAGACTTGCCTACAATGCGGGCTTTAAGGAAACACAATCTCAAAAGAATTAAATAATCCAGGCAGCTGGATATGTTGGTGCTTTGCCAGAGATTCAAAAGCAGTAATTCATTACTGTTTTTCTATTCACAGGCATCCTCCAACCACAAGAGGGAATTACCTCCTCTCACGCATACATGTAAGCTGCACTTCGCTAGCCTATGAAACTGCTTATAAACCAGAGGCCTGCCTTCATGAAGACGCTCATATAATCCAAGCTTCCTATTCCAACTAGCCACATTCCATTCTATAAATACCTGCTGCCATCTCCACTCCCAAGTGTGATACAGCCTTGAGTCAAATGGGATGGCCTGGAGCTAATCATAATATAAACTACAATGCAAGTTAAGAAGTGGAGTAAAGCCTATAAAATAACATTAAGAGGGCTATATACCAATGATAAGAGACAGATAATGTGTGTGTGGGGGGAGAGGGGGAATCCACCCACATCGTTATGCATAACTCATATGTGCTTTATTTACAAGTGAATAGACATACAAACATATGGATGTATCACAGTCCTCTTTATCCTCCTATAATCAACCATTCTGACCCTAAATTCACATACCTGGAGTCACAAAATTTACAGATCAGAGAATCTGAAATGGCTGATCCATATCTTCCTCTAAGATATATAGGGGAAATATATTTGGCTGTATTAATCATGAGAATAGGCAATATTACAGTGAGAAATTTGGGGGAAAGTTTCTCTGTCTGGCAAAGAAGAAATCCTGCTCAAGCAGGCAGAGATATTGATTAGACAATTCTGATATTAAAATGCTAGCAAGACCAGCCTGTATCAGATCCTGGAGTATACTGTAAAAATAGCAATCAGATTAAAAAACAACATTTAAAATATAGCAAACCATTCTCTCTAGCCTAGCACTTTATCTATGGGATCTATAAATTAGTACTGTACTACAAATCTTCAGGGCAGTCAAAAAGAGTACCGATCCTTCAATAAAAGCAACCAGGACTACAAATTACACAGACATACTCCAGAATATTCTATTTTCTTCAAAATGAATGATACGCATAAAGCCTATGATATACTCTTAAAAACTCTGGAATCTTATTTATAAATTAGTTTAACTCTATGGTTTTCATCAGAAAGTTGCTCCTACTTCTAACCTAGTTTGAACACTAAGTTCAGGCTACTGTTCATCCGATGGTCTCTACAGCTATCCAAAGTGCTTTGCAGAGAAAAAGAAACTGGTAAGTGCAGAAGCAATAAAGAAAAACTTACTTTTGTGTGGAATTCCATCTTGGTTCTCAGCAATTTGAGGTAGATGCTACATAACTGTCCATAACCCTCACTCAAATGGCCCTAAGGAAAAAAAATAAAGTAACAAGGCTGGAGTAATCTCTTAACACAGGGGTCCCCAAGACCCCAACACCTGGCCCCATTACTGGGCCATGAGCTATTCACTGAAGCGATGGGCAAGCACGTGTGCATCCCCAATTGTACAAGCAGCAGGTGAACGCATGTGCTCCACTTACACGAGTGGTGGGTTCACATGCCTGTTACTCGTGCAAATGGAGCAGCGTGCACTTGTGTGCCGCTTGTGCAGAACAATCCCCTCTCCCCACCCCCACCCCCCACTGATCCGCAAAGCTGGAAAGATTGGAGAACTGTGTCTTAATAGCTTTACTTGCACAATGTTTTAAACTGGGGAGAATATAGTTCATAGCCCTTTGTGTAAAAATGTATCATAACCACCTTGACCATTATTTCAGGACACATATATTAAATGTATATTCTACTTTTTCTTCTCTTATCCACACTGGTGCGGCATCATTGACAGTGACCAGACAGAATGTCCAGAAGTGTGTTGAACAGGAGCAACTGCGAAATGGTGTCTCTGTCAGGAAACTGAGTCGAGAACTGGGCCCAACAATCACAAGAGGGGGCGTGGCTCGAAAAGTTACGACTCAGTCTCAGGGCAGATTGCACTGTATCAAACCCACTTCTGGACCATTCCGCAGTCCATTCGGAGAATATATATTTTACTTTTTCTTTTCTTATCCACACTGGTATGGCATCATTGAGAGTGTCTGTCACTGATCTCCACATATGTTGTGCTGATTAGGCCATATCCACATCTACCAAAGCACTCTATTTTAATAGGGATTTATCAGCCATGTAGAAATAGTTTTTTAAGAACCTTACAAAGTGCCAGCATTTTTGGGCAAACTCAGAAGCAAGGGTCTACTGCTGCCATCAATGGGTCAATTTCCTCAGCATTTATACTTTCCTCCTTGTCAGAGGAAAAAGATACACATATTCTCCACTTAGCTACCTTTCACCCATCAAATTCTTGTGCAAACAGCTGTTAAAACTACAACAGTATATTTTAAAATAAAGCTATACATTTTTTATTCTCCATATAGTATCCTATTTAGTTATAAAAATAAAAACCTGTGAAATGGGGCGTTGGTCCTACCTGAGACACACCTTCTCGTTGGGTGGAGACAGCAGCCAGGATAGGGTGTGCTCGTCTGTTCAGGTTGATAGACTGAGCCTGTCAAAGTTGCTAAGTCCCACCCTTGTTACTGGGCAGACCCAGCTTTTGGCGAAGACAAGAAGACAGGCTCGGTGTGTGGGAGACCAAAAAAGATAACAGATAGAGAAACAGAGACCAGACTGGCAATGGGAGGGTCTGGCTGCTGTCTCCGCCCAATGAGAAGGTGCATCTCAGGTAGGACCAACGCCTCTTTTCCATTGTGGGTGGAGACAGCAGCCAGGATGGGACATACCAAAGATCACTATCCCTACAGCTGGGGGGAACCAGGCTGGTCCGAAGAACCCTCCCCTGAAACAACCCGTTGCAACACCCTACGACCAAAGGCGGCATCTGCCGAAGCAAACTTGTCCAGTTTATAGTGCTGAATGAAGGGAGACAGAGAAGTCCATGTCGCCGCCCTGCAGATCTCGAGCAAGGAGGCCTGTGTAGCCCAAGCCGCCAAAGTCGCAGCGCTGCGGGTAAATGCGCAGTCAGTCAAGGAGGCCTCGGGAGAGAATGCAGTTCGTAGGCCGTGGCTATCATCTGGCAAATCCAATGTCCAATAGTGGTGGAGGACACCTTGCAACCTAGAGATACCGGCAGGTAGGAAACAAAAAGGGATTCCGTTTTGCGGAAGTCAGCGGTCCGTTTAATATAAATCTGTAGTGCCCTCCAGACGTTCAAAGAATGCCAGCGTCGTTCGAGCTGGTGAGTCGGGTGAGGGCAAAAGTTGGGCAGGATAAGTTCCTGCATGTGGTGAAAAGTGGAATTGACCTTGGGGACGAAGGTAGGGTCCAATCGAAGCACCACGCGATCCACATGGAACACACAGAGGTCATCCCAAACGGAGAGGGCAGCAATCTCCGAGATGCGACGAGCTGACGTGATAGCCACCAAAAAGACAACTTTGCACGTTAACAGCCGCAGGCTAGCCATCCGCAAGGGCTCGTACGGTTCACCCGTAAGAGAATTGAGTACGATTGACAGGTCCCATGTTGGGTACTTATGTAGAACCGGAGGTCGTAGGTTGGTAGCGCCCCGCAGGAAGCGATGAATCAAGGGATGCTGGGCCAAGGAGGACAATGATCTGAAGGTAAGTATCGACAAGTTTGCCGCCACCTGTCTCCGCAATGTATGAGGAGAAAGGCCCTTGGAGAGACCCTCTTGAAGGAAAACCAGTATATTGACAACAGAGGCCCGAAGGGGGAAGCTGAGGCCGCAATGGAAAGGGTATCCTCCTGAGCGACAGCTGCCTGATTAGCAGAGATGTCAGATCGTACTGAGGCCGCCGCGCTGGCGGAGAGATGTTGTGAAACCAACGACTGTTGAACCGCTGCAATTAACATTTGTTGTATTTGGGTCGGTGAGAAAAAGATTTGTTGAGCTGTCGAACCCAAACCCTCTGGAGGAGGGACTGAAGCCGTCTCGGGGGAATCTGTCAACGAGACTGGAGCCGGAGAAGGGGCTGACGGCAAGTTCGGAGCTGGAGCCGCTTCCGGGCCCCACAAAGCTGTAGGCTGGATAACTATAGGACAATCGTGTAGGGATACCTGGTCAGGTAGATCCTGAGAATCAGGTGCTGCAGCCGTTTGGGAAGAGGCAGTGACAGTCTCTTGTGCTGAAGTTTGCAGACAGCTCGTCTTAGCACAGAGCTTAGTGAGCACTCTATCGCGTGGGGCTTCAGTCCGGGAAGGCGCGGAAAGGGATGACTTATGATGAGACTGAGAGGACCCTGAAGTTATAGGTCTGGAGGAAGGCACAAGATCCTGGTCCCTCCTGGCGGGAGATGCTCTGGTTTTTTGGTGATGGGGGCTCCCCGAACACCCCGCTTTCCGGCCATGTTTTGTTTTGTGAGAGGCCTTGGGCATCCTGCAATTAGGATTGATAAACTGTGAATAAACCCAAAAGGGAGCTTGCAGTTGCAGGCCCAAACAATAAACAATGCCCAGGCAGGTATAAGCCCTTATATGGCACAGGCCAAAGCCTGGAGGCCTAAAGTCAACGGCGACAGAAAGGGCAGGTGGAATGTACAGCCAAAGAAATGTACATGGATGGCACAGGCCACAGCCTGGAGGCCCAGAGGCAGAGGCGACGGTAGATATAATGCAATAATGCAGTCCACTGGAGCAGTTCCCAGGCCAAGCTCGTTAAAGGGGGAGCGTGCAAAGCTCCACAATAATGTATCTGCCTCCCTAGGTTGCCGAATGAAGCCCGTAAATGGGAGAGCGTGGAAAGCTTCACAAGAAAAAACTGCTCGCCTCGCTGGATAGCTAGATATGCTGTGAGCGGGAGCTCGAAACTCCACTAAAGCTTCCTAAAACTCAGAGGCGACACGCCAGTACCATACGCGTGAAGAAACGCGCAAGGAAGGGGAGCGCAAAGCTCCACCAAAGGCTCCTAAAACCAAATTTGTCGCTCCGAGGACGTTGGTGCAAAAAGCAACGTCAGGCAGGCAGTGCGAAGCGCTGACAGGGCCGACTTGCGGCAAACAATCTTCGTGCCAAAAGCCATTAGTGGCGCGTGAATCCCCGATGCAGCGGACCTAGCCCTTGTGGTCAGGCGCACAAACAGCCACAGCTGGGGGCATGGAGCTCCACAAGCCGGCACGAAGGGAAAAGAAACCCCGACACCAAAAATAGGGGCTTCGTAAGGCAGTGATGAGAGAAAAGGAGCCATGAGGAAAAATCGCAAGCAGTTGACAAAAAAACAAAATGGCGGCTTGGAGATTTGACAGGGAGTGCGAAAGCTCCACAGGCTGCCTGAGGAAGGAGACATCGTGAAAAAGCCATTTTCAACGCTCCTACAGGAACACAAAACCACATGATCCCAACAAAACTAAGGCCCAGGCAGGAATAAGGAATGGGGCAAGAGGAAGGGAAAACAACCCCCTTCCCCAGAAACAGACAAGCCTGTTACTGAGGAACCAAACTCACAGTTCACTAATAAAATCGTAATCCAAAACACAGTCCAAATAACAGTCCGAAGTCAAAACCAGCAATCACAATAAGAATTGGAAGGTAGCTGTGAAGAATAGCCAAGAAAAAAGCCAGAGGATCAGTCCCACACGTCTGTCTAGGCTGACAGACTGAGCCAAAAGCTGGGTCTGCCCAGTAACAAGGGCGGGACTTAGCAACTTTGACAGGCTCAGTCTATCAACCTGAACAGACGAGCACATCCCATCCTGGCTGCTGTTTCCACCTACAATGGAGAAAGCGCTGCAACTAATATCCAGAAGGCAATTATCACTTGCAATGTTTGACAAAAGTCTACATGCTAACTTGGCAAACACAGACCTCTACATACCTGCTAAGAGCAGGGATAAGAAGAGAGGTTTTGAATACTAGTTTGTGCATCTTTCCAAGAAGAACTTTGATTTCATTTTTACTAGTTTACTAGTTTAATAATAAACTAATCCGTTTGTTTCTAAATGTAAAAAAAATAAATAACAAAATTTATTCACTCCTAAAATTTCAGTGTCCCTTAAAGGAAAAAACACACACTCTTATGTGTAGTCCCTTCCTTCACCTGAGTTATCATTTCTTCAGAGCTACTAAACACTCAAGAAACTGGCCAGCAAGAAAAAGATAAGCAGACCAGTAAAGCTAGGAAACTATTAGCAGCTAGTATATGCAATGTAAATACTGCTTCCCATTCAGTATGGATTTAAAAAAAAGATAGCAAAAGAAACACACCAAGAAATGCCATATCTTCTATCCGCTTCCATCCTCAACGTGGCCAAAGTTTGCCACGTTTGTCTAAATTCAACTCACTGATCTGTGGACTTTCTCTAGCCTAAATTTTCAGAAAATACATTACATTACCCAAATGATCTAAAACATCTCTGTGCCCTCCTGATTTCAAAATGAACAAGAACTTGAAAGGTATGTTTATTACTAAGAGAAGAAGTTCTTTGTAGGCCCAAATCATACTTACCCACATGCGGCTCATGTCACTGAGCTCACTCTTGTATCTCACAGAATCCTTCAAGACCTGCAAAAAGAAGGGAAATAGCCTATATGAGCAGCTATCAACTGCCCCCAGGTCAACAGAAGCACCAGGAAAAAAATGAATCTAAGAGGTTAATCAACTGTCTGGTATTGTCAACTGAAAGAAAAGAGGAAGGCATGTAGAGAGAAGAATGGTTGGCTTTGCTTCAATAACTATTATATGCCTATTACCGTATATACCCACATCTGAGCTACTGTTAAGGATTGGCTATAAACTGTAAACTGTAAACATAATGTGTATGTTTAAATATTTCATTGGCACATAGGAAAATGACCAGAGCACCAGCTTTGTACTTTTCATTGTACAGATGTTTCTTGGTGTCATCAGGGATAGTTTTGTTCAATATGTTAAATAATGTTCTTTTTGTTGGATTTGGAATTTAGAATTACAATCTGGAGCAAGACAACAACATTAGTTAGTGTTAACCATGGTTAAACATTATGTCTTTACTGTATTAGTATTTGAAATTAGTATTTATAAAGTGAAGTCTCAAGAATTGAAAAATGAGGTTTGTGTGGAGCAAAACAAATTGTTAAAGCAATATGGCTCATTACATTAAGAAATTATGATATTAAATCTGAACATATTCTATAACCAACAAGTTCAAAAATTAATTGGGCATGCGTAGTTTAATGAAAAGAAGGACTAGGGGAGACATGATAGCCATGTTCCAATATCTCAGGGGCTGCCACAAAGAAGAGGGAGTCAAACTATTCTCCAAAAGCACCTGAGGGCAGGACAAGAAGCAATGGGTGGAAACTAATCAAGGAGAGAAGCAACTTAGAACTAAGGAGAAATTTCCTTTAGAACAATGAATCAGTGGAACAACTTGCCTCCAGAAGTTATGAATGCTCTAACACTGGAAGTTTTTAAGAAGATGTTGGGTAACCATTTGTTTGAAGTGGTGTAGGGTTTCCTGCCTAGGCAGGGGGTTGGACTAGAAGACCTCCAAGGTCCCTTCCAACTCTGTTATTCTATTCTATTCTATTCTATTCTATTCTATTCTATTCTATTCTATTCTATTCTACTCTATTCTATTCTATTCTATCCTATCCTATCCTATCCTATCCTATCCTAATCAGTATATTCCTATTTGATCTAAAGATGTCCTTACTATCTTTTACCTTTTAAAGACATTTCTATTACACATTTTACCAGGTTTATTTAGGATTTTAATGGTGACATTATATTGAGATATGTAACTTATTTCATCTTACCAAAAAAAGCAAAAGTTTTACAGAAAAAAAGGGTATGGCCTTACATTTGGGTGTCCATCACGGAGAAGCTTGTGGAAGACATGGCAAAACTTCCAGCACAGGACAGCATTGCTGGAAAGGGGTAGGCGGTTTACAACAGACCAGAAGGTGTGGGCTCCTTTTTCATGGTGTGTTCCCAGGATGCATGGTGAGAGACAAGCTAAGGAAAATGAGAGAAAAGCAGCACGAAGGATATAGAATAATGTGAAGAAAGAGCGTCAATGAGCAGGAGGGAAGTGAGGCCTGGAAAATCAAGTTCTACCAAATCTGTCTTATTACTTAACTGAATTCACAGATATATCCTTTTCTTTCATTCTCCAGCAACATGATAAGAATTACAGAACTCCAGATGGGAAACTAGCCTGAAGATACACGGGGAAAAGCTCTGATCTATTGTAGCTATTATGTCTTCCATACCAAGCTGGAGTTTCTTTTATTAGGAGTTGTCAATTATCCTTCCAGACGTGAGAAAATATCTCAACTATTCCAAGAACTGATGGCTTCTCAGGGTAAAGACTAGGTTTGCTATACTCAAGCTAAGAATCTTGGAGAAAAATGTTGTACTCGTCTTAAATGTGTACTTGTCTTAAAACTCAAACCTTGCTCACATATTCTTTTTCAGGTGTCGGAGGCACACTGTCACAGCATGTACTCTTCTACAAAGAAAAGTTAGGAGCAAGCTCCTTTTCATACTATAATGCTATAAGGCAGGGGTCGGCAACCTTAAATACTCAAAGAGCCAGAAAGGTCCTAACCAGAAGCCCCCCATTCAATTCTGGAGCCAACCAGAAGTCCAGTTCCCCCACCATAGTCTCCTCCTAGCATGGCGTCCTTTTTCCTCTACCTGTCCTAACCAAAAGCCCAATTGTGGAGCCGACTGACGACAGGAAGCCGCAGCAGGGGGATAAAAGAGCCACATGCAGCTCCAGAGCCGCGGGTTGCTGACCCCTGCTATAAGGTATTTCATTCCAGTCTGTCACAGGCAGGTCATGATGGAATTTGACTCCAGCCAGATATATCCCACCTTTCCAGCTTCAGCATCCTTTTTCCAGAGCTCTAATTTTAAAAGGATATTTCTGGCATGTTTCTCTTTGACAGCAACTTCCTGAGCATTAATGGCCTTGTTGATGCTGACAGTCTTTAAAAGAGAGAGAAGGAAGAGGAGACAAATGTTAGTAAGAGAGAATATGATCATATCAAGACAGAAACCCATCCTCACACCAAGCCCTCCATAATCTTGCAAATTCCTGGACGCATTTTTGGGAAGCAACTGCAGGCTGCCATATATAACAAGTGCCAAGAAATGTTCGCTTAGAACAATGCAAAGATTCCAGTCAGAGTAAAAAAGAATTCCTAGGCTGGAAGAAGGCAAAATCAGCCCATCTTGGTTGGTGCAAGAGCATAGAGGCAAATATTTGTCAGGGTGATAATAATTATTGCTCTAACTGTTACCAATTTGTTAATTTATAGGGCCATATTTTCCACTTGTTAAAAACATAAAGTTAGCTGTGTTTGGTTCATAAACTGATGAATGAATACTAATATTTTTGGGGTACAACATGACAACCAATTGACACTAACTTCAAATTTATGGCATATTTTAAGTGGAAGAACCACATAGTAGATTGCACTAGTTTGTTTATCTACCATAATATGTAGGAAGACCTGCTTACCTACTGGTAGTCCAATGATGTACTGAAAACTGCCACTAGAAAGCAAGAAATTGGGTGAAGAGAGAACTATGCTGAGATATGAGAGAAAGACTCTCAATTTTGCTTATGTGTAAGCTAGCAGGTTTGGGTTTAAATACAATTAAAAGCAGTTCCAAAGAAATTTAAACTGCCTTTATAAAATACTGTAACTTTATTTTGATAGATTTTTTTTTAATTCATTAGTAGCTGTTTCCATTAAGAAAACCCCTGGAAAATCTCATAATCACCTCACTTTAAAGTGGCTTACTCTTTTACAAAAATGGAATGAAGGCATATTTTTCACTAGTGTAGATACTGTAGCTCCTAGAAAAAAAACAAGTAATTTCAACAATTAGAAAACAACTCTCCTATTTGTGAGGTCTCTCGATGGAGATAAACACAGGAGTAATTATATGTTTTGCCATCTTTGTATCCTGTCAAGGCTATCACCCCAAATGACTCAGCATTGTCCATTACTTTGCTCCATATTTGGATATCATAAAAGGAACTGGAGCTTGCTTTCATCTTTTGTAAAAAAAAAATTGCATTGTTTTAAACATCATATTGTCACATTGGATATCTACTGTTTCAGTTCACAGATCAGTATATCTAATCTAGAGTCGAATGGACTCCCAACCCTCAATATCTGCAGTGCTAAATTGGATCAAAACAGACTGTTCAGCCATTTATGTCATGGTTGGTAAGCAGAAGAACCAAGATCATAACCAGAGTCCTTCGGGAGAATGGGCGGTATATAAATAAAATTATTATTATTATTATTTTATAGATCCTAAGCAGTTGCTAATCAAGAATGATTGAAAAAACGATGGCATGGTTGCCTGCCATTTAAGGAAAACATAGACAATATGCAGTACATCCTAAATCAGATTTCCATAGTGAAAATGCCCCCTCCTGTATAACTCAGGAGACAAAAAGACAGAAAACATTAACCGTATCCATATGCATAACACGGTTCTCCCCAATTTGCATCATTTTATTGCTACACTTACCTGCCCTTAAAATGTCTACTCATTACCTCCTGTGCTATAAGCGACAGTATATGGAGAATTTATTCCGAACAGCCCAAAACAGAAGGCCTTAGGAAATGACAAAGATAGGGTATCAGGACCATCATGTCCTATTCTGGTATTGGGAGATGCAGTCTTTTGTTTTGGGATACTCAAAAATGATTTTAATATGTGACTGACAGCATAGGTGGTTATAAACCGAGGAGGAAGTGGAAAGATGAATAACTGATTAATTTACCACCAAGTAAGTAGAATGGAGGGTAACTTCCCATTTTTAACAAACTTCTAGGATTCTGACGTAGGAAGAAAATAGTCATGACTCAGAAATCCAAAGCGCACATTATAAAAATCTTTCTTATTTTAACATCTAACCACAAGAAGGAAAACTGAAAAACTAAAACATTTAACCAAAGCCCTCCTAATGCTGGGCCACTGTGCTTATGCAGGGAATCTGAAACATTCCCTTGGGCATTTGCAATGTTTGAGAACCGGATCCTGCCTCTTAGGAAACTAAGAATGTTTTTTTTCCTGGCTCTGCCAAGTGGAGTCTAGATTTAAACTCAGACGAAATATTCTTTGGAAAGTCATCAAGTTCTCTTTTTAAAACCACAGAGATCTTGATCCTTTGCCTTGTTATGAAGTATTTAAACCTCCCCTGACATCTTACAAAGGAACATTATCAATTGGAGGGGGAGGGAAGGAAGGAAGGAAAAAGGAAGTTGCATTGGCGAACCAAGTCGACAGCCAATACTGTAAATGTAACTTAGAAAAAGGTTTCCTTTGGAGGAATTCTAATCACAGCTGCAGAATTGTGAATGAGATTTCTCTGACTCAACTGAGGGACTAGGGGGTGCAAGGCCGAATTTTGAAGCCTCATTTCCTTCCTGCTGTACCAGCTGAAGAGCCAGCCTTCTCTTTCCTAAGATTTGTATACAGAACTGGACATTCTCAGGGTTGAAAGCTTCCATAACTCACAAAGGAGGGAAACAGTCAATCTTCAGCCAAAAGAATTTTCTTCTTTAGCACTTCTTGTTTCAACAACTTTGTATGGAACAGGTTCCAAAAAGGCAATTATCAGCTGCAACATGCACAATGTTGTGTGCTAGGTGACACACATGTACCTCCCCTTCACCAGCTACGATAGCAATAGAAAACCAAGCACTGGATATTCCTACTTCTCTTCAATTATCCCTCCCTAAACAGAGTAAAGCCATATAAGAGTTCCTAGTATAACACAAATATGGAAATCTCTGCTGTCAAAATGCCAGCACTTTGCCTCTTTCTCTTTTCAGAAACATCTTGAAGCGTTGCTATTAATTATAAGTTCTGCACAAAAAAAAAACAACCTTGTTTGGTTTAAATCTTTTTGAGTTTCTAGCCATATCATATGTATAATTTGACATGCAAGTCTGGACCCAAATATAAGTTCATTCCTGAATCCTAGAGGGGAGCCAAATATCTCTCATGGAAAGCCAACCCCCCCCTTTTTTTTTACTACTCTGAAACCCCTGAAAATTAAATGGCAAAGCAGCAATAAACCAAGGTGCAATTTCTTACTGATTTTCAGATACAAATAGCATTGAGAAGGCTAAACCCAACCATCTGCATCATCTAACCATTTCTTACCCACAGTAGTTTGGCTGCCAAATGAAAAAGGAATGTGTCTCAGCCACCAAAAAGTTGTCCATGCCAGTTCTATTGCATGGTTTACTTTCCAATCCATGCTCATGAACTCTAAGCTGAAAATTAGACAGAATTGGGTCAAGGAGGGACATATTTACTACTGGCTCTATACAAAGATTAAACTCGTAAGTGACTGGCTTTAGAAGCAGACAATCTTGGGTCAGCTAATTACATCTTTTGAGGATGTCTGTAGACTCAGAAATAGTAAGGGGGAACCTGCAGATTAAATTTAAGTTCAGGGACAATGAACAGAGAAGACTGCTTCCTTTTATAGAATACAGAGTACTTAAACTATTAAGAATAGAGCCTGTGGAACCTCAGTTGTAGAGGACTGTTCTTCAGTTCTAGCTTGGTTATACTTCCTGGTTTCATTTCAGTATAATCCAGGTCCTTTCTGCCATCTTTCCAACTGTCCAAGCGAACTAATAGAAGGTACACTTAACTTAGAAAATGGCCTTAATCAAAGAACAGGTGGAAATTCCAATCCTGCAAAAGGAAGAATTTTTCTCTCCAATGCCAAATCTGAGTGACACACAAGCTGTCAAGTGGACAGCTTGGCTAATAACTGGGCTGTTAAGAGCAATGCAGTGGAAAACGATAAACTAACTGGATGCTTCTCTATTCTTCCAACTTTCTAATGTGATGTAGGAAACCTTTTGGAGGCAATATTAACATTATTGGGAGTGCTTGGGAGCTATAATGAGAGATAGACATTCACACATACAAATGAAGTCAGAGTTTTCTTGTATTTTTCCATTGGAGTTTTTGAGAGCTTTTTTTAAAAAAAATACCCTCTATTCTACCCATTTTGATGCTTTTATATGCATGATATTTTGGATTTCCTGCCTCAACTTGATGGGAAATGACTACTGATTTTTGAGTATAGTAGAACTGTCCATAGGCTGAAAAATGAGAGGACATACGTACCTCATACATACCCCTGAACCCATAAGTACATGTCTCTGTACTCTCAAATAATAATGCTTGCCCACACAATAATTTATTTAGGGCTCAGACACATAGAACATACAGTATTTGTCCAATCATCCAGCCTGAATATTTCTGGCCCAGTTTACAATGTAACTGACAGAAGAAAAAAACAAAATGCCAGCATGGATCCAGATTTTATGATATTAATATCTGGAAAAGTGTTTATTATGTTCCAGATTTGATTTTAAAAGACAGTAAAAGCAAATTCTTTGGCAATTATTTTTTGTAAAAAAATATTTCCAGGACAGACATTGTATCTCAATGAAATAATCTAAAAGGGACATTTAAAAAAAGCTAAATATAAAAGCAGACGTGAAAACCGGAATATTTTATTGATACCATTTAAACTAGAGTAATGGAATGAATATTCATCATGTGCCAGACAGTAAGGTTGATAAGTATGGAGCTTTTTGTGTACACAATCCACCCTCATTTCCAGACACCTCCAGTCTTTGCCAGATGGAAGAGGCCCACATCCTCAGGATCTCCTCTTTCATTCAGGCTTAGCTCACATCACAGAGGGATAGTTTACCATAGATAAACAGCCACCGAATTTTACTTTCTTATGCCCCAATGATGTTACCAAGCCTGGTAATGAAATGTCTGCAGGAAGAAAAGCAGACTTAAAGAACACAAAGAAATCAAACACAGATGGTATTGATGATATACATGTTTAGCTTCCAAATCATCTTAAAGGTGCACCAACTCCCTAAGTATAATTTTTAGACATCAATCTTTAGAAATGCTCCTGATCCTGCTACAGCACCACAGAAAGTGAATAGCACCTATTTGAAGTAGAAATTGACCATTTGATCCAATGCAATTTATCCAGATACAAAGTATTATTTATTATTTATTTATTTATTAGTTCAATTTATATGCCGCCCTCCTCCGCAGACTCAGGGCGGCTTACAATGCACTTATAGCAATAGCCTTCATTGTTTCGTATATAACTGCTTATTAGGGCTTTTGGCCCCCCCATAAGCAGTGTTTCTACAAAGTCAGCTTATTGCCCCCACAATCCGGGTCCTCAATTTACTTACCTCGGAAGGATGGAAGGCTGAGTCAACCTTGAGAATGGTGAGATTTGAACTCGCACTAATTGCAGGCAGCTGGCAGCTAAGTGCTACATAACAGCACTTAGTCCGCTGCACCACCAAGGCTCTTGCATGATAGATAGTATCAAAGTAGCTCTTGCATGATAGGTATAGAGGACTGAAAGAACTGGAAATATTTAGCTCTGAAAGGAGAAGATTGAAGCTCAATTGCCCCATGGAAAGGACAAAAAGTGTCCCCCATCACAACCATCACCTTGCCTCAAGCACTCCTGTCTGTTTTGGCCATTTCATTTTGGACTAAACCCAGCAGTTCATTGCCTATTTTACAGAAGCAGGAATGCATCCTCAACTGTATCAGTGGTATTTGTTACCATGCATCTTCCAGAGCTACTTTTACCAGGAATATATAACAACACAATAGTTAAAACACTTATAAACAGCAGGTTGCTTGTTCAAAAACTAGCATAAATGTTATAATTACTCCTATTTTTCTTTCTCTGAGTTAGTTTCACCTGCAATTATTTTTTTTTATAAATTCAATAACACATTGCTTCATTATTTTCTCAGTCAAACAATTTATTGAGGAAAATGAACTGAAGGAAATTAAGAAACTTTTGACATATATGAAACATATACTATAACACTGGAAATTTTATGTTTCCTATACTAGAACTTCATTTCTTTGTGTACATACTGTAGAATATTAACTGAATTGGAACAAGCAAAGATATTTGGAGGAAGTAAAAAGCCCTAGTAAATTATCAGCCTCCTAAGTTAAACAGCAACAAAGTAATGTCATCTCTATTATTACCAGGCCTCAGAACATATTATCTAATGATACTGATCTAAAAAAATTCTTCAATTGTGCCTTTAACTTCATAATATTGAGTTGAAGGTTACTGGAGAAATTGTTTGGGTTTTAAAAAAAAAAGCTGTTCCAAAGATTACACCAGACTAAGTAATTTATATGGCTGTACTTTTTTCTCTTGCGGAAATGATACTGTTAAATCTATGAAAACAGGAAAAGGTCTTGGACCTGAGTAATATAAGACATATATACTGATTTGTTTTGCTTCTATATGCTTTGGAGGTTTATCATTATGGCTTTTTGAACAAAGTTTTTTTTCCAGCTTCTTTTAAAGAGATTTATATAATAATAAACTTTGGAGCAGAGAAAACACATTGATGAACAAACAGCAACTCTGTCTTGTTTGAATTCAAATTCAGCAATTTCATCCCATCCAGATCCCAAAAGTATTCAGACATCAGGACAAAATTTCAATTGCATCATTTCCTCGACCTAGATACAACTGGATATCATAACCATATAACCAATAGCCATATGGATGATACCATATTCTGAACCAAAAAATGATCTCTCCTAGTGACAATGTTAAATATTAAAAATAACTCCATCATATACATGCCAATTTCTCCTGCCCCATAACTATTGCAATGGCCCATGGTGTAAAACTACTGTAAATCATTGTCCCGATCCTGGTAGGCAATAATGTACTGAAGGTCACTACAGTCTCCCATCTGATGCCCAGACCTAAATTCTGATTGAAAAAAATCTGGATAATTCATTTCCTCTTGGCTCCCCCCCCCCAATTCTGTCAACAAAATTCTTCAAAAGGGTTGAAGGCTAGGATTATTTGACAAGTATGGGCAGATCTAGGAAGGATGTCAGGATGAAGCCTCCCTATCTGATGGACAGTACTACCTTATATTTACAATGCTGGGTTGATAATATGGATTCACTTTCTATTTATAAATTGGTCTTTTATTGATCAAATGGAAGGACTAATCAATATTACTCCATGTGATTAAGGTCCAATGCTGTGTTTAAAACTGAGCTGTTTTTTATATATGTATTATACTATTTTTGCTCTTTCTTTTACTTTTCTATTACTACATATTAAAACACACACAAAAAAAAAATCTAGCCTTATACCAGGTTTTTTTTCCTAACTCCAACAGTTTATATCCTGCTTCATCCAGACCATGGTAAATTTAAGAAAAAAAATATGCAATTAGAGAAAGCATCTCTCATATTAATTTCAACCTTTGAGGTTCACGGCTCCTAATCTGAAGACTTAATATCAATTTCTGAATAACGGTGCTAAATTATGCTTTGAGCATAGAATAAATGATTAAAATTATCATAGAATGAATGATTAAACTTGTCAACACTGACATGTTATGCGCCACTTACATCCATTCCTAGATCAATGGACCCTTCTCATAGTCATTCATGCTCTGGTCATCTCCTGTTTGGACTATTGTAATGTGCTCTACACAGGGCTGCCCTTGAAGAGCATTTGGAAGCTTCAGTTGGCTCAAAAATGCAGCAAGCTGCAGTTTTGCACAAGCCTAAATTTGTACATGTGTTATCTCTTCTGCAGGAGCTGCATTGATTGCCGATTTGCTTCCACATATAATTCAAGTTGCTAGTTATCACTCTTAAAGCCCTATATGTCTTGGGGCCAGGTTATCTGAAGGATCACCTCTTCCCAGTTACATCTACCTGGCCCACAAGAATGGGAAGATAGGGCTTGTTCCATCTATTAAGGAAGTACATCTGGTAGGACCAAGAAAAAGTGCCTTCTCTGTATTGACTCCCTTCTTGCAGACCATCATTCCCAAGGGGATAAAATTGTTCCTCTCCCTTGCTACTTTTCTGAAAAGCCCTGAAGACATGATTCTGTGGGGGGGGCTGAACTGATATAAAGCAGATCAAGTTGCTTGCTCCATTTTGTCTGTCACAGCTGCAGGGGAGAGGGGGCTGGGTTTTTGTTTGTTTTTATTTTAAATTGTGGCTGGTATGCTGCCTGGAGTCACACATATTGGGTGACCATAAATAAAATGCCTTGTCTAAATCTGATAACATTATAGCTATGATCATTTAAAGGATGATATTTCTAGTCGCCCATTAAACTCTATAGGTCCCTTTGATTAAGGCTGTGATGCCCTAAGGAAATTTCATTGACAAGCCAACCATCTATTTTTGTTCTTTAGATTTTAAGGCATTGGTGCTAACTAGAAAATCCTGAACAGCTAAATAAGGTATTATCTCTACTTCAAATAATATCCAGCTATTAAATAAAAAAACAGACATCTTCCTCATTATGTCCATATATATTTATTAAATCAAGATATAGGAACGGAAAAGTACCTTTCTGGCATCTCTTTGCCAAATACCTTTTCTTCCCTGCAAAAGATCTCACACACTGCAACATCCTATTAGTCAAGTGACTTTCTGTTGCTAAGGTAAGTTCCTGTGTTACATTGTGATGTCAGCTTATAGGATCCACCTGTTTTAAAATCAGAATTCCAAAGTCCAAAACCTTGCACCTAGACTTTATAAACCTAAAAATTTGTATTGAGTATCAGGACCAGCTGGAGATTTGTCTTTTCAATAAAGAACATTGCTTTAAAAGAATCATGTTGATATTGCTACTATTATACAGCTAATAAGAAGGAAGCATTACTGAACTACAGCAGAATATCCAGAAAGCAACAGATATCCAGTTCTATCTTCTAAATTTAATAAGTATTTTTGCCTTTTGAAAATATCAGAATGTGCAAGTAGAATATGAAGCACAATGCTTTTCCATTAGCTTCACTTCTTAATGCATCAGGTTTTTTGCCCAAGGTAATCCATTGAAGCTACATGCCAACAACTCACTTTCATTCGGCTTTAACCAAGACACTCTCTGCCTAGTCAACACCATGCTGTAGTATCCAGTCATCCTTAAAATATTAATTAGGAGTATAATTTTAATTACCACAATAGTATGATGTCACTAACCACCAATCAGTAATCTTTACAATTCATGTATACTATGATGGACAATATGAATGCCCCCCAATGCTATAAAACCTGCCTTCTTTTTGTTGCTTGAGCAGTTCTGATTCCCCCGGTTTATGTGCTTTGATTGCAAGAGAGAAAATTATTCCTGTGCCCCACCCCCACTCTTTCCCCCACAAACCCAAGAAGTCTCTGGGAGCCTTTGAAACAGCAGCTCCAATCCTTGCAGAAAGCTGCAGCAGGACTCTTCTCCCATTTCTCTTAGGGAGGGTAGGGAGATCTCAATACCTGTATTTGCATGTTGTGTCCCAAAATCAGCACTGGCCTGACTTCAGTTCTAGCTTGGGGACATAGAGAAGAAAATGCTCTCTTGGGGATATAGAGAAGAAAATGCTCCCTCTGTTTTCCACAGCAGCCTTGTGTCTCAAAAGGAAGGCAGCAGGCAATCTTCCACTGTAGAAACGAACTGCAAACTTCTTACAAACTTCATGCCTCTATCTATCTATCTATCTATCTATCTATCTATCTATCTATCTATCTATCTAAAGATAAATGCTCGTCCCATTCTAGTCAAAGTCCATTGGCAAAAAGAGTGAGAAAGGATGATAGTGGATGTGCCAGGAAGAAGAGGATCCTTCTATAAAGAGGGGGGGAAAAACAGTCTGGCGTTTAGGGAGAGAAAAATGTTACAGGGAAGCAGCGGAATTAAAAACGGTGAGTGATCCCAACCTTGGCTCAAGCACCTCCCTCAAACTCTCTCCGGGAAATGGAAGGGAAGCGACAAGCTCGTAAGTCCCTTCTCCAGTGCCAACGAACGGAAAAGCAGAGCGCTCCAGCGGGTTTCCTGGATTTGGTCCAGGGCCCCAAGGAACCGCTGTAGGAGCGATCATACCAGGTTTTCTATGGAAAGGAGGCTCAGCTAGGAATCCTGTAGCCAGCTTAGTCGACCTGCCTCCTTTTCAGAGCTTCTGCCTATGCCCCACTTGGGAGAGCATCCCGAGATCACCCACCTGCACAGGCAGGGCGAGTTCAAACGCCATTTATCCCGCTCTCCATTGGCCACCGGTCCTCTAGGACCGGTCCAGGATGCCCCTCTCCTGGGCCATGCCCTTAGCCTTACCATCTTGCCCACCTCCATGGTGGGAGGGCTGCTGTCGCCCGGGCCCCGCCGCCCCGCGCCTCCCCGGCCGGCGGGGCGGGTCTCTCTCGCAATCTTCCTACCGCAGCGCCGAGATAGACATGTTCGGCCCCTCCGCCAAGCGCTTCTCCCCGGACCGGGGTTTCCAGAGAGGCAGTGGGAAGGTGGCGGATGTGCGGGCGACCAGGAGACGGCTGGACTGCGACGCCCGGCCAGGCGCAGCGCCGGAGCGAGCGAGGACGCGTCTGCCTGTGTGCTCGGAATGACAAAAGGCGCTGGCGCTCCCGCCCAGCCTGAGCCTCCCTTCCTCCTCCCTCCTCCCTCGAAGGACAGGGAGGGTTCCTCCGAGCAGATGCTCAGGCGGCACAAAGGCACCGTGCAGAAGCCACCGCCGGGCGAGGCCCCGTCACAAACCCGGCGGAAGGAGGGAGGAGGAGTTTTTTTTCCTCCCTCTTTTTTTCTTTTTGCTGCGCCCGCGGGAGAGGGAGGATTTTCCTGCCTGGAGGGATCGCCAGAGCGGCTTCCCGGTTTAATGCCACATTCAACCACTTTTGCACGCAAAGGGATGGCCGCTGACTGGCGGGAAAGGAGAAGGGGGTGGTGGGTGGGTGGGTTTTTGCCGCTGGCGGCCACTGAGCCTAAGACCTCCTCAGAGACCCGTGTGCGCGTGACTCTTCTGGGTTTCAGAACGTCCGAAGGGGCTAAATCCCCCCCTTTTCCCCGCCCCCGTTCCGTTCAATGCTCCGTCACAGCAAACACGCTTCTTCCACATCAATTAGCCGAGCGGTCTTGGTCGCTGTCAGGAAAGGCGCTGAAATGTTTGACTTGACAAGTAGTAATTCCCGCCTCTTTCCAACACGCCCCCTTCGCGCCCATCAAATTCCACGGCCTCTGAAGCTGAAGGGAGGGAGGGAGCCTCGGGCAAAGCTGCACCAGGCCTTGTGTCTAGATGCTCTCATGATTGTTTTGGAACAGCATCCCTAACTTCCCAATATAGAGCTGTCCTCACTTCACCAGCGACAGCCTTCGCTTTCACGGATGAAAACAGAATGTGGATCATGTAATTTGAATAAAACAAACTGCAACAGCTAATCCATAAGTGCCAAACACCGATTTCATACAGGGCTGCAAATTTCCAAAAAAGGCTCATTGGATTTTGACTTGTAAATCACATTGGAAACTTGAGTTTGACTATTAACAGAAAGGTGTGAAAGATTCTTCAAAGTTACCAGATGAAAACTGAAATAAAGATAGGCAGCCAGAATTTTGAAGCTGCACAGAGCAGAATTGGGGGGCGGGGGGGGGGGGGGGAGAAGCACTTGCAATTAAGAGGCAGGACTCTTGTCTTCACAGGAAGAAAACTCCCAGGGGCTAATTCCTCTTATCCCACTGAATTTTACATAACGATTTGGACCTACAGCCCTGCTAATTACTAACTGCAATTTTTTGCACTGCAGTGACAGATTCAATGCCCTAAAGTTGTTCCTCTGCTCCCATCTGTACAGATTCCCACTTGATTGCAAAAGCAGTCTTGCAAAAATTGCACATGGCTGCTTATTTCTACTTCCTCTCCCTCATCAAATGCTAAGTCATTCTCTCTCCCCCACCCCCTTAAAAAATAATCTAGAAATGACAGGAAAGATTCAGGCTCTCACCCTGGCCAAAAAGAATATGATTTTGGTATGTGTCAAGCAAATTTAGTACAATTATATGGGTTTATATAGGCTGGTGGCCCCCAGGGGGAGGGCCTTCTCTGTGGGGGCACCTACCTTCTGGAATCAGTTGCCCCCAGAGATACGGAGAATCCATGACCTCAATGCCTTCCGTCGTTCCCTTAAAACCCATCTTTTCCAGCAAGCCGGGTTGGCTTAAGAAGAAATTTTTAATTTTTTTTAATTATTTTTAAATTCTTTTAATCAGTTTGTGATTTCTTAACTTACGGGCCAACATTTATATATATTTTTAAATGTTTTTTAATATTTGTATTCTATGTTTTTTATCTTGGCTGTACACTGCCCTGAGTCCTCAGGGAGAAGGGCGGTATATAAATTGGAAATTAAATTAAATTAAATTAAATTAAAAATTTTAATATTTTTGACTAAAAGGTTTTGGGTGCTATTTTTAATACCTGAGCATTGCTACTGGAAGATTTGAGATTAATATTTTACCTCTAACAAAAACAAATTGGATCTAGGAACCAGGGTGGATTTGATTTAAATCGAGTTGGTTTAAATCACAATTTAAATCATGATTTAAATCACTAGTAAAAAGGCTTGATTTAAATCAACTCGATTTAAATCATAATTTTTAAAGAGCAACTGTCATCTCTGTTACTCCTTTGACCCACTGTTGACTCACCGATAGTCCCAGTGTTGCAGAATATACAGCCTCATGCTACATAACTAAGCTCCATTTCATGCTGAATAAACTAAATTATTTATGTAACTTAAATAGAAAACTATCTTACAATAGATTTTTACCCCAAAAGTTTATTAAAATAAATTCGATAAAAATCAAAAAAATCCGATTTAAATCAAAAAAATCTGGTTTTTTTGGTTTTTTTTTAAAAAAATCATTGATTTTTATCCACCCTGCTAGGAACTAGCCCTCTTCCTCCCCAAAAAAATTTGGGAAGCCTGCTTCCTTCATTTATTCTCACGATCTCGTAAATAAGACTTTACCAATGAGACAAATTACATAATCTATCTTTAATCTATCTTTAAAAATATATTTCCATTATTACCATCCTGCAGCAGTAAATGAAATTTACTTGAATTTAATGTGAATGTACAAGGTAAAGGTAAAGGTTCCTCTCGCACATATGTGCTAGTTGTTCCCAACTCTAGGGGGCGGTGTTTCAAAGCCAAAGAGCCAGCGCTGTCCGAAGACATCTCCATGGTCATGTGGCTGGCATGACTAAATGCCAAAGGTGCATGGAGCACTTTTACCTTCCCACCAAAGGTGGTCCCTATTTTTCTACTTGCATTTTTTACATGCTTTTGAACTGCTAGATTGGCAGAAGCTGGGACAAGTAATGGGAGCTCATCCCGTTACACAGCACTAGGGATTTGAACCGCTGAACTGCCAACCTTTTGATCGACAAGCTTAGCCACTGAGCCACCAAAAGGATATTTAAATCTTGAGTGACTTGTAATACGTACAATATGTTAATTCATACACACACACATATAGGAATGTACGATTTTCTTTTTTTTTTTGGGTAACTTCTACAGAGCACATATTTGTTTCTTACAAATGCTTTTACAGTACACAGTTTTACTTATTCTGACCATAAGCATCTTACTTTTTAATCAATCTTTAAAGCCTAAATTAACACAATCCACAACATCAATACCTGAAAATAATTTCAAGCAGAAACAGTCAGCAAGTCACTAAAACAAGTTAATAAAAAGCTAAAAGGGGAAGGGGGGAGTGATGCCTTACAAAAAAGAAAAGCCTTTGAAAATGTAGGCTGTTATGTATGTACATTGTATGAATCTGTAAGTCAAAAGAAAAAAATATGTGTTTCACAGGGAAGACAGAAGTATATGTTTTTGTCCTTGTTATTCAGAAGAGAGAGTTGAAACACATTATGATTCCATAAGCTTAAAACAGTGAAAAAGCTTCAACAGCTTTGAAACCAGCTAGAAAAAGAGTAATACAGAGTATATGTTCATAAAAGACTGCCAACCTCAACTTGATTATTTAACTAAAGTATTAGGGTATTCAACGTCTCCCACCTCAAATTTTCTTTATTGAAAAAGCATAGCTGGAAGCTACAATATGCAGCAAGCAGGAACAAATTGTCCAAATAACACTGAACAAGAGCAGAAAGCTTCCACAGTGCCCACGCCAAGCTGAGTTGAATGGGGGTTTGGGTGGATATGCAATTTCCTTCACAATTAAATCTCAATTGGCCAACAGCCAACTCCTCCAGAAATAGAAGCGAAAAATCTCATCTCAGTACAGGCTGATCCAAAACATTATATAGGAGGCTTATTTTATGAAGAAATATCCCAATGTTTAATTAATTAATTATACGTCAAATTTATATAGCCTATCTCCCTAAAACGAGGTGGCTGGATGGAGTCACCAAAGCTGTAGGTGTGAGCTTAAATGGACTCCAGAGGATGGTAGAGGACAGGAAAGCCTGGAGAAACGTTGTCCATGGGGTCACGATGGGTCAGATACGACTTCGCAAGTAACATCATCTCCCTAAAAAGTTATTTTAGGCAGCATACCGTAAGATTATAAAACAGATAACAGATAAAAAAAACTATTATTAAAAATAATAAAAATCACAAAGGCTAAGATTGGACAACAGATGTTAAAAACAATGGTGCCATTTCAGCAACACAAACTATCAAATTTTGTACAAACTACCAAAAGGGCTGGACAAATAAGTAAAGCCTAGTTATCTTAGCTCTCCAATACAAACAATTCTTGAGTTACCGTATTTTCTGGTGTAACTTTGTGTTCATGATTAAACAAATGTGTTAGAGGCATATTTCACATCTCTAGGCACCATCACCACATCTTGGACCAAGACTGCACCAGAGTTTTTAGGAATCAAGCTTATGAATAGGCTGTGTAACACTGTCAGATTCTAAGCCACTGGCACAATTATTTGAATGAAAATTGATTGGCAGATAAGCAAGACTTATAGTTGCCTGCAAATGATATATAAGCTGCTTCAAACTGCTTGGAGAAACAGCAAAATACAATTTTTTTTTATAAACCCAGTTTTTAGGAACTTGGAAATTACTTCCTGTCATGAGTTCAGAAATGAAAGCAAGATGTAAGTTGTTCTACTGTAATTATAACAGAGCTTTTTTCTCAATATGATTTGTGGAAGAATTGGAAAAAGCAGTACATTTTATCAAATCTATAAAACTTGTGTTTCAATTGTTCTTGAACTATGGAGAGGAGAAATTGGAAATTGATTTATCTGATAAAATATACAACTATAAAATACTGACTGACTCAATTCTTCTGCTTTCCCTCTCTATTTTTACTTTTTGCTGGCAAGAAACGACCTTCTGAAAAACTGACAATGATTATTCATAAGTGCCAGGTTACTTTTGAAATTATAAGCCATTAATGCATTGATCTCTTCTCTGAAATATTCACTATATCATATATAGACTTTTGAAATTATATAAGCCATTAGTGTGTTGGTCTCTTCTCTGAAATATTCACTATATCATACAGATTTAGTCTTGTCAGCAACTGACCCAATAGGAACATGCAAATAGTCTCAAATCATTCCATTTATTTATCACTGTAGAGTTGCTAATCTGCAAAAATTACAGGAAAATCTCTTCTCAAACAATAATTCTTGTTTCTCACTATCTCTTAAGGGAAAACAAAAAAGGAACAACTTCCAAATCACTTCCAATTCCAGTATGTTGCCCTTTGTCAGTTATGAGATATGGAAATAAAAGTCAAGTTTTTTTCTTTACCTGGAGGAAGAGGACTAAGTAGGCAGGTTCTTTCCAATCTAAGGAATGATAAAGGTTATGGAATGGATGAAGCAAAGGAAGAGAGAATTGTTATTTCCTTGCAGCCTTTCTCTTAAATGCTAAGAAAAAAAAACTGGACAATCTATTTTTCCCATTGTTACATAAATCCTCTTTCTCTTATTTGCCTCACAATTTTGCCTATACTTAACCTTGATGGAACTGGCTGTGTAAAATTAGATACAGATAATTTCAGACCAAATGTAAGTGACATGTCCTCTACCCTTCTGCAATTTCATCCATGGCTGAATTTACAAAGAAAAGCAGCAGTTGCAGATCAACTACGATTCTAAACAACTGTTGTTAATCTGTACAGAGAAACACCTACCTGTAGCTGAAAGTCTTTGCAGTATTGTTCTTAAGATTTACATTTCTCAGCATACCCTGCCTACACCAAAGGCAACAACTAAGATAGCACATTCTTATCAAAATTTTACAGCAAGTGATTTAGAAGACTAGGATCAGTTTGGATTATTGGAACCCTATCTTAAGAGAAAACAGAAAAGTATTCAAACTCTGAGCAGAATATATCCTACTCAGCCATAAACTAGTTTATTCACATTGCTTGTGACTTATATAGGTCATATTGGTACAAGGGATGAACCCAGCTAATGGATTTGGCTACTGGGACTTAGACACTGTGTCAATGTGGGAACAGATGGGCAATTTCAAATGAAAAGCAGGCATGAAATTTATCTTTAGTTGAGACTTTCCTGCAGTCAAAATCGAGAAGGAAGAACCATCTCATGTGAACGAAGAACTAAGAATATGCCAAGAAATTTGAGTGAAAGGTCTAATGAAACATACAGAACCACGATTATTTATTTCTCTACAGCTAAGAATAACAGTCTTGGCAAAACATCCTCCCTTGAAAGGCCCAAAGTATATTTACAATGCAAAAGTAGTACACAATCCAGGGGGAAAAATGCTTCAAATTCACAATTCTGGTGGCTCACCTTATACAATAAAAAATAGGGAAAACTACTAAACAATTCCTAAAAATGACTTTTTTTGCTTTTAAAAAAAAATCCACCCCAATGTCTATATTACAATTAATATCTATCATACATGAGACAACAGAATGAAAAATAAAACAAACTTTAATGTTTTCATTTTAAATGGGCAGTCTGATACAGGAGTAATTTTTCCTTGCAAATGCATAATGCATTTGGGTAACATTCCTTAAAATCAGGTTTACAAAATACTTCAATATATTTCAGGAAGAACTAGAAAGGCAAACGTGAGAGATTACAGCTAGTCCTCAACTCATTATCAATCTATGTGCATGCACACAAACACACAGAAGTAACAAAATGCTAAAGGCAAACCATCCTTTTCATTAAGTATCACTTTGCATTCCTCTCAACAAAACACAAGTAGTGAGGCTGCTGATAACAGGGGGAAAAAAATCTTCTAATAGCCAGGAATGAAAATTTACTGAAAGCCCACTACGTATGGTATTTGAGAAAGTAAGTGATATGAAGTATGGCTCATAAAGAAAACTTTGTTCTATCAGTGCCTGTTGTCCACTTGACAGCATGCAAATAGTGAATTACAATTTTACTCCCCCCTCCTTTTAATCTTGGATTTAGCAACTCTTTCCCTTTCACTAAGAGCCTCCTCTTTTCAAAGTCCTATGCTAACTATAAAAAGTTCCCCTGAATTTAAAATGATGTCCTTCCACAAAGCTAGCTTAGTTTGTCCAATTTTACTTCTATTACTATATTCTGAATGAATCTAAGATTGCCTTCCTGTTTTATTTATTTCCCAACATTTATTTATGGAAAAAATATCTTCCTTCTTTAACAACAACTTTAAACAAGAAGGGTACTGTTATGCTTACCAGCAAGGAAAACAAGAAATGGTCATTTTATAGGACAAATTAATTCACTCTTGAGAAAATGATCCACACGGGGACTTTCCAAGTAGACTGCCAAATTCTAAAGAAGTAGCCACTTAAATACATGTTTAAAAGCAGGCTACACCATGCATCAAAATATGTAATCACAGAATGTTGCCAAAGGCCAGAATAACTTGTAGCAAAACCACACCTGAAAATTTAATTTTGTCTGCAACTGAAAACAAATCATTATTCACCATTCCAAAATTAATATTAATAGATTGGACGATAGTTTTCTGTTTGCTTTTGTGTTTTTTTAAATATTTATGGCAGTTTTTCATCTTGCAGAACAGGACAAGATGCAATGGATAGAAACTAATCAAGGAGAGAACCAACCTAGAACTAAGGAAAAATTTCCCGACACTGAGAACAATAAACCAGTGGAACTTGCCTGCAAAAGTTGTGGGTGCTCCAACAATGAAAGTTTTTAAAAGAGGCTGGAAAACCACTTGTCTGAAATGGATTTCCTACTTGAACAGAGCACTAGAAAATGATCTATTCCCAACCTGGCCTTTCAAATCCTCAAACAGTGCGTCCATCACCACTGTATTCGATTCTATCTACCTTGCTTGTTGATCATCTTTTTCTCTTCCACCTTAGCAATAGTAATAGCACGTAGATTTATAAGCCACTTCATAGTGCTTTACAAAGTGGTTTATAGTGTATATTGCCCCCGAACAATCTGGCTGAATCCTTCCTTTTGAGGTTAGTAAAATAAGGAGCCAGATTGACTTCCGGTGGCACTGCAGACGCCGAGGATGCTCTTTTCTTGAGCACCAGTCCTGCAATCTCGTTAAGCCGCTAGAACAACGCAAATCAGCAGTCTAGCGGCTTGGAAACTTTCTCTCCAGGAAAAGAGGAGGAAGAGAGCAGACAGGCGTAGGTAGAGCTCCCCAAGGAGCCCCAGGAACAATTCTGGGGCTTGAAGGGTGAGAGTTCCCTGGAAGCCCAACAAACCTCCGGATCTGGGACGTTTCTGCTTTAAGCAGAAGAAGACACCGCAACCACTCCTGCAAACAACGCTTGGAATAAACATCATTCGGAGGCAGGCTGAGCAAACTCAGGAGAGATTAGATCTGCAAATACTGAACTTTAACTCCAAATGTGTATTACTTCCTTCTGACTTATTAAGGGGAGAAAGTGAAACCAAGATGGCGATTGAGCTTTAATGGGGCGTGAAAGTGAAAGTTAAAAAGGAAGTTTCTTTTAGTGTTGGCAGCCCCTGTTCAAAATTACAGATTTGTGTTTTAAAAAAAAGAAGATCAAAGATTACAGCAGTGATTTTTTTAAAAAACGATTGATATTATTTAAAGACTGATTTCTGGATTTCGTGGATTAATCGTTCTGGCAGCTGATTAAATTTAAATTGGAAACTAAAAATGGCTTCAAAACAAATTAAGGCTATTGTCCCCAAAAGTGCTGGGACTTCGCCAGCTCAAATGTCCAGATTGCAATCTCTCTCTGTTCCAACGGAACCAACAATATTAACATTTGAAATATTGCAGGAAGCCCTCAAAACACAAGCCTCTGTTACAGAAAAAAAATTGCTTCAATATTTCAGGAGCAAACTCGAGAGGTTGCTGAAGAGATAGCTCAAGTCAAAGAGACTATTCAAAAACAAAATCAAGAAATTAGAGAAGATATTATCATGGCAGTACAAGGATTGGCAGGACATATTGAAGCAATAGATGAAAAAGTGGAAGAAATTAAGCAGTCTAATGAGAACTTGGAAAATAAAATGGGGGAGGTCCAGGACAAGATGGAAAGAGCAGAGGCTGAGGTGATAATGATACAATATAGAGACATGGAATTTGCTCTGAGAATAAGAGGCCTCAAGGAAAATAAGCAAGAGAATTTGAGAGAGATCTTTTCAGAAGCATTTGCACAGATAATGGGAGATCAAAAAGCAAATTTTGAATGGCAAATTGACAAAATTTATTGTGTCAATTCATAGGTGGCCAGACAGAAACATCTACCAAGAGACATTGTAGTTTATTTTACAACAAGGAGACTATGCAATGAAATCCTACAAGTCACTTTTAAAAATAAACTTCAAGTGCAGGGGTAGGAGGTTTTAACATTGAAAGAAATTCCCCCCAAAATGTTGAGAGCCAGAAAGGATTATGCCTTTCTGGTGGAAGAACTGAGAAACCGTCAGATACAGTATAGATGGGAAGTTCCAGCTGGTCTAGTGGTGAATTATTCAGGAGAAAGATATCATCTCAATTCAGTGTGGAAGGCAAGAGATTTCTATACCAATGTATTAAAGGCTGGATGCCCACAGCCCCAGGAACCTAGAAGGAAGACGGAAATAGAGGGGGCAAGAAAGGGGGAGAAAGAATTGTTGGCACAGGCCCAAAAGGGTGACTTGATTATTCAAGAAGAATTAATACAATTTTTGACTACTGTTCAAGCTTTGGAGACAGAAGAACCTAAGGATCAAAGATAGACCCGAGCAGCAGCCAAGCATCAAGAAGAATTAAGAGTGCAGCAACTTTAAATGATTCAAGATACTACAAAAACAGAAACAGTGGGAGGAGCAAGGCCAAAAAGTAAAATGCATGGAGATTTCCAGCATATGCTCCAAATGCTTCAGGGGGCCAAGAATGGCAACTAGATTTTTGACCTGGAATGTTAATGGCCTAAATTCACCACAAAAGAGGAGAAAAATATTTCATTATTTGAAACAGTTTAAAAATGGGGAAAATTGTTGTAATGATTGTTAAAACTTTTTAAATTAAAAAAAAAGAAGGAAGGCTGAATCAACCTTGAGCCGGTGAGGATCAAGCTCCTGGCAGTGAACTGAACTAGCCTGCAATACTGCATTCTAACCACTGCACCACCACAGCTCCTAACATTATAGACTTCCCCAACATTATAGACTTCTCAAGAGAACTAGGCATAATGTGTCCAAAATATGGTCATTTAAACCTGGTCATTTATGCCTTGAGTGAGAATTCTGAATTGATTTATTCTACAAAGCATTTATTTTTCTTGATTGTCCATGACATTCTCAGGAGTTTTAACCATAGTTAAAAAATGCCAATTCTCTTTCTATGTTCTTGCCTTTTTCTGTCCAACTTTTATTTTCACTTCCATAGTGTGTCATAGAGAAAACCATTGCCTATTGCAAATTATTCTGATCTCTATAGGCAAAGATATGTTAGAACATCTTTGCATACTGAGTATCTGAGTATCTTTTCCAAGGCTTTCATTGCTACTTTACCAAGTGCCAGTGTGCAGCATATTTCTGGACTGCTACTTCCTTTATTGTTAATAGTCAATCCTAAAAGACCGAGGTTATCTCCCTTTTCATTTTTAACCTGGATTGGATAATCCTAAACATTATTTTTACTGGCATGGGAAATTAAAGATATTTTATGAAAGCCTATGCTATCTTTTTTCTTCAAGTATTGGCATGTATGCCAGCCCTTTGAGATAGATCAGACTAGGAAACCAAAGTATACAGTAACAGATTCTTGCAAATTTGAATATGCTACCTTCTTCCTTCCCTCCTCTTATTCCTTAAGGTAATTCCTACTGCCCATTTCAGAGTAGACTGACCTCTTCCAATCTCAGGTTTGCTGGCATTGTTTGATTAGAATGTTTATTGATTCTTTTTCAATGGCTTACTAGATTTCTATAGACATTGTACAAATTCCTGTAGCCTCCCAACTTGGTGGTGACTGGAGTGCTAATCTAACTTCACATCCTAGCACTAAATATTCTATCTAGTTAATACCTCCAACTTTCTAAATAATATCTTATAAAGTGTCATTTCTTCTGTTCGTAATTTTAGTGTACTCCTATCTTTAACTGATATCTGAACCAGTTGCTGTTTATCCACTTGCATCCTTTAACTTTGAGATTGGAACTTCCATTTGATTTAAAAGATCTTTTGGAATACTTTCCTTGTTTTTCTGGATCTCCAGATAATCTTCTATGTCATTACAGATACCATCATAATACTGCTTATTTTCTTGTCTATCAGCTCTTTGAAATTGTTATTTTCTGAAATATCTTTCTTGTCTTCTTGGGAATTCTCTGTTTAGTCTGACATCCAATTTCCTTTCATGTATACTTTGGTTTCTGGCAATCTCTTCACTCTTTTTTAACTTCAGAAAGAGTTAACTTTCCCCTCCCTAATTTCATTCCAGTCACTCTGTTTCCCTGTCAATGAAATTTAGGACTTCAAAATGATTCTTCTTCTTGAAAATGGTAGGTGTATGCTCAACATATTTGGAAACCGATTGGCTTTCTTCCACTTTAGCTTGATTTGGAACAAGCATGTGACCAGTTTGTGTTTTGTTCCACAGTACACCTTTAGCCATTTCTTTGCTGTTGTAACTCTGCTCTTCCATTTCCTTGTGCCAATAATATAGCCAGTTTGATTTCTGTGTACCCAACCTGGTAATGTCCATGCATATAGGCATTTTAGTTGTTGGAAGATTGTGTTAGGGTTGAAGGAATTCTTGGATTAGCAAAAATCCTACTTCTTTTCAGGTTCCTAAACTCTGCAATCCAAATATATTTTCCTTCTTAATAAACATCATTATCAAGGGTTATCTGCAAAGTATAATTGATAATATTTGATCGCTGATGGTATTGTACCCAAGTAGTCTTCTTGCTATATTATTCCTGATCCTGAAAAACAATAGTTACTTCATTATGTTTGTACCTTGAATAGTAATCAGTCTGATGTTCTGATTTAAAGTCCTTTTCTTTTCTTTGATGCCTAAGATGTCAATGTATAGTCAATTTACTCAGTCTTTCACTGTGTTGAGCTTTTCCATGTTTCTACTATGTTTCCTTTAGATTTTCTTTTTCTGGATAGCAACATCAGCAACTAACTATGTCCAATCTAACTATGCTGTAGTCTACCCATGCTATAAGGACCATTAGTACTCCAGAAGATCTTCAGTGTCATGGCCACCTCACTCTATAATGAGTGGGAGTGGGGGCACCTCCCAGCCAGGAGACACAGATGAGGAGTCTGAGTTGCCACCCGCTCCCAGTGCAAGGGCTCTCTGCGAGGACATGAGAACAGAGCAAGGGTTCCTTGCAAGAAAGACCCTCACACTTCCAAATGAGCAATACCAGGGTTGCTTCCAGATAAGAAGAGAAGCGAGCTCAAGCTCACTTGACATTAGCAACAACCCTTAGTTAACCTAGACTCCATGTGTCTTATGTCTTGATTTGAAATCTTGTGACTGTGATTCTGGATATAGATCAGCTGATGACCCTGCTACAATATTTGGACTTTGCCTGACCACTCTTGTGCCTGCTGTTTTGGATTGGGACTCTCTCTTCAAGGCAAGCTTACTGTACTTTTGGGGACTTGATTTCTTGTGCATGTGTATGCATGCATGCATGTTTGTATGTATCTTTCCTTTGCCACTTGTTCATTTGCTTGAAAACTCCCTAGTAAACTGTGCAAAATCCTCGGCATGTTTGTGAATACATGGCCTGAGATAGACCACTCAGCTCTTACTCATGAGGACATTACGAACTTGACAGATCCATCATGCAACACTACCTCATCAATTACTTTATCCTGTCTACATATTAAGGCACATAATGTACTACAAAATAAATATCAAAATGCTTATTTTTCAATACATTATGCATGCTTTTCAAATGTTAATGTAAATATCCTGTTGGTCTTATAAGGGAACAAATGCTTGGTAAATTCTTAAATAAAAACATAAGAAAACTTCTGTTATACAAGGTTTACTCCAGTATTTTCTCACACTGATCACTAACTCAGGGATGCTTGTAAATGAAAGAAAGATTTATCACTCTTCTGCAACTGTTCATTTGCACCTGAATTTTAGAAGCATGCTGTGCCCAACATGGAGGTAGATTTTAGTTTTCAAGACTATCTCTCTTAATAGACCTTTTCCCATTAATTAACCCTATTAAAGCTACGAGTTAATTATTGCTTTGATAGGCTACCAATTTTACAACTTAAACAGCTACCTGCAACCTTTCAGTGCATGTTATCTAAGCAAACATCAAGTACACAACTGGTATGAGTGATAAGTTGTGCTTTTATTTATTCAATTTATTTGCTTCCTTTCATCTGGTACTTCAAATAATATACATAACACTTCTATCATGACAATTGTCCTATAAGGTAGCCTAGGCTAAGAAATATTATCAGGCCCAGTATAGCCTTTTGAGATTCCATAATTGAATTTTCCCAATCTTAGTCCATAATTTCAATCACTGCCAGTAAACTGATTCTGTTCCTAAGGCAATGCTTTGCAACAAAGCGGCCCTACTAATCTGTGTGCAGGTTGCATAATCAGGATGGTATTTTGCCTATTCCAGAGACTTGTTTTTCTTTTCTTTTCTTTCTCTAGAATGTCATTTCACCATTACAATACTGTATTAAAAAACAGTTATCTTGTCTCGCCATCTAAACAATACTTATTTATATATAAGTATTGTTTATATGATAATACCATATATTATCTTTATGGGACCCTTATTGTATAAAAACAAAAATGAATACCATTAGTTTATTTTTAATGTTACATTTATTTAGCATTAGCTACTTGCATTTTTTGAAGAACATACCTCAGACATAAGTCCTAAAAAATGAGTTTACGGGGGGGGGGGGGGGGGGGCGAAGGCATTTCAAAATAATTAGAAAGCATTAATCTCATGAAGACTGTTTCTCTATACAGCAAGTAGATCATACATGAGCAACCAAAATTTGTTTTTAAACAGTAATGAAAAGGCATATTCTCTTTACCATATCCCTATCTGAATTCTTCTCTTTTTCATATTTTTTCATAAAGTCAAACTCCTGCCAAAAATATTCCAGACAATTAATGTGCTTCTAAAACAAAAGTATTAGAAAAGACTATAACAAATAGACATGAATTATATTTAATTTCCTTCAAAAGTATTAGGATTAACTTGTCAGAAAACAGATGTCAACAGTATGTGAATTCCACTGCTTAAATCAAACAAATCAAATAAAAACATTAAAAATGTTATTAAGTTGTAGCTGTATATTTGAGAAAAAAACAAGCTTTAAGAAAAAAGTGATAGCAGAGATGCCTATAGCTCCCAAATATTGCTTCTGCTTCTCAAGATTGCCATTGGCTTTTAACTTATGTTTTATGACAAGAAATCTTCCAGATGAAAGCCTCTTTAACGCTACTTATTAAAATGCATTGTGCTAGTCACCATATTTTCTTCAATGGTCTTTTTCTGAAAGAAAAAATGACAGATGTCAAGTTGGGCTACTTGCTCAATAGAGGATGTAATGAGGAGCAAATCTGTCTTTTCAGTTACCAACCCAGAAAATTTTAGCGATTAGGGGGATCTGACTTTTAATCAATAAATCAGCAGCATTCACTTACTGCTTTTTATTTATAAAAATCAGAACCATGGACATTAATGTTTCATTAATAATGAAAAAAGAATCAGGAAGGAAAAATATATTTGGAGTCTACTAGACAACTCCAAATGGCTGAATGCAGAATTTATAGGGGTTAAATGGAAACACATATAATGATTATTTTGGGGGGGCGGGGGGGCAGGGGGAAGAGCAATGGAAGAAAAGAAAGGAGAAATTTTAAATCATATTATGAAAGAACCAGTTTTCAATAATTTTCTGAAGCATTTGCTATGTCTTCTATTGGGACAATGTTTACCACCACACATTCAATTAATGAGTGTGATCAGGACCAAACACTTACCTGCCTTGAGCAAAAAAAAAAAATGGGATCATCTGAAATTTTGACATTTAGCATCAAATACAGACGTATAAAGACCGATTTCAGAAGACTACAAACTCCAGCCAATGCAGCCTACTTTCAATGCGTAACAAAGAAACATATGTATCATGCTATTGCTCGCATACTTGTCTCCATTCTGAAAGTTATTTGTACTTATTTTCTTTGCTCATCCTAGACTTCAGAAACATGAGAGTTTTTGAACAAGTTGTCCAAAAATTGCATTCTGGATAGCCTGTATGAGAAACAGTATATCCCTGAATTTTGAAAAATAAGTGATCAACAGCATGCTTAAAAATTACTTATTTCTTGCATTTATATAGCTGCCAATCTCACAATCCAATTTTGCAATCCAAAATTCTGTAGGAACAGCATATAGAAATTCATGAAATCCCAGACTTGTTCTTATTTCTTTCTAATGGTTCTTCCATTAATGATAACAATGTAGCCTTCTTTCATGATTACAATATTCTCATTTCAGCCAAGGGACTCTCAAGATAATCTTCAAAAACCTGGCAAAAAACATGAATTGGGCATAGTTCAATTTAACCCAATAGGTTATGTATTTTTCGAACAGAAGATGGTCCAGATTTGCTGTACCGCACATACTTTGTGGTCAAATTCTCCAGACTTTAGGGGATTAATACTGACATACTAAGCAGGCTTCTGGCAGATGTTTCACTCCATTTCCCCATGAGGCTTCCTTAGAAAGGGCAAGAGGGGGATGGTGTTGTCTTGTAGCATTTGTCATCTGCATCAGATATGATCTTAGAGGAGTTGGTTGATGGAACGAATATTTCCCATGAGGTGTAGATCAATTGATTCTTGGAGGTGCCGTTGTCTCCATTTTGGTTTTTTTCATCTGCTTTGGGGTTCGGGGGTGAGGCACCTGACAAGATGGTAGATGCTATCCAGCTCAATGGCTCTGTTAACAGCACATTTGTTTGAGTGACTGTGATGCTTAATGGTTGAAGTTCATTAATCATGATAAGCCATGATTTGTTTACACATAGCTTGTTGAATATAAAGACACTTAACACTAAACAATTATGTAAACCATAATTGTAATTGTTAGACTTGTATCAAGACACCATTTGGCCACAGAGCTCATTATGTGATTCTGTACCAGTTATACTCTTGTAACCCTACAAATCTCTGAAGAATAATATTGTGGAGAGCCCCTAAGTACACCCACCTTTAGTGCTCAGAAAAAAGGTATAAATGTATATGTATGTAATAAAGCTAAAGCTGAACTAATCATATTATGGTTTCTAGCATAATATGCAAACCTAATTTTTGAATTACAGAGTACTCCTCTCACTAGACCTCTAAGAAAATTAAATAAAATGCTCTAACAAGATGAAATTATACAATTATTTCCTTTAGTTTGGACTTCAATATAAAACTGCCCTTAGCCACAGTTTGATCCTTTTCTGTGTATTCCGTGTGCTGAAAAATTTACCTGTTATAAATCCGCTTGGTAGTGTGCCTATAATAGTTCTGCACTATGACCATCAAGATCAGTGAGCAACGCACTCTTTCATATCGAAGATAACAAATACTTCATGTTTAACACATTTACTACATAAATCCCATCTTCTGATACAGCATTAGCTTCTCCAAAATCATTTTATTGGTCTGTTTTCAAGTAGATAAAAGTCAGAATAACCCCATGCACTTTCTAGAAAACATAGAGCTATCTTTGCTGGAAAAAACCACTAAACCCTAAAATGTTTTTTCCCTCCCTCCCATCCCTCTCTTGTTTGTTAAAAGCTGCTTTATTTCTGCATAATAAATATTTAATGTATTATCTTCTGAACACAAATTGATGGCTGTCAATAGTGGCCACAATAATGGAGTTATTTTTATCAGAAGTTATAACTTCAGTTTTCAGAATCTGTATGCCTTAAAGGAAGTAGCTTATCTTCACATGCAATGGATTTATTATATTCACATGTGGTGAAAGTCACAAAAAATGAAAATACTACTATGAGAATACCATTCATCCTTAACGAAACTATTCTTAACCGTCCTTTAGCAAGCCTGTGCCATCTGTATACCCATTCCCAATTCAGATCACTGCTATACTTCATAATTAATTTTCAGTGGTATCCAAATTAGTTAATCAAAATCTAGTCAATTGATCAACTATTTTTAAAGGCATTTCTCTTTTGGTATATTTCCTTGTTGGCCAATTAATATTTGCTTACTTAAGTAGAGATACCATCTTGGATGAAGTATCTTGTGATTTATTTGTAGATGATTTTTTATTTTTAACTTCATATCCAATGTACTACATATCCTATCTTTCTATTCTAACAAACAAAGACAATTAACAATATATTGAAATAGTAAAATATAAATCAAAGTACAAACATTAATCTATAATTAAAAGCCTGGAGTCAAAGATGCAACATCCATGGAGCACATTCCATAATCCAGGAGCAATATAAGAAAAGCCAAGAATATGGTCCTTCATACTAAAAATAAGGTTGTCTAGCAATTGGGATATCTTCTAAGTAACCCGTCCTGCAGAACCTAAAGCCAGGAAAGTTCACAATGGGAAAGGCAATCTCTTGGCTGGTCAGTTTGTAAATAGTTTAGATTTTAGGTTTGACTATAGTAACCTGCTCTAAATAGGACTGCTTGTGTTTAGCATCTGGAAATTTCAATTGATATAAAACTCAGCAACCAGATTATTCCTAGAAATAAGAAAATCCCATGCAATACTTTACCTAGGCATAAAGTACAGAGCTAGCTGCCAATTATTTTCTGAGCAGAATACAAAGTCTTGCTTATTACAATTAACACCCAGTATAGCTTAGACTGGGACTACTTGAAATAGCATCTCTTTCTATATAATTTTGTATTGAGATCTGCAAATGTTCAGCTGGCACATCTGGTGGTGATTCTGGATCAAGCTTTCACTTTTGCCTTATCAAATCTCTGAAATGCACTCCCTGCAGAGTCAAGGAATTTTATAGTGTTAACTGTTGATTTTTACTTGCTTTGTTGTTTTGTTACTTTAATTGTTATTGTTTTGATTTAAAAGTGTTCGTTTCTTGTAAACTTCTGATAGTTGGTAGTATATCAACTTAAAGAAATATCAACATCTTAAATAATGCTCGGTAAGCAACTTACAGTTAAGGGAGGTAGATTTTTTTGTTTCTTTATGTTATTTGTCAAAGTACTGTCTGAAACCAAATGGAATACAAGTTTACAAGCGTAGCTGCATCTTTCACTTATTGACACTTTTAGACACTAAGGCAATATGTGATATATGTTGCAATAGTTGATGCATAATATAGCCAGGATATGGATAATTGCCAGCAAGTCCAACAAGCCTAGGAAGGGACATAGGTGGTGCAAATATCTTCCTTACTATGAACCTGAGAACCTGTGACAGATGAGGATGAAGAACTCCTAGGTTATGGAACTGCTCTTTCTGGAGGCATGTAAACAGGCAAAACCTCAATTTCTAAGTCCATTTTTTTCATTTACCAACAATATCTCCATCTTGTCCAAATTTAATACTACTTTGTTCTCCTCATCTGGCTCATTACTAAATTTAGACGAAATACTAGTGTACTGATTGCTTCCTGGAATAGACCATAGTTGAGTTGAATTTCACCAAATTTCACAATTTTGCAAAATTCTGAATTTCCCGGCAATTTTGCATTGATACTATATACCAGGGGTGGGTTCTATTTTTTTTTACTACCAATTCTGTGGGCGTGGCTTATTTTGCAGGTGTGGCTTGGTGGGGGGTAATGTGACTGGGTGGGCATGGCCAACCTTTTTTTTAAAGACCTTAAGAGGTTGCAGCAAAAAATGCTTTTAAAAGCCTCTGACAATCAGGCAACTCAGCTGGGATCGCCAGAGGCTTTTAAAGGCATTTTTTTCCTTCAACCTCTTCAGCCGAAGAGGTTGCAGAAAAATGCTTTTAAAAGCCTCTGACGATCCCAGCTGAGCCGCACGATCATCAGAGGCTTTTTTTGGGGGTACTTTTAAAAGTATTTTTTCGACCGAAGAGGTTGTAGAAAAAATGCTTTTAAAAGTAAAAAAAAAAAAAAAGCCTCTGATGAGGTGGGTGGGGTAAGCAAGCGACAACCGGGCCGGGGACAGGTTCTGGGGTGTGGCCAGCCAATGTTATTTACCGGTTCTCCAAACTACTACAGATTTTTACTATCGGTTCTTGCGAACTGGGAACAACCCACCACTGCTGTATACCATACTGCATACCATAGTTCACCAGAATGAACTAGCAGGACTGTCCTCCCATTCACCCATACAATAAAATAAGTGACGACAGCAACATACTCGAACTGCCCTTTTCAGTTGGCAATCAGACAATCAATATCATTCAATTGGGTCTGAAGTTCCAAGGTCATTGCCTTCTCATTGATCTTTCCAGTAAATGGAGTATTTGAAGCTGATCTACAACCTCATAAATCTTTTGGGTAAATGTAATCCATCTGCAAGGGAATAGATGGTCTCCTTCCTCAAGGGGCCAGTCTCATCTTGGTCAAATTAAACAACTAGGCAGAGCAAGTGTTGAGTAGGAAGGTAGTCCAAATTTCTCTATACACCTTGCTGACTTCCTTGAGATTTACAAGCCCCAAAGAATCCAAATAACCGCATAAGTGGTTGCCAAGTTATATTCCTGTGACTTCCCCCAACATTAGACTCCAAGGCCAATTTATTCAGAATTAAATTTATTAATTTATTGTCCATGATGGATTATAAATTGTTTCAGTCCTCTGCTCTAAAATCTTTGTAAAAGAGGTGATTCATATATGAAAAAGCAATGCCATGTTGTTCCATGAAGAAGCAATAAAGGCAGTGAAGTAATATGTTCTTCATTGCTTTCTCTATTTAAACAGACTGTGTGCTTAATCTGCTGCATCCTGAGACAATTCACAAGTACTATAGCTGATGTTCTATCTTCCTCACTGAGGTTAGCTCTCTAGTAAAGGGGACTGGCGAAACTCTGCAAGAGGGCAATAATGCTTAGGAACAATAATGTCAATCAAGACTTCACAATATTGTAGAGGATGAAATGAACCCCCTCCCGCCCCCCAATGCAGGAAATCATCCAGATTCATCAGGTTTTCTGGGTCTAAAATGATTACATAGTTTTATCATATCATATTACAAGATACTCTTTTATAGTTACTTCAAATGTATGCTGAAAATGTGGAAACATAAAGGGCCATTTTAGCATGCCTGATGGGCTTGCAAAAAAGCCCAAAAAATGGATACAAATACACACAGTGATACAATTAACTTTAAATATTAATATTCAATTGAAAGCAGAACTTTTCTTGTTGGGATTGCTGGAGAGACAATTAGAAGCGAGTTATAGAAGATTTTATATACGATAACTGCGGTGACATTATTATATGCACAAAAATGGAAAGACTCTAATACCCAGAGTGGAGTAATGCCTATTGAAGAAAGTAGTACCAAAGATAGCAAAATTGACTTGTTTGATTACAGAAAGGACAATTACATTTGATAATGACTAGAAATCCCTTATGGGTTTTTTGCTGGAAAAAAACAACTGAACTTGTGATTTATGGGTTTGAGGATTAGAAAGGATGAACTATGAAAATAAGAAAATTATATTGTAACTTTAGAAAAAGAGGGTAAAATATATGTGTACTTGTAACTGCTTCAAGAAAATAGGAAGATGTCTTTTTATAACTTTTCCCTTCGTTTTCTTATTTTATTTCTTCAGCTTCTCTATTTCTTTGCACTTTTTCATTTACTTATTATCTTACTTTCCTTACTTTTTTCTTTCAAAATTTGTAATGTTTTTATTCTCTTAAAAATATATTGTTTTTAAGGGCCAGATTATCTTCGAGACCGCCTTCTGCCGCATAGCTCCCAGTGACCGGTAAGATCCCACAGAGTTGGTCTCCTCCGGGTCCCGTCAGCTAAACAATTCTGGCTGGCGGGCCTGCAGGGGAGGGCCTTCTCTGTGGCTGCCCCAGCTCTCTGGAACCAGTTACCTCCTGAGGTCCGGACCATCCCCACCCTATTGGCCTTCCGAAAAGCAGTGAAGACCTGGCTTTTCCGGCAGGCCTGGGGCAGTTGATCTCGCTCTTGTGATCTGGCGAGATCCGGCCATGAATGGCGTGAATGAGTTTTAAATATTTTTAATGTTTTTAATTTTTAAATGTTTTTTTATAATGATTTTTTGGAATATATTGTGAGCTGCCCTGAGTCTTCGGAGAGGGATGGCATATAAATTGAATTAATTAAATTAAATTACATTAAATTAAATTAAATTTATAAAAACCCTAAATAGCTGTTTAAAACAATCGTTTAAATGTTAGAGCATTTTAAAAGAAGCCAGATTTCTATATACAACATTTGTTTGACTTATATGGCCACCCATACTGCACAAGGAGCTCAGAGCAAATCAATATATATTGACAGATAGCTAGGAGTAAGAAACATGTGCCCTCAAGTTTTAACACTTAGAAAACTAAAATTTAAGCAAAACTAACAATACTATTTAATTTGTGCATGGTTCTTTTAATGCTGATATAGCAAGGGATAACACATTGGGTATCTGCCAAACAAAATGTGCATCTTGTATTGTCTAGATAAATCTACAACAAACAATTATTGACTCCCTAACAGGGAAAAAAAATCTTCAAAAATATTGGTAATAATATTTATATAAAGCAAAATAAATTAAAACATTTTAGTTTCCCTTGTGAGAAAAGTGAAAGGATTCCTCTATTGTAGAAATGGCTTCTACATATAAGATTATCCCACCTATTTGTGTGGATTTTCAGGTAACCTCTCCCCTTTAATACATGACCATCCATGTTTATTCAATATTTATGGAAACCAGCATGAGTAAATGTACCTATAGCATGAAAAAGCCAGCCCACCCTTAAACCGTTCTTAAACTCACTCTTACAAACTTCATCTTATATTTTAGAGCTCCTTCAGAAGAGTATACACACACACACACACTCAATATACCTTCCCAGATTGCACCAAGAGAGTTGGCTCATCTCTGTGCAGTCCCTGAACAACAGCAATGATACCACAAGATGTAAACAGAATACATGTCACAGCAGACATATCAAATTCCTCACATATTTGTTATTTGGGATTAATAATCATTGCCTAAGGAAATCAGCTTGTTCCCAGCAGTTAGATGTGCTGCCAACCGAACAGCTAACTTCATATATCATAATAAACTGTAATATAGGCTCCCACAAGAAGATTTAATCTCTATATGTTGGGGTCAAAATTTCCAGAATTCCCAAAGAACATTCCTAAATTGAGAAAGGCTGTTGTAGAAATTGGTGTTTAGCCACTACGATGGTCTGTAACTTGGTGCTTTGATTTACAGTCATGGCCATAAATGTTGGCACCCCTGAAATTTTTCCAGAAAATGAAGTATTTCTCACAGAAAAGTATTGCAGTAACACATGTTTTGCTATACACATGTTTATTCCCTTTGTGTGTATTGGAACAAAACCAAAAAAGGGAGGAAAAAAAGCAAATTGGACATAATGTCACACAAAACTCCAAAAATGGGCTGGACAAAATCATTGGCACCCTTTACTTAATATTTGGTTGCACACCCTTTGGAATAAATAACTGAAATCAGTCGCTTCCGATAACCATCAATAAGCTTCTTACACCTCTCACCTGGAATTTTGGACCACTCTTCCTTTGCAAACTGCTCCAGGTCTCTCTTATTGGAAGGGCGCCTCTTCCCAACAGCAATTTTAAGATCTCTCCACAGGTGTTCAATGGGATTGAACACCTGTGGAGAGATGGACTCATTGCTGGCCACTTCAGAACTCTCCAGCGCTTTGTTGCCATCCATTTCTGGGTGCTTTTTGACATAGGTTTGGGGTCATTGTCCTGCTGGAAGACCCAAGATCTCCAACACAAACCCAGCTTTCTGACACTGGGCTCTACAGTGCGACCCAAAATCCATTGGTAATCCTCAGATTTCATGATGCCTTGCACACATTCAAGGCACCCAGTGCCAGATGCAGCAAAACAACCCCAAAACATCAGTGAGCCTCCACCATATTTCACTGTAGGTACTGTGTTCTTTTCTTTGTAGGCCTCATTCCGTTTGCGGTAAACACTAGAATGATGTGCTTTACCAAAAAGCTCTATCTTGGTCTCATCTGTCCACAAGACGTTTGCCCAGAAGGATTTTGGCTTACTCAAGTACATGTTGGCAAACTGTAGTCTTGCTTTTTTATGTCTCTGTGTCAGCAGTGGGGTCCTCCTGAGTCTCCTGCCATAGCGTTTCATTTCATTTAAATGTCGACGGATAGTTCGCGCTGACATTGATGCTCCCTGAGCCTGCAGGACAGGTTGAATTGCTTTGGAACTTGTTTGGGGCTGCTTATCCACCATCCGGACGATCCTGCATTGGCACCTTTCATCAATTTTTCTCTTCTGTCCACGCCCAGGGAGATTAGCTACAGTGCCATGGGTTGCAAACTTCTTGATAATGTTGCGCACTGTGGATAAAGGCAAATCTAGATCTCTGGAGATGGACTTGTAACCTTGGGATTGATGATATTTTTCCACAATTTTGGTTCTCAAATCCTCAGACAGTTCTATTCTCCTCTTTCTGTTGTCCATGCTTAGTGTGGCACACACAGACACACAATGCAAAGACTAAGTGAACTTCTCTCATTTTAATCTGCTTTCAGGTGTGAGTTTTATATTGCCCACACCTGTTACTTGCCCCAGGTGAGTTTAAAGGAGCATCACGTGCTTCAAACAATCTTATTTATCCACAATTTTGAAAGGGTGCCAATGATTTCGTCCAGCCCATTTTTGGAGTTTTGTGTGACATTGTGTCCAATTTGCTTTTTTTTCCTACCTTTTTTGGTTTTGTTCCAATACACACAAAGGAAATAAATATGTGTAGAGCAAAACATGGTTACTGCAATACTTTTCTGTGAGAAATACTTCATTTTCTGGAAAAATTTCAGGGGTGCCAACATTTACGGCCATGACTATATGTTGGATTATCACTACATTCAAGTGCTGGAAGTGCCAAATGATAAACACTGTATTCTAATAACTTTAAAGAGCACTTGGTTTGGGATTCCTGATCCTGCAACTTTACAATCAGGTATTCTAACAGAAAATAAGAATGTTTAAAAGGAGACATGAGCAACAGCTTTCCTGATATAAGTAAGATTCTTGCCAGCTCTCTACCACAGTTAGCACTGTAAATAAATACCTGCTTAGTTGAGAGAAACCAAGCCCTAGAAAACAAAAAAAAAAGTGTGCAACTAACCATTGTACACCTATAGAAAAGCTTTTATTTGTAGTTTCTTTATTTATAAAATTTATTTAGTTGTAGGTTTTTTTATTAATCTCTAGGAAGACAACATGCTTCTATGGTTTTCCTATGGTCTCTCACTAATTATTTCCTCTGCTCAAAGGCTGAAGAGCCAAAAAGTGAAGATATGTAATACAAGAAAAGTAAACCATATAACTATAGCAGCACAACACTTCTGAATGAAGTTCCTCTGTTTAGCATAAATGCCATCAGGGCTTAGCATACTACCCTATGTACTAGGAGAATAGAAAGCATAAAGTGGATTTTGTTTCATAATTTATTTTTTTTGTTCACACACAAACTCTGAAGACTTTCTTATACAAGAGGGGGGAAAAACATCAGTTATATGAAATGTTGTTCTGTAAAACAAGAGTAACCTCTACTCCCACTCTGTCAATCTGGTCTGCCAAAACCCATAATCAGCCACCTGGAAAATTTGACAAAGACACTCTCAACCTAAAAAAGACTTAGAGCAAAGGTCTCATGATAAACAATCCATCTTTTTATTTTTATCATTACCAGTTGTTTCTAGCCAGAAGTAGGTCATCCACATACAGACTTGTATTCATTTGTGCTCTGGTCCACAAAACTCTCTTGTGTGGTTTGGCCTTGGCCTAACTTGCCCACCAAAGTATGCTCTGAATTAGGAAAGCATACATTTCACCATTTTGGCAACTAATTTTCATAAGTAACAATATCGGCTATAGCATTTGAAAGTTTATTAGTGTTCATTACATTGCCTATCTTGGTGGTATTTATTCACTACATATCACAACAGTATCTAGTACTGATTTTCAAGAAATCATAGGCCTCTTTTTGAACTTCTGAAGCAACAGATGAATAGTTACAGTACTGTTTCAGAATTGAAACAAGTATTATTGTTAATCAATAATTTCTAGCCACATCCCTTAATGCCCACAAATAAATGTTGTGATTTTGTTGATGCTGTACTGTTAACCTTCTTAGATAGGGTAAAACAATTTTTTAAAATGGTCTCCTTAAATTACATCCACTTCTCCAGCCCCCTGATCTTTAATTTCATGCAATGAATCCATTGCACTAAGGAGTTAGAGGTAGTCCTCGACTTACAACAGTTCATTTAATAACTGTTGGAAGTTACAATGGCACTGAAAAAAGTGACTTATGACCATTTTTCAAACTTATGACTACTGTAACATCCCCATAATCAAGTGATCAACATTCAGATGCTTGGCAACTGATTTGCATTTGCAATGTCCCGGGGGTCATGTGATCACATTTTGTGACCTTCTGACAAGCAAAGTCAACGGGGAAGACAGATTCACTTAACAACCGTGTTACTAATTTAACAACTGCAATGATTCACTTAACAACTATGGCAGGAGGTGGTAAAATGGAGCAACATTCACTTAACAAATGTCTCACTTAGCAAAAGTGAAAAATATGGGATTCAATTGTGGTCCTAAGCCAAAAACTACCTGTACGAGCTTTCTCCGCCCAGCCTTTTAAGAGTGTCGTAGGGCTATTTGCTTTTTAAATGGGGGAAAAATTATGTGATTTTTTTATCATATTTCTAGCCATGTTCCCCCTTTAGTTAAGATGAGCCGGGTGTCTTTGAAGGGTGACAGCCAGTCTCCAAAATGACACTGGCAAAACGTAGGGAAGGATTGAAAGAGAAGCTGTTAATACTGAAACATTTCCATCCAAGCTCAAATTTGTTCTTTATTCCGGTTTATGACAAATTAAATCCCCTTTCCCACTTAAAAATCCGTCGAAGTTTGTTACCCGCCAATGAAAGCGCGTAACAAAAAGTTTGTTACTTTTGCCCGAAAGTGTGCAAAAGTAGCTGAAAAGTTGGTAAAAAGTTCCAACCACACCCTGATCCTTTCGGACCCCCCTTGTGCCACCTACACACACGCATCACCCCACCCCACCCCACCCACCCACTCCGCTTTCCCCGGCAACTTTCCCTCCTCTTCCACGCCGCTTCCCACGGCAAACTCTTTTCCCGCAGCCGGGTACCTGCCCTCTCTCGAAGGCGTCGCGCTCGGCAACATCCACCAGGGCCCCTCCGGCACCAGCCCGCGCGGCTGCGCCACCTCCGCCGCTCAAGGCTGTTGCCGAGGCCGGCGCCGAGAGCCGACGGCGGCCCCGCAAACTCTTGGCGAGCGGGTTGGAGCCGTCCCTGATGGAACTACTCGAGCGCTCCATCTCGGCGTGTAAGAAGGCCCGCTTTGCGCTCTTGACAGGACTAGCCAATGCCGCTCCTCCGGTTGGCTTTCAAAGGCTGCCATTCATTTAGCCACGCCGCTAATTGGGCTTCGGGTCCAAAGAGGCGAACTTTCTGGACACGCCCCCTTAATTTTTTTTCCCTGCCCGCTTTCCCGCTCCCGTATTCCTCCCCCCCTCCCCTTGCCGCTACGCCTCGTCTCCAAGGAGGAATGCTGTCGCGAGAAAGGCAGGGGTAGAGGAGCGTTTGCTCGGATGGGATTGGCTATCCCTGCAGAATCTGCCTGGTTTTTGCACGTGCGCCAACTCCGCCCACTGAGGGAGCGCTTGAAATGCTGCGCGGTGGAAGTGTTGCTTCCGCAGAGCCTTAAGGATGGCTGCTTGAGGTCTGCTTGCTGCGTTTGCATACCTAAACTAAATTACTGTTTGTGTAACCACATTCAGGGGTGAAATCCAGCAGGTTTTGACAGGTTCTGGAGAACCGGTAGCGGAAATTTTGAGTAGTTTGGAGAACCAGCAAATACCATCTCTGGCTGGTCCCAGGGTGGGGTGGGAATGGAGATTTTGCAGTGTCCTTCCCCTGGAGTGGGGTGGGAATGGAGATTTTGCAATATCCTTCCTCCAAGAGGGGTGGGAATGGGGATTTTGCAATATCCTTCCCCCAAGAGCGGGGAGGGAATGGGGATTTTGCAATATCCTTCCTCCAAGAGGGGTGGGAATGGGGATTTTGCAATATCCTTCCCCCAAGAGCAGGGAGGGAATGGGGATTTTGCAATATCCTTCCTCTAAGAGTGGGATGGGAATGGGAATTTTGCAATATCCTTACCCCAAGAGTGGGGTGGGAATGGGGATTTTGCAATATCCTTCCCCCAAGAGTGGGGAAAGAATGGGGATTTTGCAATATCCTTCCCCCAAGAGTGGGGAAAGAATGGGGATTTTGCAGTATCCTTCCCCTGGAGTGGGGTGGGAATGAAGATTTTGCAGTATCCTTCCCCTGTCACGTTCACCAAGCCATGCCACGCCCACCATGCCACACCCACAGAACCAGTAGTAAAAAAATTTAGGGTTTGTTGTTCTTCGGCTTTTTGAATGAGAAGCGAAATGTTTTCAAAGAAAAAAAAAAGTGCAGTTGCCTTTTGGAAAAGCACCTTTGGGACAACCATAATCTGGATGACTGAGTCTCCATATGCAAGAAAATTGGAGTTCTCACATAAGCATATATGTTCTTTTTTAAGAACTGGAGATAGTAGCAGTTATGCTGACATTCAAACATTTGTGATGAGTAACTTTACTAACGAATTGCTTTCCTTTTTAATTCCGTGTTCAAAACTATCACCAAGTTAGGATTAAGACCCTTCGATTCCTACCATGAACGAATGGTTGCAGAAGTTGATGGAGTTGGCTAAAATGGCAAAATTGAGTATTTTGATTAAAGAAAATATAAGTACTTTTGTTTCCACATGGAGACTGCTTCTGAACTTTGTGCTTGTAGTGGAAAAGAATGAAATTTTGATTTTGGGTTTTACCAATTAGACTGATAGATCTTTATAGAAATGGCTAGTTTATATTATTATGAAAAAACAAAAAGTTGTGATTTGATGCCTTATTTTACTGTAACAGAGAGAGTTGGAAGTCACTGTTTCCTTTTCTTTTTTTTCTACCCTTCCTCACTTCCCCTTTTTCATCTTCACCATTCTCCTATTTATTTTTGTGTTTTGTAACTTATTTTATGTTACAACTCAATAAAAATGTTAAACCAGAAAATTATCACCAAGTTAAAGGTTGTGTAATGCAAGATAGTTTCAAAAATGCCAAAGTGTTCTAACAGCCTTGGTGGCGCAGCAGACTGAAGTGCTGTTAAGTAGCACCAGCTGCCTGCAATTTCTGCAAGTTCAAATCTCATCAGGCTCAAGGTAGGTAAAATGAGGACCCGGATTGTGGGAGCAATAAAATGACTTTGTATAAAAAAGAACACCGCTTAGGGGTGGCCGAAAGCCCTACTAAGCAGGTATATACAAAAGTATGAAGGCTATTGCTTAATGCATTGTAAGCTGCCCTGAGTCTCCGGAGAAGGGCGGCATATAAATTGAACCAATAAATAAATAGATAAATAAACTACTGGTATCATTGTCTTACGGTGTTGGAAACCTGTTGTCAGAGATGAGATGGGGATTATATAGGTTTGGATGAGTTATCTATATACTGCTAAAACTTTCCTGTCCATTTGTAACCTTCAATCAGGCAAAACCCATGAATTGAAATTTCAAGGATCTTCAGATCACTTTTTATCCACAAACGTGTAACTGTTGCAGTATCCCTGCAGTTACTTGATTGTGATTTCCAACACTCTCTTGTCCCTTGAGGAGCAAAGGCAATGAGGAAGCCCAAAGGAAGTTAAAAGTCCTTCCTACTCCCATTGTTTGTTTGTTTTTACTTGCCTGTGGTCATTCTGTTTATCAGTTTAGGTAAGGAAATACCTCTGAAAAGTGACCCAACAAGGCACGGTTGTCTAATTTATTACTATTTTCTCTGAACTTTGGGAGCGATGGTTTATCTACATCTGAAAAGTTGCAGCCCTTATTCACACAAAGTCTTACCTGCACAACATGCTTACTGTAAGTATTGTTCATCTGACCATGGAGTACTAATTTGCACAGCACATATAGTAGAATCAGACTAACTACACAGACGGGATCTACAACATGTAAACTAAATTGTTTATACTTTAATATGCCACGCAAGCACCTTTGTTGTGACCTGTTTCTTAAAGATTAGGTGTTGGCCCTCATTCAAGCTGTCAGCTAGAAAAGATGATCCATGAAAATTACTAGCCCCAAGGCATATTTTGCAAGCCAGTTGCATAATAAATAGGTGGAGGTGACTGTATCTCAACCTTCACCATTATGAAACTCTTTCTTATAGGGTTAAAATATAATGGAGGTATGCTTTGAATATGATAGCCCATTATTATAATCTGAGTCTTCAGAGCTAGATCTTAGTTGGGGAAGCAGCTTTCACTTTTGAGAAAAGATTAAGATAATCCACAACATAGAAGCAATGTTGCCTGTTACTCGGGTGAAATCCAGCAGGTTCTGGAGAACCGATAGTGGAAATTTTGAGTAGTTTGGAGAATCAGCAAATACCACCTCTGACTGGTCCCAGTGGGGTGGGAATGGGGATTTTGCAGTATCCTTCCCCTGCCAAGCCCGCCAAGCCACACCACGCCCACCAAGCCACGCCCACAGAACTGGTAGTAAAAAAAAATTGGATTTCGCCACTGCTGTTACTATTATACATAATTACATTATATGGAAAAGTCTGATCTTTTTCTCCAGAGTAGGTGGGAAAGGAAGAGGAGAGGAAAACAATGAGCACCATGAGGATAGACATGGATTATCTGAGACGCTTATGAGGCAAAAGAAGAAAAGTAAAAGCCAAGCCTTTTTCTAAGCAGATCGTTCAAATCAGGTTGCAGCATCTTGTAAAAAGTTCCTAACGATGCTATTGCTAAACAATTAATTAAATTATACTCTGCACAAGGGATGGGAGGCTGAAAAGGCTCCCTCTTAGGAAAATCATCTTGATTTGACTTCCTGAGGTAATTGATAGTGCTGCTATGGAGATTCTCAATCATCCAGGTCATGATTGTCCCAAAGGTGCTTTTCAAAAGGCAACTGCACTTTCTTGGTTTTGTTTTCCCTTGAAAATGTTTCATTTCTCCTCTAAGAAGTTTCTTTAGAACTGTTCTGAAGAAGCTTCTTGGATGGGAATGAAATTTTCAAGGGGCGGGGGGAACCCAAGGAAGTCCAATTGCCTTTTGAAAAGCATTTTTGGGTTAATAGTGCTGCTGCAGTTTTCCCCTGCAGCTGAAGGCAGCAGACTTGGAGATCCAATTTCATCTATGTAGTTAGAAAGCAGGAAACTATGAGTTCAAATTCTGCTTTAGCCATGAAAGCTAGCTGGGTGACATTGGGCCAGCATGGTCTCTCAGTGCAACTCACCTCACAGGGCTGTTGTGGGGAAAATAGGAGGAAAGTGTATTGAATATGTTCGCTGCCTTGAGTTATTTGTTAAAAATAAAATAAGGGCAGGATATAAATAAATAAGCAAAGTAAATTTTCTTCTCCAGCACAATTCTGTTTCCTTCTGGAATTTGCATGTGCTCCACTACTTCATTGCATTTTATAATAGGGCTACCCCAGGGGTGAAATCCAAATTTGTTCCCTACCTGTTCTGTGGGCGTGGCTTGGTGGGCGTGGCAGGGGAAGGATACTGCAAAATCTCCATTCCCACCCCACTCGGGGGCCAGCCAGAGGTGGTATTTGGCCATTCTCCGAACTACTCAAAATTTCTGCTACTGGTTCTCCAGAACCTGTTAGAACCTGCTGGATTTCATCCCTGGGCTACCCCAATTGTGAAAGGTAGTATCTCCAACCAATACATTTTCCACTGCCACATAATTTTAGTCTCCCAATCTGGTGTTGATGGCAAGGTTTCTCTTTTCCAATATTGTGCCAGACTGATTGGTGCTGCTCTTAGCATATATCATAATACAGGACGTCTTCGACTTACAACAATTCATTTAGTGACCATTCAAAGTTACAACGGCGCTGAAAAAAAGTGTCTTATGACCATTTTTCACACTTACGACTTTCTAGCATCCCCATGATCGTGTGATCAAAATTCAGATGTTTGGCAACTGGTTCATATTTATGATTGTTGTGTCTCAAGATTATGTGGTACCTTCTGCGACTTTTTGATAAGCAAAGTCAATGTGGAAGCTGTATTTGCTTAACAACCGGGTTACTAACTTATCAACTGCAATGATTCACTTAACAACTGAGGCAAGATAGGTCATAAAATGGGGCAAAATTCACTTAAATGTCTCACTTAACAGCAGAAATTTTGGTTAAGTGTGGACATAAGTCGAGGACTACCTGTAAATAGTGTTGCTTTTCATTTATATTCTCTAGGACCATAGCTAATAAATATATTTGTGAACTTTGTGAAGAGCCTTGGTAGTACAGTGGTCTAAGGCAACCTGTTATTAAGCTGGTTATTAAGACCAGATGCCTGCAATTACTGCAGGTTCGAATCTCGCCAAGGCTCAAGGTCGACTCAGCCTTCCATCCTTTCTAAGGTAGGTAAATTGAGGACCCAGTTGTGGGGGCAATAAGCTGACTTTGTATAAATATACAAAAGGATGAAGGCTATTGCTTAGCACATTGTAAGCAGCCCTGAGTCTCCGGAGAAGGGCGGCATATAAATCAAATTAAAAAAAAAAATAGTTTAGATTTTATTGGGATATTTGGTAATTTCTTTGCAGCACTCTTTAGAATCTTTTTGCACAATCAACATTTGGAATGGACAGCTACTTTTAAAAAGAAAGAAAACATAGCTATGTCAGTCTTCTTTGATGTGTGAAGGTTTAATAACATGTACTGAGGTTTTGTATGTGGCACTAGGATGAGTAGAAGCAAGCTGGCAGTGTGAGATGACCTTGGAGGGAAAAGAGACAGATAACTGAAACTAGACTGTTTGTCTTTTCTTTGGTGTGAAGGGAGGCAGTATATATGCTGTTGTTATAGTACAGGGTGTTGGTATCTGTAATCAGGACAGTAATAGAATCCGGTTAACTGAGAGAAGCATTTCTCAACTTCAGCAAGTTTAAGACTGGAGCTGAAGTCCACACATCTTAACATCTTAAACATGCTGAGACTGAGGAGCTCTGGTTTAGGGGAATATAGAGGCGCTGTAGGAAGAAGATCCTATAAGTTGTGGGGAGCAGAGGTTCTTTCTGTGCCTTCAAGTCAGTGATGACTCCTGATACTACCTGGCCAAATATTTGGAGTTTTATTGACAAGAAGCAATGGAAACTAATCAAGGAGAAAAACAATTTAGAACTAAGGAGAAATTTCCTGATAGAACAATTAATCAGTGGAACCACTTGCCTTCAGGAGTTGTGAGTACTCCGACACTGGAAGTTTTAAAGAAGAGATTGGACAACCATTTGTCTGAAATAGTATAGGTCTACTGCAACAGCACATTTTCCAAATCTTTCCATTTTTTCAGAAGTGGTTTGCCATTGCCTGCTTTCTAGGCCTGAGAGGGAGTGTCTGGTCCAAGGTTACCCAGTTGACTTTGTGCCTAAGGTAGGGCTAGAACTCTCGGTCTCCCAGTTTCTAGCCTGGTGCCTTAATCACTGCACCAAAATGGCTCTCGTTCCATAGTATCAACAGATGCTGTGTTCTAGTTGTATGGCTTACAATGTTTCCTTTATCATGCCTATGTAACAAAACCAAGGTATATAACCTATAATCCTGTTTATTCAGATCTCTTTTGCATTATTTTTGTCTGGGAGCCCAATGATCACTATAGTTGTACGTGCTGATAAAAGGTATTTTCTTTCATCTGCCTCCAATCTCTTTGCCTCCTTATTCAGGTGGAAAATTTACCAACACAAATCTTTGATAAGCTCCTTTGGAGGTGACATCTTAAATCTTATAAACTGGCAAAGTCTCTATTATTTCTTCCCCAAGGTCATGTCTTCCCAATTAGCAGCTGTGGATCCTTTTGCTAAAGGAGGTAAAGCTAATAGCTGTGATTATCTAATGCCGTGATGGTGAACCTATGATACGTGTGTCAGAGGTGACACACAGTGCCCTCTCTGATGGCACACAAGCCGTCGCCCCAGTTCAGCTCTGCTGCGCATGCGTGTGGGCCTCTCACCAGCCAGCTGCTGTTTGGGTCTCTGCCACGCATGCGTGGGGGGCAGGGCACATGTAGGGGGTTGCACATGCATGTGTGGGTGGGGCGGGGCGGATGCTTGGGCTGCGTGCATATTACATTTTGGGGTTCCGGGTGTGCACATGTGCATTTGTGCACACGTGTGCGCTGTGGGCACTCAGTCCAGAAAAATTTAGCCATCACTGATCTAATGTATCTGGAGAAAGAAGCACTGACCATAGTTTTGAAACCAATGTTGGACTTTTTTTGGAAGCCGAGGAATGACAGACCACTTCTGAACTCTTGTATGGATTTGTCCAGGCAGTCAACCAGGAGTCCGTACTGACATGAAGCACTCTCCCTGCCCGCCCCACAAAGAAGGCTTAGTTTAATCAAGCCAAAACTAGTATTTATTAAGTATTGAATCTCCAACCTCTCTAATCACCTGTGATGGAATATTTTCTCCGGCAGGTGAAAAAATGAGCTTTGAAAATTGGAAGAAGAAAGATTTCCTCCTCATTTTCCCATATCTTCTATGAACAAATCAACCCATAATTGTTATTGCTAGAATTTACAAGTATGTTGCAAATAATTATTAACTAATAAATACAGTGCCTGTCTGCAGTTATTGTTGAACTACTCTTTTGGGTATCCAAACTTACCTGAATTAATATTGCTTATGTACTATGTGAAAAGCAGCATGCTCCTAGCACAGGAGGAAACTGATCCTAAGGTCTTCTTCTCAGTACAGGTCATCTCAGCAAAGATGGCTCAAGGCTCAAGGGCACTCAACTTACCTGCATGGTGCTTCCACTTCTCCTCATCTTGTCTATTCCCTTGTCTTTAATTTGTTTGTTGGAAAGTTGCCCCTTTCATGTGGGGCTAATGGAATTAATAATGCAGCCACAGCTGGCACAGCACAAAAGTAGATGCTGAATAATTCAAATCATAGAAAGTACCAGAGAAATGAGGGAAAACAGAGCGAGGAAGTCTGCCTGAGCCTCTTGATGATATCCTATCTTAGTTTTTCAAAAGCAGGGGATTTGTGCTGCCAAGCTAGATCCCTTTTAGCCAGAATAGCTCTGCCTTTTTCTCATTTCAGTCCCTCAAAGTCAAATGAGGTTTTCATTTCACCTTCATTCTTGCCTGCAGTGGCATCTCTGTTTTGAAATGGTTTCTCTCTTAATATTTAGGAGACATCTAATAATTATGCAGTGGGAGGCGGTGGCTCAGTGGCTAAGACGCTGAGTTTGTGGATTAGAAAGGTCAGCGGTTCAAATCCCTAGTGCTGCATAACAGGGTGAGCTCCCATTACTTGTCCCAGCTTCTACCAACCTAGCAGTTTGAAAGCACGTAAAAAATGCAAGTAGAAAAATAGGGACCACCTTTGGTAGGAAGGTTACAGCGTTCCATGCGCCTATGTGTGAGGGGGACTTTTACCTTTAATAATTACGCCCCTTTGTTGAATGGTTTTTTCCCTCCCTCCACCATAGCTTTTTTTAAATTTAGGTTTAATATGAAAAAGTTTTCAATTGGTTTTGATTTCATTATTTTAATGTCCTTTGCATCAATGGTGGGTTTCAATTTTTTTTACTACCTTCTGTGGGCGTGGCTTGGGCGTGGTGTGGCTTGGTGGGTGTAGCTTGGTGGACGTGGCAGGGGAAGGATACTGCAAAATCTCCATTCCCTCCCCAATCGAGGGGAAGGTTACTGCAAAATCCCCATTTCCTCCCGATCAGCTGGGACTTGGGAAGCAGAGAATAGATGGTGGTGGGGCCAGTCAGAATTTTTATTACCAGTTCTCCGAACTACTCAAAATTTCCACTACCGGTTCTCCAGAACTGGTCAGAACCTGATGAAACCCACCTCTGCTTTGAATGCAATGGAAAGTTTTGTTTTCATTTTAATTGTTCACGGCTTGGAATGTGTTTTCTCATTGGAAAGTGGTCTTAAGTTATATAAAATATATAGCAATTTAGTGTCAGAACCGGAGAGAGATAATCATTTGCAACCTGCTCCTGATTAAAAAAAGAGTCAGAGTGACTTAAAATAGAGTAATAAATAAAACATCTCATAACAACATGTGCCATTTATAAATGGCAATTCCTTAGGTGACTTGTAGGACAGAAGAACAATCCAGTTGCTCAGCAATTTAGAGATTGCTGCTTTGGCAACTTCAGGAGAAATATGAAACATAGCTCTCAGAGGTTTCCACATTCTCTGAAAATGCAAACTATCTCATTCTAGGAGAGGGAGAGGAAATGAATAGCAAAATGGGTGATCAGAAAGTGGTACCCAAACATAACATCAGTTTATACTGCCATCTAATGGGAGCATCTGACCTTCACAAGGACTTTTCAAAAAATAGTTGTACAGAAAATGACTATTAAGCTAGTGCTTGTGAATAATTCATGGAGATTCTTGCTCAACATAAACATTATTTAACTACTGTAAAATGGCTTCTCTAGTTACACAGAGAAGAAACTTATTTTGGACATTATTTGGTATATTCTTTCCTGGCACCATGAAGGATAAGTATGAGCAGGTGTTCAAATGTAAAGATTGATTTAATGCCATAAATACCTATATTGGGTTTGTATAATGCCAGAAGAAAATAATAGTGTTTTACATCTAAGTCCCTTAAAAGGAGCTTTAATGTTTCCAGTGGTACTCAAATATACAATGCAGAGTTGAATTCTAGATATATATTCTAAGTTTCATCCCAATAATTCAGTCTTCACAGTATATATAACATTTTAGTAAACTGTAAAATTTCCTACTGGCAATTAATTTAGTGTCCAGTCTCGAGGTACCGAATTATGCCTGGAAAAAATGGATGCTAGATATTATCCTGACATCTCATACAGGGGAGATATGCTTCAGGAGGGAAAAAGATAATTCAAAATGGTCTTGGTAGAATGAAAACCAAGGATGAAATGAAATGCAACAGAGGTCAATACAAAGTTTTGCATTGGAGATAAAAGAAATACACAGCTATGAGAACAGTTATCTGATCTTTCAATGGTAGAAATGAAAAGGATCTTTAACCATAAGCTAAACTTGAATAAATAGGATGATATAGGGAGAAAAAAAAATGTAAGCAGCAGATTTGTCTGCATTTAAGAGCCTTGGTGGTGCAGCAGACTAAAGTGCTGTTAAGTAGCACCAGCTGCCTGCAATTACTGCAAATTCAAATCTCACCAGGCTCAAGGTTAACTCAGCCTTCCATCCTTTCAAGGTAGGTAAAATGAGGACCCGGATTGTGCGGGCAATAAGATGACTTTGTATAAAAAAGAACACTGCTATTGCTTAACGCATTGTAAGCCGCCCTGAGTCTCCGGAGAAGGGTGGCATATAAATCGAACCAATAAATAAATAAATAAATTTACAGGAATGTATCCATCTTATTGTTACTGATAAGGCATCACCTGGAATACCATGTGTTTAGTTCTAACTGCCATTTAGAGGTGTATACAGATTTGAATGGCTTTAGTGCAGGGGTGGGTTCTACTTACCTTTACTACCGGTTTGCAACGGGGCCGCACATACATGCGCGCTTCACTCGTGCACACGCGGGCTCTTCTGTGCATGCGCAGAAGCATTTTGATGATGTCGGGGTCGGTGGGCGGAGCCTCCTGCCAGTTTTACTACTGGTTCTATAGAACTGGTGCGAACCGGGGGCAACCCCCCACTGCTTTAGTGATGTGGAATGAAGTTGGTCAATCCCTTGATGAGCCTGGAATATAGATTAAAGAGTTCCCAGCAGATGGTTTTCTACTCTGTAAATAGATTCCACAGAAGGGGAACCCAGCACCTCCTTGGATAACTGGTACCAGTATCAAACTGCCTTTATGTTTAGGATTTTTTTCCTAACATTCAACTGGATTTTTTCTCCCTGTAATTTAATAGCAACAGCACTTAGACTTATATACTGCGTCACAGTGCTTTACAGCCCTCTCTAAGCAGTTTAAAGAGTCAGCATCAGTGCTGGGTTGCTACCGGTTCGCCTCGAATTGGGCGAACCAGTAGCGGCAGCGGAAGGCTCCACCCACCTGCCTGGACGCTTCTGCGCATGCAAACCAGTAGCGAAGGGTTTTGAAACCCGTTCCTGGTCAGCATATTGCCCCCAATAACCTGGGTCCTCATTTTACTGATCTCGGAAGGATGGAAGGCTGAGTCCATCTTGAACCACTCAGAATCGAAATCCTGGAGTGAGCGGTGAGTTAGCCTGCAGTACTGCATTCTAACCACTGTGCCACCATGGCTTTGAAATCCATTTGTGTGTGTGTGTGTGTTCCCTGCATCTTTAGAACAAGAAAGAAGAGGTTCGGACCTTTTCTGTCACATCTTTTCAGATATTTTAGGAGTGCTATTGCATCCTCTGTCAATTGTCTTTTCTCAGTGCTAAACATAGCCAGGTCCTTCAGTCTTTTCTCAGTGCTAAACATACCCAGGTCCTTCAATAAGACGAAGAAGTCTTAGTTTCTAGTTCATAGATCACCTTTTTTACCCTTTCCAAAAATTGTCCTATTTTTTCTGAATCTTTATTTAAAATATGTGGTGCCTAGAACTGCAAACATTATTCAAAATGGAGACTACAAAAGCAAAATAAAGTAGAACAAGAGCTTTTTATGATTTGGAAATTATACTTCCATTGATGCAACCTAAAATTGTCTTTGCTGCAATCTCATCACACTGCTGACTTGTAACAGTTACAATCAACTGTTATTTCATATTCTTTTTTAAAAAAGTACTATTATCAACTGAGGTATCTAGCATCCTACACTGATTCATTTGATTTTTATTTCCTAAAATGGAGAACTGTGCACTGTCATAAGTCACACTATTACCTTCTACCTTTTTCTGTGCATATCAAAAGCATTTTGGATTTTAACAGTAGAAGGTTGGTTTTTACAGCTTCTATTTATTGGTGAATTGACTTCTGGCAGTGGTGGGTGGCTACCGGTTCACCCCACATTGGGCGAACCAGTAGCAGTGGCGGGAGGCTCCGCCCACCCACCCGGAGGCTTCTGCGCATATGCAAAAGCTTCTGAGCATGTGCAGATGCGTTGCGCACACCGGTAGCAAACTACATTGAAACCCGCTACTGACTTCTGGGTAATGCATGAAGTAATGCATATATGCTGATGTATTTTTAATTTTAATTCTGCCTTCTGGGTATTAGTTATCACAAGCAAAGCTAATTAATTTATTTGTAATTCAGATACAGTGAATTTAGAACCACAAAAAGTCTATATTCTTTCTATTTGCAGAGCTTATAAAGCCATTGTAGTATTGTATCACCCCACCTACAGCTCTAGGGATCAACCCAAATTCTCTCCCTTCCTTACCGAGGTTTGGTTGGCATACACAACACAAGGAGAATGTCTTGGTGGATTAAATATGAATTTAAAATATAGAAGGGGAGTATACACAGACTGAATCCTGTTCTTTGCGTTCTCCTACTTGGGAGCAGCTATGAGCAAAAACTGATTGATTCATTCTGTCCTCGGTGTTTCCAGGTCAGTGGCAGTGAAGAAGGTTGCAAGTCAGCTTCAAACCGTTTTTGATAGATTGGGGTGTAGAAATTAGTGAGGTGGAAATGCCCTTAGCTGACTATGCAGCCCAGCAATGGTAATGTGTTAATGCTTGGAGAGTTTGAGTTACTGAACTAAACCTTCAGCTCTAGGTATTTGCAGCAACTATAAGAAAGAGATCTTGCTTTTATTGGCCAATGTCTGTATTCTGCTTCAGGGATTTAAAGTTATGATACCAACTTACACAAGTCTCTCTGTGTGTATTTTTGATATGCAGAAAGACAAGAGATGAAATCTTTTCCTCTAACGGCTTATAGCATCTACTAGACAATCCAACAGTCATCATCCAACATTCACTGTGGCAATGAGGACAGAATTTATATTAACAACAATGTCTGGGTAATGCTAGTGAGCCATGTCTATATGCCAGGAAAACCTGATTTGACTGTACTTGCTGACTTGCAACAGCTCTCCAAGATATAAGGCAAGATCAGTGGCGGGTTGCCCTGGTTTGGACCGGTTTGCAAGAACTGGTAGTAAAACTGGTGGGAGGCCCCGCCCACCGCCCCGGATGTCATCATCGGCGATCTGCGCATCCCATTGTGAACCGGTAGTAAAGGTAAATAGAACCCACCCCTGGGCAAGATGCTTTCCCAACTCTTCAGTAGATGTGTTCTCACATCTGATATGACATCACACTCTGATGATACAGTACTCTGGGTCTTAGACAGTGGTGGGATGCTGCTGGTTTAACAACTGGTTCAGTGATTGTGCACTTTGCGCGCACACGCATGTGCACAGTTTTACAAATACTAACCTGTAGTAACACAGGAGTAACACAGCTGAGGCGCGGCAATCTGCTCTGCCGTGCCAATAAGCTGAGAAGATAAAGGTAAGTAAAGCACACGGGCGGGTGGGAGAGTCGACGTGATCATCGGAACGAACTGGTTCGCTCCCAGCTGATCGTCGGAGGTACCGGTTCGCCCGAAACGGTCTGAAACAGTAGAATCCTAACCCCGGTCTTAGAGCGGTCTTTTCGACTTGAACTCTTCCACAGGAGTTGAGAACCTACTGTAACTCCTAGAATTATTTGCCTAAGCAAGTAGACATTAGGTCAAGGAAGACTATTTTTAAAGTGAAAATGAGATATTATGATTGTCAATGGATATAAATTCTGTAAAGAAGATTCCAACTTGGGACAGGCTAGGGTAAAAAAAAATATATCTCATGCCCTCAAATTGCCCTTGCTTTGTTAACGTCTCTGTGAATTGATATGCCTTACATTTAAATGCTTCTCTAGGAAGGATACTCTCTTTCTGTCATAGAGTGAAATGGACATGGAGATCAAAATGTTATTTTCCCTGCTGGTAGAATATTGTTAAATGTACATACTCTGACTCACTTCTCATAACACAATTCAGTCTGCTGCTAATAAACTAAAATCTACTTACTGGTGCTTCTGGGAGCACAGAAATGCAATGAATGAATTTTTAAAAAATCACCTAGGTGTAAATAGAGTCCACACCTTTCAGGAAAACTTGCTTTTTCAGATTCCATTCCTCCAGCTGCTTTTCTTAGAGGACTAGGTATATAAAGCAGAATAACTACCTGGTAATTGGTCTTTGATTCAGCTACAATAAATCAATTACTACAACAGACTAACCATGTGAATTTAATTTCTTCCTGGGTATGCCTGCTTTTGGTTAAACACAATTGCTCTTTGGCCTGCTATTCCAAGTTAGCAAATGGTGGGACTGGACCAGAAGTGGTATTCAGCAGGTTCTGACAGGTTCTGGAGACCCGGTAGTGGAAATTTTGAGTAGTTCAGAGAACCAGTAAATACCACCTCTGACTGGCCCCAACCCCATCTATTCTCTGCCTCCCGAGTCCCAGCTGATCGGGAGAAAATGGGGATTTTGCAGTAACCTTCCCCTGGAGTGAGGAGGGAATGGAGATTTTACAGTATCTTTCCCCTGCCATGCCCACAAAACAATGCCACACCCACAAAGCCACGCCCACAGAGCCGGTAGTAAAAAATTTTGAATCCCACCACTGGACTGGACATATTGCGAATTGTTGGAAGATAGTAGACCTCAAAATGCCAGTTGCAGGGGGAATATAAGTGGGAGTGTCATTTGTCTCCATCTTTTGCTCAGAAGCACGTTGGAAAAATTTGGTCACTTGGAGAAACAAAATGCTGACTAAGATGAGCCTTGGACACATCCCTCAGAGCTATTCTGATGTTCTTCTGTTTTATGGTGATGAATGCACCAAAGCAACTAATCAGTTGTGCAAATGGTTTCCCCTGAAATGACTTAATAGCAGCAGAGGGCATCAGGATGTGGCATCAAGAGGACTAGTTCTTTGCAAGAAACTTCCTTTTCTGGATGATTCATGGGGACTTGGTTAAGGATACGAGGGTAAAGTTGAGGAGAGGGACATGGATTAGTGAGTGTGCACCTCCTACATCAAAAATCATTGCCCAAGTCTTGAGACTAGCACAACATTATTTCCTGCTCTTTGCAACATGAGTAACTACAAGACCGAAGCTTCTTAAAACAGTTGGCAGTAAAAGAAAAATACATAATAAAATAATATATTAAAAACACATTCAATAAAACTATTCATTAAAAAGATGACAATAAAATTCTGATCATGTGGCAAATCACCACCATGTAAACAAAGCTGAAGAACAGACCATCCATGAGCGGCCACCAGATGACAGTCAGTGGTTTTTGAGTTTCTGGAGAGCAAGATGCTGTTCCAAGGGTCAAGAATGATGCCCTCCCCAGCTCAGACTGAAAAACCAGATGAGCACATAGTAATTACAGGTAGTCAGCAATTGTTCGAAGTTCCAATAGACCTCCCTAGAGCTACTTAGTTTCAAAGTTCAAAGTTCTAACAGTTGTCCCCCCTCCAGTCACATTATTGCAATGGGGTGCTTGGCGGCTGGTCTGCATTCATGGCCATTGGTAGCATCCTGTGGTCACGTGATGGAGATTTACAATGTTTTTTTTGCCAAAAACTGGCATTTACTTTCTATTTCCAGATAAAAACACCCAATAGATAACAATAGGTTCACTTTATCAACTTTCGTTTACTTAACCACTGCATTAACAGAACAGAATAACAGATTTGGAAGGGACCTTGGAGATCTTCTAGTCCAACGCCCTGCTCAGGCAGGATACCCTATCCCAGTGATGGTGAAACTTTTCGGCACTGAATGCCCAAGCTGAAATATGTGTGTGCGCGCACATGTGCACACATGCACTGGAGTGCACATACCAGAATGCGGGAAACCTAAAGACCAACTGGCTAATGCACATGCTGTTATGTAAAATGTCTAACTTGTTTATATCTTGTCTGTATCTCTACCTTCTTACATTCCTGCAAGGGTTAACAATAATACACGTCCCCTCATTTCCATAATCCTACCTGATTCCTGACTCCTCCCCTCGGGTATAAAAAGGTCTCTCTGAGGTAAATCTGTGCTGTTCCAGTTGTGTATCTAAAAGAGAGAAACATAACGTTAAAGGTCTAATGAATAAAGAGGCCTAGGATCTATCCAGGTCTAAAATAAAAGCTTGAAAATAAAATACATTTTGATTAGTGAGTTATTGGGCTAGAACCATCGACTTTAACACATGCGCGTGCCGGCCACCTGGTCTTCGTGTTTCTGGCGCACCGGCCAACTGGTGCCAGAGCGCCGGAAACCCGAAGACTAGCTGGCGATGGCGCGCTTACCCACAGAGAGGGCTCTGCATGCCACCTCTGGCATGCGTGCCATAGATTTGCCATCACGGCCTTATACTATTTCAGACAAATGGCTGTCCAATCTCTTCTTAAAAACTTCCAGTGTTGGAGCATTCACAACTTCTGGAGGCAAGTTGTTCCACTGACTAATTGTTCTCACTGTCAGAAAATTTCTCCTTAGTTCTAGGTTGCTTCTCTCCTTGATTAGTTTCCACCCGTTGTTTCTTATCTTGCCTTCTGGTGCTTTGAACCATAGCATTTGCTTAACAACTGCTGCCAAAAAATGTCACAAAATTTGTTGCGATCAGTGGTCTGTTTAACAACTGGCACAACTTATGACTGTAATTCCAGGCTGAATTATGGTCATAAATCAAGGACTACTCGAACTTACAAGCTTTTTCATCCATGATCAAATGATGAATCAGTGATGTTTTTAGTTTCCCCCTAGCTTGATGAAGATTAATGGGCTGAGCTGCATTGGCTTATGAACCTAGAATTTTGTCCTTAATACTTAACATGTTTTTAAACTGTCAAGCAAGGATGAATTTTTAATGCATGCTCAGGTTTGGGAGAGATAATTTAGCTAATGAAGGAGATCCAGATGTACATATTTCATAAGGGAATTAAATAAGAGGAATATGGATCTGTTTGACTATTTATTAGCTTCGTTCAAGTTAATTAAATTCTCATGGAGAGAAAAAGGAAATTTGATGGTTAGGATATTGCAAAAGATTATTCCAGTTCTGAAACATGAGAAGATTAAAGAAGATTATGAGGATATAAGAAATGTTCAGATAATAAATTCTGCTTGGCTAAAGACAAATGTTACTTACGCCACCAGACTAACCAGCCTGAAGATTTCTCAACAAACATAGCAGCAAGGTGGTGCTCTTGTAATTTGTTAGATGTAGGATTTCCTAAGGATCAACATTCCTTCTTTGCCTTCTTTTTGGCAAGCCTTAGAAAAATCATGAAACTAAACTAGGTATTATATTTATTTTGCAGTTCCAAGCAAACAATTATCCACTATCATCACTTTGATAAAAAGTTAACCATATCATCCCAAAGGTGCTTTTTCAAAAGGCAACTGGACTTTGTTTTTCCTTGAAGACCTTTCATTTCTCATTCAAGAAGCTTCTTCAGCTCTCCAAAGCAGTATATAAGCCTAAGAACTGAAGAAGCTCCTTGGATGAGAAGCGAAACATCTTCAAGGGAAAACAAAATCCAGCTGCCTTTTGAAAAAGCACCTTTGGCTTTTTTAGGCTTGTCATGGGACAAGCATGACCTGGATGACTGAGGATCTCTATAGCTATTTAACCATATCATCTCAATTCACAATCCATCTTGTTCACCTAGATTGGCAATTAAGCTTCTAATAAAAAGCTCCTACAAAAAGCTTCTTATTGAATGTATCCCATTTGAAATCCTGCTTCATCCCAGTAAGGTTTCATTTGTGTTTTCTGTTTAATAAGGAACTTTTGTATTTTACTTACTTTACTGGAAATACATATAGCTTTTAGATGTCCATATAATAGGTAATTAATTATTGGACATGTTCAGAATCATAAAGCAGATGCATTTATATCAGTGTTTTCCAAACTTGGCAACTTTAAGATATGTGAACTTCAGTTCCCAGAATTTCCTTGCTGGGGAATTCTGAGAGTTGGTCCACAGATCTTTGTTTTTACCTGTGTTTGTCGCCCTGAGTCCTTTCGGGAGAAGGGCGGCATATAAATACTTGTAAATGAATGAATGAATGAATGAATGAATGAATGAATAAAGAAATAAAAGAAATAGGCCCACATGGTTTACTCTAGCAACTGGGTTTCTCTTAGGGTTTATTCAACCCCATCTGTTACTACATTCTCAGCCCCAAATCCTAACTCTCATATTCAGTTCTTTATCATCTATTGTACAAGAGAATTGGTCTTGAGAATATCTGGTTGATTAAATATCAATGCTCTTGTCTTAGTACTAGATACAGATAGTCCTTGACTTGTGACCACAATTGGGATCAGAATTTCTGTTGTTGAGCAGAAATTGTTGTTAAGTGAGTCGCGGCCAACCTTTTTTTGTCATAGTTAACACAGAAAGGCTAAGCAACTGTAATTGTTCCGTGAATTATATAGGTGTTAAGCAAATTGGGCTTCCCCTATTGACTTTGTCAAAAGCTGGCTGGGAACATTGCAAATGGTAAAGCAGGACTCTGGAACGCCACAATCATGGTAAATACATTTGCCAAGCACTTGAATTTTGATCATGTGATTGTGGGGATGCTATGGTGGTTATAAACGCAAGAACCTGGTTGAAAGTTACCTTTTTCAATGCTGTTGTAACTCTGAATAGTCGCTAAATGAATGATTTTAAGTTGCAGACTACCTATATAAAACATTTTACAGATTTATATGTGTAATTTTCAAACTTTAATGACCTGGGTCCTATGCTATATGTAAAGTTAGCTGATTTGAATAAAAGTGTATCTTCAGACAACCAACATGGTAGCACAGTAGTTAGAAAGCAGTATTGAAAGCTGACTCTGCCCATAGTCTGGAGTTCAATCCTGACCGGTTCAAGGTTGACTCAGTCTTCCATCCTTTCGAGGTCGGTAAAATGAGGACCCAGATTGTTGGGAGTAATATGCTGACTCTGTAAACCACTTAGAGAGGGCTGTAAAGCACTATGGAGCAGTATATAAGTCTAAGTCCTATTGCTATTGCTGTTGTATGCTAGGAACATACAGAATAGTACCCAATTAATTAACTAATATAGCTATTAAGTACAGCTATTAATTTAACCAGGATCTAAAATGGAATGTGATCGTGTAAAGAGTGTGGTAGCTTATATATAGCATTAAGGTTTTGAAAGTATTCAGGCAGAATTTTCCCACAATTTGTGGAAGAGGGTGGAAGGAAATAAGTCTTTAGAGATAAATAATATTAATAGAAAAATATTTATTAACACAAATATTTTTTCGGTTTGATGTCTATTACAACATTCAAATACATAAACATATTCAAAGTTCTTTATCTTGCACTTTTTTCATAAATAAAATAATTACTAGGAGTGAACATTCATTCCCCAAATAAAATAGTTTAAATATTTTAAAATAATTTCCTGAGATTTAAAGTGCAGTTGCACCTGGAGAATTGCTCGATTAAGCAAGTATGTATGCAATTGTGTTATGCCCTTCAGTTTTCATCTCTTCTAATATGCCGCAGTTGCGTTCACTGTTCTGTTCGCTTTCAAGTATTTCATATAATCTTGGACCCACTGCTCAGAGGGATCGGTACACATCTGTCGTTTTTTCTGTGTGATGAACCTGGAGGGAATAATAAGAATAACAAAAATTATACCTTCCAATTTTATTATCACCCCAATTGCACTGCTTTCCATTGGCTTTTTTAATCACACATTCTGCTTCACCTGAACTCTAATTTCCAAGATTTCCTAACTGTTTTCCCTTAAATTATTCCATGCAGCAATTATGCTAAGCATGGAAGGTAGCATATATGGTTTCAAGCACCTAATCCTCAAACTTTAATCTGGAAAACATGACTTCCTCCCTGAAATACTACAAATTACATAATTTCATTAGGACAACCATCCCAAATTGGGATCCTCAGCTATATTGATTTGACCTCCCAGAATCCCCATGCTTCACCATAATGGTTACTCTGGCCATTCTGATTGCTGAAAGTAGTTACTTCAGGAAAGCACCATATTGATGATGATGATGATGCATTAGAAAATGTAGCAATATTTCTCAGAATTAAAAAAAGACCAAGGTTTGCTATCTCATCAATTTACATAAAGCACTAAACCAGGTATATTTCAGCCATGTTTAAAATAAATCAATCAGTTGGTTTTTCAAAATAAACTAAGCTAACACTGTATGGATTTGTATGTCACTGTATGGATTTCCCTGATGTGCAAACCCTGTGAATGTATTAATATAGATCAATGCAAGAAATGTCTTGTTATATCTGTTTTATTACTGACCACTGGATAATACTGTCTTATATCTCTTTTTAATACTCTTCCTGCCCTTACCAAAATAGTAGGAACTATATTCTATACATCCAGTAAAATGTATGGTTATTTAGAAAAGCTTATGTGAAAATTAATTTCCTAATATTGTTTCTAAGTTGTGGGATGTACTTTCTTTTCATTTTCAGGAAAAAAAGTTAAAAAACACCCTCTTGAGCTACGTTTTTAGCTTCTGTGAATAACACTTTGTTTTATTTATTGCTTTTAATTGATTTAAATTTGTTTTAGATGCTTAGCCCTTTATTGGCTTATGGGCAAAAAAAATGGGGGTTGGTTATCGCAGTATATGCACATAATAACTTGATAATAAGACTTCATTGTTTTTGTTGCAAGACCGTAATAGAGCTACTCCCTTTCTTTCTCCTTTTTCATATTGTAAAATATTAGTGAGCTCTATATATCAGCTCTTTGCCTCTAAATCTCAATGATCAAATTTCAGGAGAATTTGGAAGTCACCTGCAGCATATGGATTATGTTAATTATCCTTGCTCTAGTAGGTACATTTACAAAGAAGTAGTGAGGATGCTTTAGCCCATACACACTATACCTGCTCTATGCCTGACAGCTGAAATTGCTGTGGAATTGATACTTACACAACAGCTGGCTGAGAGCATTGGCCATTTGTTTCATAGAAATCAATCACAAGATTACGTGGAATCTTCTTTTTTGAATATTTGAAGCAGCAGGAGATTGGGGGATAAGATGCTATGGGAGGAAATGAAAACACAAGTAAGTGGAAGAACAATTTTTGATTTCTGCAATAAAAGACAATAAGGCTTGTACTTGTCAAGAACTCGTTTGTTTGGGTTTGTTTGTTTTTTACTCTGGAATCCTGGGACTCCAGAATAAATGTAAGAAGAGGGCTAATTATTCAGCAATGATGGAAGAGACACTCTGCATCAAGGCTTCCAAAGGTTTTTTTCCCCCTTTCCTTACATAAACAAGCTTATCAGAAAGTCTTCAAGGTCTGGTCAGAAGCCCTTTTCTTCAACACCATGGTAACTTCCAACAATCATTGAATGAATGGTAATTACTTGAAGACAGGTTTTCCTGAACTCCTCCTTTGATCAATAGTTCCAAAGAGCTGCAATCACCCTTTGATCATTAAAGTGGGGGGGGGGGAGGAAATCAGTGGGCCTGTTTTGACAAAGAGGTTCTCATACAACTTTCCCTTTCTTAGAGGCGGGGAGAAGCTGTGGTTTTTAAAGAGAAGGAAAAGTGGTTTGGGCCTTGAGTCTTTCAAGAAAAGACTGGACTGCCATTTGTGAGAAATGGTGTAGGGTCTCCTGCCTGTTGGAGACCCTTGGACTAGATGACCTATAAAGTCCCTTCCAACTCTGCTAATCTGTTAAACGGCTCCCCGCCCACTCAAGGTTTTCTCTTCCACCCTGTCACCTCGGGCTCAACAGGAAAGCGACAGACCCCTTCTTCATCCCTTTATTCCCACCCCCTCCTCCCTTTTTTCCCAGACTTGCCCAGACTGACCTAGAATCGAAGAACTCAGCACCAGAACCAGCAGGGCCAGAGAGCCGGCAGTCTGAGTGGAAGCGCGCATGGTGGCCGAAGGTATATAGGAGAAGCGAGGTTGGCTGCTGAGAGATCCTGGAAAGCGTGTGAAGGTCTCCATGGTCCCCTTGGCTTATATGGTGGTTTCTAAGAGGGCGGAGAGAAGGTCGGGAATTCCAAAAATGAGCTCACTTCGAAAACTCCACCTTATTCAGCAAAGGGGCGGGGCTGAGGATTTGATGAGACAAATCTGCCGACCGTCGCCAGTCCGTACTTGCGCAATCCTGGGAAAGCGTCGCTCTCCCCTTCACTCGTGGAGCGGGGGGGGGGGGAGCGCAGGGGGCAGCGGCTTCTCTTCGTTTTGCATTCCACCTGAGCAATCCCGTGCGTGCACGTTCTCGGAGGGGATTTTGGGGTGGGCATTGCTGGGACTGGGGGGAAGGCCAGGAGAGAATTTAAATGTGCCGGGGGGTAGAGGGGTGGGATGCTATCTGATGAGATCGCGCATCTTTGGCTTTTTTAGGCTTGTCATGGGACAAGCATGACCTGGATGACTGAGGATCTCTATAGCTATTTAACCATATCATCTCAATTCACAATCCATCTTGTTCACCTAGATTGGCAATTAAGCTTCTAATAAAAAGCTCCTACAAAAAGCTTCTTATTGAATGTCTCCCATTTGAAATCCTGCTTCATCCCAGTAAGGTTTCATTTGTTTTTTCTGTTTAATAAGGAACTTTTGTATTTTACTTACTTTACTGGAAATATATATAGCTTTTAGATGTCCATATAATAGGCAATTAATTATTGGACATGTTCAGAATCATAAAGCAGATGCATTTATATCAGTGTTTTCCAAACTTGGCAACTTTAAGATATGTGAACTTCAGTTCCCAGAATTTCCTTGCTGGGGAATTCTGAGAGTTGGTCCACAGATCTTAAAGTTACCAAGTTTGAAAAATCCTGATGTATACAAAATGCAAAGCTGAGCTTTAAACTTGTTAATGTGTGTATGCATGTGTATCTTAGATTTACAGCAAATCTCAATTGTTTATTTATGGTTTGGTGTTTTATTCAGCCAATAAAATAGATTAATTCAATTGCCAGATTAAATGTGTGTTTCTTTGTCACATCAATCTTAGATGTAACTAGTGTCATCACTTAAGCCATGGGTGTCAAACTCACTGTGTCACATCGTCATCACGTGACTTTTGCGATGTTTTTCCCATTCATGGAGCTGGGGTGGGTATGACCTGCATGTGACACATCCAGCCAGTGGGACCCCAGATTGACATCCCTGATTTAAGCGATCTTAACTATTCTTCTTAACCTATTGCCTGCCAGGTATCTTCCAAAAACTTACTCAAAACCTTTCTACCATAGCTTGGAATTTAAGGAGTTGCAATCCCAAAATTTCTGGAAAGTAATTCTTTACAACTTGCTACAAGTTGTTTTCAGATAATAAATATAGTATTGAAGATGATATCTGTTTTGTAGTAATTAAGTTAAGACTTTGCTTGAGCATCTTTAACTTACCTTTCCTTGATATGCAAATTTTAGTGGTGGAAGTTGAGCAGTGAAATTCTTGCTCCTTTTCTCATTATATGTCACACCTATTTAACATCTACATGAACCTCCTGAGAAAGTTCGTCCTTGGTTCAGGGTGAAGTGTCATCAACATGCTGATAGGTTATATGTATAGTTCCCAAATGGGCTGATTTAGATTCTTGGGTGTTATTATTTATTATCATTTGATCTTAACTGGTTTTAATTGGGTTTTTATTGTATGTTTTTATCTGCTTATTTGTTTTTACCTGTGTTCGTCGCCCTGAGTCCTTTCGGGAGAAGGGCGGCATATAAATACTTGTAAATAAATGAATGAATGAATGAATGAATGAATAAAGAAATAAAAGAAATAGGCCCACATGGTTTACTCTAGCAACTGGGTTTCTCTTAGGGTTTATTCAACCCCATCTGTTACTACATTCTCAGCCCCAAATTCTAACTCTCATATTCAGTTCTTTATCATCTATTGTACAAGAGAATTGGTCTTGAGAATATCTGGTTGATTAAATATCAATGCTCTTGTCTTAGTACTAGATACAGATAGTCCTTGACTTGTGACCACAATTGGGATCAGAATTTCTGTTGTTGAGCAGAAATTGTTATTAAGTGAGTCACGGCCAACCTTTTTTTGTCATGGTTAACACAGAAAGGCTAAGCAACTGTAATTGTTCCGTGAATTATACAGGTGTTAAGCAAATTGGGCTTCCCCTATTGACTTTGTCAGAAGCTGGCTGGGAAGATTGCAAATGGTAAAACAGGACTCTGGAATGCCACAATCATGGTAAATACATTTGCCAAGCACTTGAATTTTGATCATGTGATTGTGGGGATGCTATGGTGGTTATAAACGCAAGAACCTGGTTGAAAGTTACCTTTTTCAATGCTGTTGTTACTCTGAATAGTCGCTAAATGAATGATTTTAAGTTGCAGACTACCTATATAAAACATTTTACAGATTTATATGTGTAATTTTCAAACTTTAATGACCTAGGTCATATGCTATATGTAAAGTTAGCTGATTTGAATAAAAGTGTATCTTCAGACAACCAACATGGTAGCACAGTAGTTAGAAAGCAGTATTGAAAGCTGACTCTGCCCATAGTCTGGAGTTCAATCCTGACCGGTTCAAGGTTGACTCAGCCTTCCATCCTTTCGAGGTTGGTAAAATGAGGACCCAGATTGTTGAGAGTAATATGCTGACTCTGTAAACCACTTAGAGAGGGCTGTAAAGCACTATGGAGCAGTATATAAGTCTAAGTCCTATTGCTATTGCTGTTGTATGCTAGGAACATACAGAATAGTACCCAATTAATTAACTAATATAGCTATTAAGTACAGCTATTAATTTAACCAGGATCTAAAATGGAATGTGATCATGTAAAGAGTGTGGTAGCTTATATATAGCATTAAGGTTTTGAAAGTATTCAGGCAGAATTTTCCCACAATTTGTGGAAGAGGGTGGAAGGAAATAAGTCTTTAGAGATAAATAATATTAATAGAAAAATATTTATTAACACAAATATTTTTTCGGTTTGATGTCTATTACAACATTCAAATACATAAACATATTCAAAGTTCTTTATCTTGCACTTTTTTCATAAATAAAATAATTACTAGGAGTGAACATTCATTCCCCAAATAAAATAGTTTAAATATTTTAAAATAATTTCCTGAGATTTAAAGTGCAGTTGCACCTGGAGAATTGCTCGATTAAGCAAGTATGTATGCAATTGTGTTATGCCCTTCAGTTTTCATCTCTTCTAATATGCCGCAGTTGCGTTCACTGTTCTGTTCGCTTTCAAGTATTTCATATAATCTTGGACCCACTGCTCAGAGGGATCGGTACACATCTGTCGTTTTTTCTGTGTGATGAACCTGGAGGGAATAATAAGAATAACAAAAATTATACCTTCCAATTTTATTATCACCCCAATTGCACTGCTTTCCATTGGCTTTTTTTATCACACATTCTGCTTCACCTGAACTCTAATTTCCAAGATTTCCTAACTGTTTTCCCTTAAATTATTCCACGCAGCAATTATGCTAAGCATGGAAGGTAGCATATATGGTTTCAAGCACCTAATCCTCAAACTTTAATCTGGAAAACATGACTTCCTCCCTGAAATACTACAAATTACATAATTTCATTAGGACAACCATCCCAAATTGGGATCCTCAGCTATATTGATTTGACCTCCCAGAATCCCCATGCTTCACCATAATGGTTACTCTGGCCATTCTGATTGCTGAAAGTAGTTACTTCAGGAAAGCACCATATTGATGATGATGATGATGCATTAGAAAATGTAGCAATATTTCTCAGAATTAAAAAAAGACCAAGGTTTGCTATCTCATCAATTTACATAAAGCACTAAACCAGGTATATTTCAGCCATGTTTAAAATAAATCAATCAGTTGGTTTTTCAAAATAAACTAAGCTAACACTGTATGGATTTGTATGTCACTGTATGGATTTCCCTGATGTGCAAACCCTGTGAATGTATTAATATAGATCAATGCAAGAAATGTCTTGTTATATCTGTTTTATTACTGACCACTGGATAATACTGTCTTATATCTCTTTTTAATACTCTTCCTGCCCTTACCAAAATAGTAGGAACTATATTCCATACATCCAGTAAAATGTATGGTTATTTAGAAAAGCTTATGTGAAAATTAATTTCCTAATATTGTTTCTAAGTTGTGGGATGTACTTTCTTTTCATTTTCAGGAAAAAAAGTTAAAAAACACCCTCTTGAGCTACGTTTTTAGCTTCTGTGAATAACACTTTGTTTTATTTATTGCTTTTAATTGATTTAAATTTGTTTTAGATGCTTAGCCCTTTATTGGCTTATGGGCAAAAAAAATGGGGGTTGGTTATCGCAGTATATGCACATAATAACTTGATAATAAGACTTCATTGTTTTTGTTGCAAGACCGTAATAGAGCTACTCCCTTTCTTTCTCCTTTTTCATATTGTAAAATATTAGTGAGCAATATTTATTTTATTTATTTATTTAATTTAAATTTGTATACCGCCCTTCTCCTAGTGGACTCAGGGCGGTGCACAGCCAAGTAAAAAACATCCAACAAAAAAATTTAAAAATTTAAAAGAATTATACCCTTTGGCCAAAAATTTAAGAACCTTACGACCCATTAAACCCATTAAACAATTAAAAATCTAATATCTCAAAAACGGGGGGGGGGGGGTTGGTGTTCACGCCAGCCCTGCTTGATGGAAGAGAAGTTTTTAGGGCACGGCGAAAAGCCCGGAGATCTGATATTCTCCGTATCTCCGGGGGCAAATTGTTCCAGAGGGCAGGTAATGCCACAGAGAAGGCCCTCCCCCTGGGGGTCGCCAGCCGACACTGCCTAGCTGACGGCACCCTGAGGAGTCCCTCTCTGTGGGAGCGTACTGGCCGGTGGGAGGCTATTGGCGGCAGAAGGCGGTCCCGCAAATACCCAGGTCCGATGCCATGGAGCACTTTAAAGGTGGTAACCAGTACCTTGAAGCGTACCCGGAAGTCCACTGGGAGCCAATGCAGCTCATGCAGGAGAGGTGTCACATATATCAGCTCTTTGCCTCTAAATGTCAATGATCAAATTTCAGGAGAATTTGGAAATCACCTGCAGCATATGGATTATGTTAATTATCCTTGCTCTAGTAGGTACATTTACAAAGAAATAGTGATGATGCTTTAGCCCGTACACGCTATACCTGCTCTATGCACGACAGCTGAAATTGCTGTGGAATTGATACTTACACAACAGCTGGCTGAGAGCATGTGCCTTCTGTTTCATAGAAATCAATCACAAGATTACGTGGAATCATGTTTTTTGAATAGCTGAAGCAGCAGATGAGCGGGGGATAAGATGCTATGGGAGGAACTGAAAACACAAGTAAGTGGAAGAACAATTTTTGATTTCTGCAATAAAAGACAATAAGGCTTGTACTTGTCAAGAATTCGTTTGTTTGGGTTTTTTTTTTTTTACTCTGGAATCCTGGGACTCCAGAATAAATGTAAGAGGAGGGCTAATTATTCAGCAATGATGGAAGAGACACTCTGCATCAAGGCTTCCAAAGGTTTTTTCCCCCTTTCCTTACATAAACAAGCTTATCAGAAAGTCTTCAAGGTCTGGTCAGAAGCCCTTTCCTTCAACACCATGGTAAGTTCCAACAATCATTGAATGAATGGTAATTACTTGAAGACAGGTTTTCCTGAACTCCTCCTTTGATCAATAGTTCCAAAGAGCTGCAATCACCATTTCATCATTAAACAGGAGGGGAAGGAAATCAGTGGGCCTGTTTCAGGGGTGGGTTCTAAATTTTTTTACTACCGGTTCTATGGGCGTGGCTTATTTTGTGGGTGTGGCTTGGAGGTCATGTGACTAGGTGGGCACGGCTAGCTGGTCAATCATTTCTGGAAGGTCCTCGCACTTACGACCAGTCATCACACTTACGACCCGACTCATTTGTTTGCTTTTAACACTGATCAGCTGTAGGACGGCCCTTTGAAGCCCGGCAGCAAGAGTTTAGTTTTTTCCCCTCTAGTCATCAGCTGGGACTCAGGAGGCAGCAATAGATTGGGGGTGGGACCAAATAAAAGGTAAGAATAACGTGGGTGGGTAGGTGGGGGAGAACCGGTTCGGTGACGTCATATTATCACTGCTACCGGCTTGGCCGAACCGGACCAAACCGGGAGGAACCCACCACTGGCCTGTTTTGACAAAGAGGTTCTCAAACAACTTTCCCTTTCTTAGAGGCGGGGAGAAGCTGTGGTTTTTAAAGAGAAGGAAAAGTGGTTTGGGCCTTGAGTCTTTCAAGAAAAGACTGGACTGCCATTTGTGAGAAATGGTGTAGGGTCTCCTGCCTGTTGGAGACCCTTGGACTAGATGACCTATAAAGTCCCTTCTGACTCTCCTAATCTGTTAAACGGCTCCCCGCCCATTCAAGGTTTTCTCTTCCACCCTGTCACCTCGGGCTCAACAGGAAAGCGACAGACCCCTTCTTCATCCCTTTATTCCCACCCCCTCCTCCCTTTTTCCCCAGACTTTCCCAGGCAGACCTAAAATCGAAGAACTCAGCATCAGAACCAGCAGGGCCAGAGAGCCGGCAGTCTGAGTGGAAGCGCGCATGGTGGCCGAAGGTATATAGGAGAAGCGAAGTTGACTGCTGAGAGATCCTGGAAAGCGTGTGAAGGTCTCCATGGTCCCCTTGGCTTATATGGTGGTTTCCGAGAATGAGCTCACTTCGAAAACTCCACCTTATTCAGCAAAGGGGCGGGGCTGAGGATTTGATGAGACAAATCTGCCGACCGTCGCCAGTCCGTGCTCGCGTCTCGTGCAATCCTGGGAAAGCGTCGCTCTCCCCTTCACGCGTGAAGGGGGTGGGGGCGGCGCAGCGGCTTCTCTTCGTTTTGCATTCCAGGTTGAGCAATCCCGTGCGTGCACGTTCTCGGAGGGGATTTTGGGGTGGGCATTGCTGGGACTGGGGGGAAGGTCGGGGGAGAATTTAAATGTGTCGGGGGGGGGTTGCTATCTGATGAGATCGCGCACTTGTCTGAAATGGTATATAGCAGGGATCTCCAACCTTGGCAATTTTAAGACTTGTGGATGTCAACCCCCAGAGTTCCTCAGCCAGCTCTGCTTCAACTGGGAGTTGAAGTCCACAAGTCTTAAAGTTGCCAGGGTTGGAGATCCCTGCTATATAGGGTCTCCTGCTTGAATACGGGGCTGGATTAGAAGACCCTCTTCAAAATATTCTATTCTATTCTATTCTATTCTATTCTATTCTATTCTATTCTATTCTATTCTATTCTATTCTATTCTATTCTATTCTATTCTATTCTACTCTACTCTACTCTACTCTACTCTACTCTACTCCTATTCCATATTCCATATTCCACCCTACCCTATCCTACCCTACCCTACCCATCCCATTACAAATCTCTCCTTCTCTTTGGCTGCATTCGCACATCACAGACTTAAATTCTGATTCGCAAAATGCAGTTATTGTGCTGATGTAACATACTGTGCTCAAACAAACAAGCCATAAATAAATCCAAAACCCAATGTTTAACGGAATATCCTGATGCACGCTATATGCCACATGATCTCAGGCCTGAACATAGCAGGTTTAAGTCAGTCATTCTGGTATTCCTCCCTTGTTAACAGGAGATTGTTTAGGCATTGCCTCCAGGTAGGTAAGATCACTTCAACCTACTTGGAGAAAATCAAGTGATGTGGCAATATGGGACTTTGATGTGAGTGCAAGGAAAGTTTGGCAGCACTTCAACACCGCAGGTGTCTTGTTTCCTTTACACAAGGTGTAGTTGCTTTCTGGTTAAATGTGTAGCATGTGTTTAATAAAGAAGATTCAGCATAGTCAAGACAGAACATGGCAGTGAGAATGCCGATAAAGGATCTGGCACTGGCTGCTTCTTTGTTTCCTAGTCCATACTTTTCTAAACCTCCACTTTATTTGGTTCATTTTGGATCCTGCATGCCACTTCAATCCTTACAGTTTGCTTATGGTTCGCTAGACTAAGCAGTAATTTGTGACTAGAGACTGGATCCAGGCAATTGTCAACGCTTCGTTGAGAGAGGGGAACTTCCCCGCCTCTCTTAAGGAGGCGGTGGTTCGACCTCTCCTCAAGAAGCCTTCCCTGGATCCAGACTCACTTAATAACTGTCGTTCCGTCTCCAACCTTCGCTTCATCGTGAAGGTTGTTGAGACTGTAGTGGTGCAACAGGTCTCACAATTCCTGGATGAAACGGAATACCTTGACCCATACCAATTGGGCTTCCGACACGGACACAGCATGGAAACGGCATCTGGTGAATGATCTCTGGCGGGCTCAGGATGGTGGTTGTTCCTCCATCCTAGTCCTACTTGACCTCTCAGCAGCTTTTGATACCATCGACCATTGCATCCTAGTGCAGCGACTTGTGGGGTTGGGGGTGGGAGGCACTGTTTTACAGTGGTTCTCCTCCTACCTCTCGGGTCGCTTTCAGTTTGTATAGGCGGGAGGGCAGATATCCACCCCGAGGCCCCTAAATTGTGGGGTGCCTCAGGGGTCGGTTCTCTCCCCCCTACTCTTTAACATCTATATGAAGCCACTGGGTGAGATCATTCGTGGCTTTGGGGTGAGATATCATCAATATGCTAATGATACCCAATTATACATCACCCCAGACCACCCCAGAGATGCCCTTTCCGTGATGTCCCGTTGCCTGGAGGCGGTACGGGCCTGGATGGGCAGAAACAGACTCAAACTCAATCCCTCTAAGACTGAGTGGCTGTGGATGCCGGCATCTCGGGTTTCAGAGGCTCCATCACTTTTGATAGATGGGGAAAAACTTGCACCTGTTGATAGGGCTCGCAACTTGGGTGTCCTCCTGGATGCTCGGCTATCCCTAGAAGACCATCTAACGGCCGTGACCAGGGGGGCCTTCACACAGGTTCACCTGGTGCGCCAGTTGCGCCTTTTCCTGGACTGAGATGACCTTCGCACAGTCACTCATGCCCTGGTTACTTCCCGCTTGGATTACTGCAATTCCCTCTACATGGGCCTGCCCCTGAGATGCACCCGGAGACTCCAGGTGATCCAGAATGCAGCTGCACAGGTTGTTATGGGAGCCCCTCGTTATTCCCATATAACACCCCTCCTGCGTGAGCTGCACTGGTTACCAATGGTTCTCCGGGTCCGCTTCAAGGTGCTAGTCCTCACCTATAAGGCCCTTCATGACTTAGGTCTGGGATATTTGCAGGACCTTCTCCTGCCTGCCTCTCACCATCCTGTTTGCTCACATAGGGCCGCTCTCCTCAGGGTTCCGACGGTGAGCCAATGTCGTCTTGCTGTGCCCAGGGGTAGGGCGTTCTCTGTGGGTGCTCCCATCCTCTGGAATGAATTACCTACCGAGCTCCGGATGGCTCCTGATCTCAGTTCCTTCCGTCGGGACCTGAAGACTTGGCTGTTCAAACAAATAGGCTGACTCTGAATCTGGGTTTTATTATTTACTATTAATTAGTTATTTGGTTTAAAATGGGATTTTATTGTACTTGTTTCTTAACTTGTGTTCGCCGCCCTGAGTCCTTCGGGAGAATGGCGGCATATAAATACATATAATAAATAAATAAATAAATTTCCCCTATTTCATTTTGCTAAGACACCAATCTATTCTTTTTCTGAACACTACAGAAAAATTATCTCAAAATGTTGCAATCTCATTTGGAAAACGGAAACCCATGCCTTCATTTAGTCATACAATTCATAAGATTCTTTAAGTCAGCAAGTCAAACTCCAAATTACCTAGAATCAGAAATCATCTATAGCATCTCTTTAAGTATCACACTCTATTATAAAGGATAAGTTTTGGTGAACTACAGCTCACTTCCATTGTTGCTACCAGTGTCTTGCTGGTTTTTGACTAACTTGGACTAATATGGCTCTCTTTCTACAAGGTCCCTTAGTCAAGGTACCCAATTACCCCTGTCATAAGGGATTATGCATTATGAGTCCAAAATATCTAACTTCATTATTCCAATGAGAATCTGTTTTTATTCATCTTGTATCAAACTGTTTGTTGTTCTTGGTGTCCAAGGTACTGTCAACAATTTCCTCCAGTGTAAAGGGATTGATTTTTCTTTGCTCAGTCTTTCTGATGGTCCAGCTTTCACAGCCATGTGTTGTAACAGGGAAGACCTTGGCCTTGGTGGTAGTGTGATGTCTCTGCATCTTCGTGGAGTTTTGAGCCCAGGGAAATAGAGCCTATTATCAGTTTCTACTATTTCCCTTATTTGCATTATGGTGGCACTAGCAATCAATATATTTTAGGATGTTTCATTTTGAGCAACAGGTTGGCTTTTGCACATTTGTCTTTTCTTCTGAAAGAAATTTCTTCATTCTTCCTCACTTCTATCTACCCAAATTGTTTCTTCTGTCTCCCTATCATATCTGGTGATATATCCTATATATAATTTAAATAGATTGGGACAATATGCAGTCTTGGCATCCTCCTTGCCCATTTTTGAACCCAATAGTACTTTCATATTCCATTCTAAATGTTGGTAGCTAATCAGTGTTATTTCCAGCAAAAATTGTCCTTGTATTCCCAGGCAAAACATTTAGTGCCCCTCTTCCTTTACATCCAGTCTAAAGCATCCTTTCCTTTGAATACACAACTTTATTTTCTCGGCCCTGACACATTTTATTTATATTTTTCCCCATACACATACCCAGCTTCTTCTATTGTCTCCCCTATATATCATATACATGTGGGGAATTCCTGGCCTTTTTTTATTAGCATTACCAGATCTGGATCACAAAAACTCTGGACATATTTTTTTCCTTCTATTGGCTGCTATCTAGTGGTTGCACAGAATACAGAATACAGCCTGTATCTCTAGCAGTTCTCCCATTTTTCATAATTAAATGGGAGACTTGGGGTGTGAGGAGGGGAAGGTCAAGGTTAGCATATACCCAAATATTGGCCATATGCTGCCATGGCATGGGTCCTCCTCAGAGGTGGTATTCAGCAGGTTCTGATCAGTTCTGGAGCAGAAATTTTGAGTAGTTTGGAGAACCGGTAAATACCATCTCTGACTGGCCCCACCCCCATCTATTCCCTGCCTCCCGAGTCCCAGCTGATCAGGAGGAAGTTGGGATTTTGCAGTAACCTTCACCTGGAGTGGGGTGGGAATGGACATATTACAGTATCCTTCCCCTGCCACGCCCACCAAGCCACGCCCACAAAACCAGTAGTAAAAATTTTTGAATCCCACCACTGGTCCTCTCCTCCAGTCAGTGGACACTGCTCTGAGTTTCAAGAGAGAATAGACAGCTGTTTCCATAACGGCATCTACCTATCCAGTGCCTGTCCTGTAGTTCAGCAAGCACTGTTAAGACATTATGTGGACTGCAAATACACACTGGTGTACACATATACAGGAAGACTGACAAATCTGTTCTTAAATATGAGTCCAACTATCTGTCAAAAGATTGAAAGAGCTGTCTGGAAAAGAAAAAGTTGGGGAAGGAATGTGTCCCAAACAATTCCTTTCCAGGTTTTCTACTGCTTTGCACAAGAATAGATCCTGTGTGACCTTTTTTATACTGACTTTATAACTTGGGGATGGAATGGGGGAATGAGGCTGGCTACTCCATTGCCAGTTTGAATTCCCAGTGGCCTATTTTTGCCAGCACCAGCATTCCCTTGCAGAATCTGGCCAGGGCAGAAGCATTTGCTTGTGGAGGCAATCTTCTCCTTATATTTGCTGGTTGAACAATCTTCTATCTATGAAGACCTGCCTGTAAGGAAAAGGATGGTTTGGCTCTTTAAAAATAGGGAAGAGATTTGCCCAGGTTACATCCCAAATGAATGTACTATAGATTTTTTTTGCTTTTTCTGATGAGAAAAAAATTTGTGTGCTTGTAGTTCTTACTAACTTCATTGCATTGATGATGGGAGGCACTGCTATTTGGATTACTCCAGCAATATCCTCCGAGGGCTACTTTCAGGCTGAGCCAGCCATGGCCTCTTCACTGCCAGGATATTTCCTTGAATTTCTCAATTTAGGTAGATGGAAATTGAGTTTAAAATTAGATGACTTTTCAGGCTGAGGGACAGGTCACAGACATAGTGGAGGAATCCACACTTGGAATACTGCATTCAGTTTTGGTTGCCACGATGTAAAAAAGATGTGGAGACTCTAGAAAGAGTGCAGAGTAGAGCAACAAAGATGATTAGCGGACTGGAGGCTAAAACATATGAAGAACGGTTGCAGGAACTGGGTATGTCTAGTTTGATGAAGAGAAGGACTAGGGGAGATATGATAGCAGTGTTCCAATATCTCAGGGGCTGCCCCAAAGAAGAGGGAGTCAAGCTATTCTCCAAAAGCACCTGAGGGCAGGACAAGAAGCAATGGGTGGAAACTAATCAAGGAGAGAAGCAATTTAGAACTAAGGAGAAATTTCCTGACAGTTAGAACAATTAATCAGTGGAACAACTTGCCTCAAGAAGCTGTGAATGCTCCAACACTGGAAGTTTTTAAGAAGATGTTGGATAACCATTTGTCTGAAGTGGTGTAGTGTTTCCTGCCTAAGCAGGGGGTTGGACTAGAACAGTGTTTCCCAAACTTGACCCTTTGAAGATGTATGGACTTCAACTCCCAGAATTCCTCAACCAGGCATACTGGCTGGGGAATTCTGGGAGTTCAAGTCTTAAAATAACCAAGTTTGGGAAACACTGGACTAGAAGACCTCCAAGGTCCCGTCCAACTCTGTTATTCTATTCTTCTATTCTAATCCAGTTGAAGCAAGAGGAAGATCACCCTATGGTCCTCACAATCCCTTCATTGCTTAGGTGACTATAATCAGGCTATTTCCAAACAAGGATCTAGTAATCTATTTCCAGACAAGGGTCTAGTAATCGTCCTTATAAAGAACAACAAAAGCCTGGCATGTCATAAGAGTAGAGAAAGTTTAATACCTGATTACACATTGCAGAGTCTTCTTTAGTATGATTTCCACTCTTTGGAACAATTTTTAAAACATATTCCAGATGAGTCTTTTACTGCAAAATAGTCTTGTCTCTTTTGTGGAATTGTATAGTGATTAGATTTTCCTTGATTTTTATTGGTATATGCATTGAAGAGGAAAAGACAAACTTTTTTTTTTGATTGGTAGCACTTGAAACTGTTATTCTGGCTGCCCTCCAAATTTCTAGTGACTGCCTTGGGAATTTCCCATCCGTTCAATAAAGGAGAAAACACAAACCCCTATCATTTTACCTACTTTGTATACAGTATTATTTTTGCCAATGAAGCAGAAATACATTTGAACCCCTTTAGGGTTGTTATCCTTCTGAAAATAAGAGTTAAAGAAAAGGGAACTGAATACCTGAATTTGGTAGTGGACAATCGAATAATATAAAGGTTGAGAACAATTTCTCAAGAGCAGAAAATCCTGAAACAAAAATGATCCCACACCAAGTGCTGATTTTAAAAGATCAGGAAGGCATACAGCCAAATCAGGATTTTTTTTTTAAACCCATTTTCTCCTAGTGCTATACTTTTGAAAATCTGGAGGGTGCTCTTTCTCATTTTGCTATTGGTCTACAGTGTTCACCTCTTGTCTTGATCCAACGTTGGTAGCAACTGATTTGAACATATGACCAAAATTCTGGGATGCGGATGGGGTGGGGACTGGGGACGGACACAGCCAGCTGCCACTGTTTGTTTCTTTTGGCTGTAATGTACACCACATACTTAACTGCTGGCACAACATACCAGTATTAAGTTTGGTTAATGATACGGTTTATTGTACCAAGTGGGTGAACCTAATCTATTTGGGATTTTGTTAGATTGTGATTTACATACTGTACCAAATCAGAAAACGAGTTAGAGTCAGTAACTATATTATATAAATGTATTGCATGTAGTCCTTGACTTACAACCATATGTTTAGTGACTGTTCAAAGTTGCAGCGGCACTGGAAAAAAATTACTTATGACCACTTTTCACACTTATGACTGTTACAGCATCCTCATGGTCATGTGATCAAAACTCAAATGCTTGGCAACTGATTCATATTTATGATGGTTGCAGCATCCTGGAATCATGTGATCCCTTTTTGCAACTTTCTGACACACAGTCAATGGGGAAGCCAGATTCACTTAACAACTCTGTTACTAATTTAACAACTGCAGTGATTTCTTAACAATTGTCGCAAGTAATATCGTAATATGAGGCAAAACTTACTTAACAACTCTCTTGCTTAGCAACAGTAATCTGGGGCTCAGACTGTGGTCCTAAATCAAGGACTACCTGCATATGCTCAGAGGTGGCAGGGAGTAAACAAAACAAAACAAAACAAAACAAAACAAAACAAAACAAAACAAAACAAAACAAAACAAAACAAAACTGATGATAAAACTGGTAGGTAAAAATGGTATAGGGTTTCCTGCCTGAGCAAGGGGTTGGACTAGAAGACCTCCAAGGTCCCTTCCAACTCTGTTATTTTGTTATTCTGGCATCTGTTGAAGCCAACATCTTTTTTCACCATTTCTCCCACCAGCAAGTAGCCCAGAACATTCTATAATTATATAATATGCGTCTACATTTTGTTAGAAAGGTTAAATATAACTTTTAAAACATAGATCCCCCACCATTAAGGTTGGGTGGGCTCCCAGACTCTGACTAACGTTCTGCAGCTTGGAGTATTGATATCACAATTCCCAGGATTCCCGCCTGCGTTTTCTGCAGAATTATGGGGAGGAGGGGAGTGAGTTTCCAAAACATCTGGAGGAGAGCAGACTGGGAGAAAAGCTGGTGGGAGTACCGGGAAGAAGCGATCTTTAATTTCCCGGAATTCCGGAAGGAACAATGGGCCAACTTCTATAGAAGGATTACAGAAGGGATGGCATTCCTTATTAAGAGGCCTCTGCGTCCCTTGGGACGGCGGGGCTGTCAGAAAGCCGGGTCTGTGTGAATCACCCCCCGGCATGGGCGCATTTTGCTCCGCCGTGGCTTTCCAGGCGCCTTTCTGTTTGTTCACCAAACGCCGATTAGCGCGGTTGAGTCAGCAAGGCACGGGATCGGCGGCCAAGGAAACGAGTCGGGGAAATGAGGAAGAAAAGAAAGTTGAGATACTGGGCGATTTGTAATCCACAACGAGGAAAGGCTTCGCTGCCAGCAGAGGAAACCTCTCCAGGGGATTTCGCGCTGCTTCTGGGACTTGAAAGGCGTATGGCGCCAATGTGTTACGATTTGATTAATCGCGTTTGCTTGTTCCTCGATTACACCTTCTCTTCTAAGAAAAAGGAGACGGCGAAATTGCCTCCCCCCCCTCCACCCCCGTTGTGTGTGTGGAGTGTTTCTCAGCGATCCTCAGGGTCGCAAACTTTTCCCTCAGGGCGTCTGTTCTGTGGGCCTTTTTACTGCGCGCTGCCTCTTTAGCAAGTCCCTTCGCGGACGTCGACGCATGCTACGTAAATGTCGCCTGTTCATAAGCGGATTGAGTATTAATAGTGACTTTATTATTTTCGTGCAGAAAATGAGTGCTAGCGTTGAGCTTCCGGTCCTCTCATTTTTTGGTCAGAAACTGGGAAGGGAATCTGCGCAACGCAACGCAGACAAGGAGGGAGAAAAACGTAATTTACCATCTTTCAACAGTGTCAGAAGATAGGATATTTAAGTGCGCCAATATGAGAGCAACTTGGAGAGTGCAAATATAACACACACACACAGTAATAGGTAATAGGAAGTCAGCAGATTCATTGGTATCCTTCAGTCTCAAGAGACTCTGGTTTCGTGCTCTGGAAAGAGGTCCTAAACAGCATCTAGTGTGACTAAAAAGGCCAATTCAAGAGTGGCAATCCCTTCCACACTGAGGGCAGATACATTCTGTCCTCTGTCCAGTCCCCAGATTTCGCTGGTTCTCGGACTGCCTCTTTGCCTCAGCCTGCCGAACAAGTGTTTCTTCGAATTGGAGGAGGCCATGCTGCGTCTTTAGCCTTTCAAGCTGAATGATCGGAGGTCAAGGTTTCCCAGTTGTTAATGTCCATTCCAAGGCCTTTAGGTCCCTCTTGCAGATATCCTTATATCACAGCTGTGGTCTCCCTCTGAGGCGCTTTCCTTGCACTAATTCTCCAGAATCCAGAAGTCAGCAGAAATGTTTAGACTAAAGGTAAAGGTAAAGGTAAAGGCACATATGTGCTAGTCGTTCCTGACTCTAGGGGGCGGTGCTCATCTCCATTTCAAAGCTGAAGAGCCAGCACTGTCCAAAGATGCCTCCGTGGTCATGTGGCCAGCATGACTAAATGCCAAAGGCACACGGAACGCTGTTACCTTCCCACCAAAGGTGGTCCCTATTTTTCTACTTGCATTTTTAATGTGCTTTCGAACTGCTAGGTTGGCAGAAGCTGGGATAAGTAATGGGAGTTCACCCCGTTACGCGGCACTAGGGATTCGAACCGCTGAACTACCGACCTTTTGATTGACAAGCTCAGCATCTTAGGCTAAGTTCAGTCAAAAGGTTATGAAGGTTGGATTTGTGTCAGATACACTGCAAGTCGTACTTTAGTGATATTCCAGCACCCATCTGATTCCTTATATTTCAGGATTTCAAGATATTCCTTATCCTTTGCCTTTTGTAAATTTCGCAGGTAGCATTTCTTGGATTGCACCATTTAACGTTCATTCATCTTCTTCCTCAGAAGCATTTTTGAAAAGTGCAAGCTTCCAGGGAAGGAAGGCAGTCTGATTCAGGAGCTGAGTTCAATGGATATATTGAGCTCACATTAAAAAGTTCTTGTGTTGGAGGAAGGAGGAGTGATGTCACCAGGCAACTGGATGGAGCTGTGATTGGACCATGTGACTGACTTTTGAGAAAGTGACAAATTTTTACTTATAATTAGGTGAAAACCGCAGGAACCTTCAGAGTCGGTTTTCACCAGATCTGTGCCAATATGATATATCCAATAAAGCTATTCTTTGAGGAATCTACGTGCCTCTGAGTTTTGCCTACCATGGGTCCATTACTTGGAACCCTGACACACAACCAGAAAATGCAAAACAAAAGACACATCACTAGCCGCCTGGAAACCTGCTGGTAACAACCAGAGATTCTGGCCATCCTTCGTTGTTGTTATTGTTGTTCTCTCCAGAAGCTCTAATATTGGCTAGATTCATACAGCATGCTCAAGTAAAGTGAGATGAAGTTGGGTAGGCTGTTGCAGGAATTCAGCTACGGTATTGTCATAATGTGCTGTGTGAATCACCACATTAAGTCCACTAGAAAAGGGGTCTCCAACCTTGGTAAGTTTAAGATTTGTGGACTTCAACTCCCAGAATTCCTCAGCTTTGCTGGGAGTTGAAGTCCACAAGTTTTAAATTTACCAAGATTGCAGACCCCTGCACTAGAGAGATGTGGAAGCCAAATGAGAACAGGAACTGTGATTTGTGACTGTGTTGTATGAATCCAACCTCAAGAACAATAGAAAGGCCATTTTCACACTTCATGCCAATGGAGTGAAAACCGCATCTTCAAAAACAACACAAAATCCAGGTTGCTTAGTTACTGGCTACATTCTCACAGCAGACTTACCAGTAATCAGATCAAGGAAAGTTTTAAAAGATGCATTTGTACAACCTGCTAAGCTTGGTTAGCTTTTTTAAACAGCATGTTGTATGCACGAGGGCTGTTTGTTTACTTTAGAGCTTAGTGCATGGAACCAAAGTAAGTGCAGAAAATGAGGTCATTGAATAACCAAGTTAAACGTGGTGTGTGAAAACCCAGCTGAACACCTAGGTGATGATGACTCACTTCCAGATGTTGAGGTTGACTGGAGGTGATTGTGCGGAAACAGATGAAAAGGGGAAGCCTTTGAGTGACTCATCAAAGCTGCTGTTGCATTCCAAAAGGCTTGTGCTGCACTGCTGTATCCAGAAGGACCCTTTGAAGATGAATTTGTGTAAAGTAATCCGGAAATGTGATTAATGAATACAGCTGGGTAGTGTGCAGTAGATGCCAGGAATCTCATTGTATTAATGAGCATTAATTCTAAGATTTCACAATCTTGGTTTGCAACCCTCAGAACTCAAGATTGTCTGGAAATAACTGTCATTGATAAACTTTTGTCTGTGTGGTCCGGAATTTCCAACTTTGAAAGTTAAAATTAACTATTTGGGTGCCTGACTGCTCTTTTGTCAGACTAAAAATCTGACAAAAACTTGCTGCTTTGGTGCAAAAAATGCAACTATATTACTATAGACATGTGAGCCTACTTACATTTTTATATACTGTATTGATTTAGTGTGTTTTAATGTAACATTTGTAACCCGGTTAATGAATCGGTCCAAGTTTGAGCCTTGTGCAATACTTCAAAATGTAACATAGGTATCATAAAGTCACATCAGGGCTAACCAAGGTTAAATCTAAACAGTTTAGCATGTTTGTAAAAATAGCTGCTAGATTTATAAGCAACCTAGTTAAAAAGTTGCATGAATGCAACTGTTGCATTTTCAGATAAGGAAAAGAGCAAGATTTGTTTCCGTAGCTGTGCATGGTTTGGAGAAAGTGGGCAGAGAACTATTTATCGGTCTTCTGTCTTCATACAGGTAATCCTCGTTTTATGGCACAATTGCTCCAGACTTTCTGTTGCTAAGGAAGCTTGTTAAGTGAATTTTACCTGATTTTAATATTCTTTGTCATGATTGTTAAGCGAATCATTGCAACTGTTAAATGAATCACATGACCATTAAGCAAATCCAGCTCCCTTCATAGACTTTAGCTGGGGAGGTTGCAAATGGTGACCACATGATCCTGGGATGCTGCAAACCAGGAGTGGGTTCTACTTACCTTTACCACCGGTTCGCAATGGGATAGCTCACTTTGCTCGTGCACGCACCTTGCTTCAGTGTATGCACGGAAGCTTCGGCACATGCGCAAATCACTGATGATGACATCTGGGGTGGTGGGCGGGGCCTCCCATCAGTTTTACTACCAGTTCTTGCAAACTGGTCCGAACCGGGGGCAAACCTACCACTGCTGCAAACATGGTAAATATACAAGACAGTTGCTAAGTGCCTGAATTTTGATCACCAGTTCCTGGGGATACTGTCACAGTTGTAAGTACCAGAACTGGTTGTAAGTCAATATTTAATGCTGCTGTAACTTCGCCAAATGAATGGTTGTGAATCAAGGACTATTTGCACCAATTTGTAGAATTTGATTTTGAAGATGACTTTGCTACTGATCTAAATGGCTTTAAAATTCATGGAGAAAAGTTTGCCCTGTGCAATATTCTGAGGAAAAGATTGCTCTTTCTAAATGTTGGGTGCTGGCAGAAGGATGTGCTCTTGTCTTAATTCTGCCAAATAACTGGTTGATCATTGCAGGAAATAGGATGCCCGATTCAGTAGAATTTTGCTCTGTTCTGCAAACCTCTAGTAATGCTTTCCTTCTTTCCATTGTGATGCAAGTGAATGGAACAAGGAATGGTAACGGAACTAATTTAAGCAAGACAAGATTGTATCACATCATGGGACATGAAGAAAGTGGAACCCATCCCTCACAGAAACATCCGGGCTCCCTCACCCTGGTTTAGTCTAAATGAGTTCCTTCCTCTTTTTTGATTCTGGGGAATTTCCACAGATCTCCAGAGGTTATCACAAAGCTAACATACAGATTTCATATGACTGCTTTTTGCCTGGCAGTGAAGTCATGCTTATAATGCCATAGGTAGGCCATTCCCTTCTTGCAGAGCTAGGAATGATGCAAAGAGAAGAAGGCAGTCTAAATGTAAAAGGTTACAGCACTTTCCCTAAGAAAACATTTTAAAGAAAATGTCAGCGAAGGAATATACTTGCCAGCTGAATTTCTTTAAAATCAGTGTGTTCAATATATAGACTGCATAATTCCCAAGATTGTGCAAAAGCTGCATTATGAGATAAACTTTTCCTGCTTTTGTTTTTGTTAAAATTGTCTCTATTAAACCTCTGCTAGTTCTCCAGCCAGGAAAAACATTACCCATGCATTTAGAGTTTGATTGAAGAATGTGGAATCTGGGTCAGCCTATTGTTTCAGGGGAAATATCAAATACACAAGATCAGACATGTTGTAGGACTCAACATGTGATTTAGCATGTTGTAGGAATTCCAACCATAGGTTTAACATATGTGAATCATCAAACCACCACTTAAGCCTTAGGTGAAGATAGCAACTGTGCTTTATTAAGCCAGTGAAGGGTTTAGCATATAGTATGAATCTTTGGATCTGACTACAGTAATGAAAAGTAGGTGCACTGCTAATGTGGATGTCATCTGAAAGGAGGAAGATGGTTTAGCTTGCTTCTATCCCTTCAGCAGAAGTTTCCTTAGAAAGTTTCTTAATCCTCCCAGGGACAAAATCAAAATCAGGTACTTACTGGCTTTGTATAAAATCAGGTTTGTACAATACACTAGACGCAGCTAAAATGCAGTTGAGTAATTTGTGGTTCAGTGTGCTGTGGATACTAGCCACTGTCTTAACATACTATGACTCAGGTTATCATGTTAAGTCATAATATGATTTATTTAGGTGTAGCAAGCTATGGGCATACAATAGTTGTTTTGTTGCCTTGGATTTAGCATATTGTGCAAATGAAGAGCAATCTCAAATCACCAAGATTGTTCTGCATGAGGCAAAGGAAATTATTTCATACCATGTATGAAATAGCATGCCAAGTGTGACTTAGATTGTATTTTGTGCTAAGTCATAGTCAGTTTGTCTATTGACTGAAACTAATAAAAACCAAAGCAAATCTCATTCTGGTGTACTATGATGTACAAATCCAAGCATTCTTCTTGGTATAGCCCCCTTTTACTCAGAGGTTCCTCAGAAAAGGGTTATGATTAAGGTGGGCTCTGGTTGGGCAACTATCAATATGTCAAAAAATATCAAAAAATAGAATTGTGGAGAGATTAAAAGAAAATGGTTAAAAGGGGATAGTAGAAAGGAAATTAAAATATTAGAATGTGGATTTAAGAGAAGGATATTAGTAGTAGAAATTGTATGTAAAAAGTAATTTAGAAGAAATATATAGATTATTGTAAAAGGGATATAAGTAAGGATGAAATGAAATGTGGGTAAGAAGCAAAAAAGAAGAAATATGCTGTTTAATGTAAAATAGATCAGTAGATGCAATGTGAAAGGCAGAATGGGTAATATGTTTTGCTGTTTGAAGATGTAATGATTGGAGAGAAATAATAGTGAATGGAAAAGAAGTGTGTTTTAAAGATGGAGAAGAACAAAAGAATTAATTGAAATTAAGATGAAAAATTGAAATGTAAAATTGAACAAAATTGAAATATTAGTAAATGATGTAAGTAAGAATGAAATTAAATATAAGTAAGAAGTAAAATAGAAGAAATATATTGTTAAATGTAAAATAGATTAAGGGTTGGAAGGCTAATTTAGCAAAGGTTTTAAGGTAAAAATGGAATAAGTTGAAATACATTGTTAATAATTAAAAAGATGAGGGGAATTTTGAGAAATATATTTAATAAAAGGAGGAAAAGTCAGGGTTGCCTGGACACCATAGTGAAAAATAGTAAATTGAAAATGAATACAGCAATAGAGAAAGACAAAAGAAGGAGTAGAGAGATGGAAGGAAGGGAGAAGGAGAGAGAGGAATGGAAGAAAGGGAAGAGGGGAGGAAGGAAGGGAGGGGAAATAAGAGTAGGAGAGAAGATTAGATAGGGAGAAAGAGAGAAGGAGGGGGAGAAAGGAAGGGGAACTAGAGAAGGAGTAGGAGAGGAGGGAAGAAGAAAGTAGGAAGGATAAAAGAAGGGAGGGAGATGGAAGAGAATGAGAAGAAAGATTGCTGTACAATAAAAAAGATGAAATGGAAGAAAGGCAACCCCAAACATTGTGTAAATGTACCAGAATAAAGAATGAATTATTAAAAAATAAAAGAGAATAAATATGAGTAAAAATAGAGAAATTAGAACTTGAGGGCGAATGAAGTTATTGTTTATATAAATAAGCATAGAAATATTAAGATATGATCAAAAAACATGGAAAAAGAAGATTTTGGCAGAAATTGTAACAAAGTAAAATGTATTTGGATATGATAAGTTGTATAAGATATGATATGGCCAATACTCTGTTCATAAAATATGCGGAATGGTGGGGGGGGGGGGAATCAATAAGACTTGATTAAAAAAAACAAAAACAAAAACCCCAAAGCAAATCTCATTCTGGTGTACTATGATGTACAAATCCAAGCATTCTTCTTGCTATAGCCCCTTTTTACTCAGAGGTTCCTCAGAAAAGGGTTATGATTGAGGTGGGCTCTGGTTGGGCAACTCTACAGTAGTGGCCAAAATTATGGAAAACTTTTGGGGAAAGTGTATTTTCTAAAACTAGCTAATAATACCACTTCTTTTTTTTTTTTTTGGAGTAGTACGATAAAATTATATATCAATGGAAAGATAATTTAATCAAGAATGTGATCAAAGAACGGGCCTGGCCTAACTTTTTCCCTCTTTTTAAACAATTTTAATATTTTAATATTTTTAATATCTTTTAATTTTCAAAGTTTAAATCTGTTTTAAATTGATTGGGGTTTTAATCTGTCTGGGCCAAATTATTTAATTCAATTTTATTTCTGTTTTTTAAATTTTGTATGTATGTATTTTATTATTGGCTGTTCACCGCCCTGAGTCCTTCGGGAGTAGGGCGGTATACAAATCAAATAAAAATATAAAAGTATAAAGTATAAGAATGTAATGCAATAACTTTTATGAAAGATTTGCTATTAGAATAGCAGTTACAGTATAAAGAAGAAAAGTGAAACATGTAGAAAAAAACGAGATATTCAAAAATTATCATGTCAGTTAATACTTAGTTGGGTAGCCTTTAGCATGAATTACAGCCTTACAACATCTTCCCATGGAGTGAACCAAGTCTTTTAGTTCTGCAGCTGTTATAATGTGAAACCAAGATTGAATGATTGCTTCTATTAACTGCGTTTTATTGCTGGGTTGCTTCTGGCTAACAAGTTTCTTTAGTCGGCTCCATAGATTTTCAATTGGGTTTAAGGTCTGGGCTATTCCCAGGCTATTCCAGCAGTGGAATAGGATTATCTTGAAACTCCAAAAAAAAAAAAAAAAAAAAGTGTTATTAGCCATCAAATCTCAAAAATACACTTTTCCCAAAAGCTTTCCACAATTTTGGCCACTACTGTAGGCTGTTTTCCAGCACTGAATAAGGGATCTGAAAACTGGCTTCATAGGTCTATTTCTTTCCAATCCAACACAGAAATAATAAAAAGGAAGGAACTGCATGTGAGAAGGCTAGTCTCTGCTTGCCTTGTCCCAAGGCTAGTAACCACTTGTTAACATTTCTCAAGGGGATGTGTGTTAAGAGGCATGTAAAAGCAGATTTATGGAAGGTAGAACATTAAGGACAGTTGAGAATTAATTGAGAATTATTGGTTGGAGAAGAAGCTGCTGTTCATAAGAGTGCCAAGACGGTGAGCTGGAGATGGTTGGAGAAGAAAAGGAGAAAAAGGCACAGCATTCACAAAACCCATAGAAAATAATCAATTTTAGATTCAGATGATATTCCAAGGTGATAGAGAATAAAATGATGAACTTTGGAAAGGGATCACTATTGAAAGTGTGAGTGTAATCGAAGGCAAAGATGACAGTATTTACAGATTACAGATTATTTTTTAATTACAGTTTAACAAAGTTGGAAGGGACCTTGTAGGTCATCTAGTTCAACGCCCTGCCCAAGCAGGAGTCCCTACACCATTTCTGACAAATGACAGTCCAATCTCTTCTTGAAAGCCTCCAGTGATGAAGCTCCTACAACTTCCGACCGCAAGCTATTCCATCTCTAGGAAAGAGAGAGAAAGAGAGTAATTCCAGGCAAAGCTGACTTGGGAGGAAAGAAAGATGGCTGGGAGGGCAATCTTGCATTATTGCCCAGCTCTTAGTTAATCAAGAATTAAGAATTGTGGCAGGTGCTCAAGCCAGAGAAAGGAAGTGCCAGAAAATAAATGAATAGAATCTATAAGGGATGGGAGGAAAAGGAGGCTGGAAAAGAACTCTCACATCAGCCAAGGAGAATTCCCACATGGGTTATTGGGAGAAAGATGAGAGTTGAGAGAAAGGAATGGCACTCCACCCTCTAAACTGAAGATGAGTGACTGCTGTTTTCATTGAGAGCATCCAACCTCAACCCCTTGAAGGAAGAAGCAAAATAAATAACTTGAGGTGGGTGAAGTGGGAGAAGGAGAGAAGAAATAATAAAGCAGGGGTGTCAAACTCGTGGCCCGTGGGCTGGATGCGTCATGCACTGGCCACACCCACCACCGGTTTAGTGAAGGTGGGGGGAAGTTGCAATACGTCATGTGATGATGTGTTGTCATGAATTTGACACCTCTGTAATAAAGTAATAGAAGTGAACTAATACATTCCAGATACTTTGCATTTTGGTTCCCATAAAGAGGGCTAACAGGTGAATAAATGAGTGGTCAGAAGACTGAAGTAAAGAAAGATGAGTAAGATAATAAGGATGAAGTTTAAGGTTGACTCAGCCTTCCATCCTTTCTAAGGTAGGTAAATTGAGGACCCAGTTGTGGGGGCAATAAGCTGACTTTGTATAAATATACAAAAGGATGAAGGCTATTGCTGAGCACATTGTAAGCCGCCCTGAGTCTCCGGAGAAGGGCGGCATATAAATCAAATAATAAAAAAAAACCCTGAATTTAATAGAAAATTAAATTGGAATAAGACCGAAAAAGAACAAACATTTTGCAAGAGAAATGAATGAGGTTTAAAAGTGATAAGTAATACGTTTTCAGTATATATGTATGCAGTATATTTTGTAAATCATTGTATAATAAGGTCCTTTTCGTAAGAAGCATGTGTGTTGACTGGTTGCCACCATTCCTTAACAAAAATACAACACTTTAATTTTCTAAATCACAAAAGTTGTAAATTATAATACAATTTACACACAGCTTGATACTTGGACAATCTAGTACATGGGGGAGAGTTTCAAGAAGAAGATTTCCGAAGAAATGCCCTTTTCCATGGAAACTATGAATACATGGAAAGCTGATAAATTTATTTGATAAATTATATGATGCACAACAGTACATAATACATTTTTACTTGATTAAATTTGATTGTTTCAGCCAAATCAAATGTGTCTGCATTCCAAATAAAGCAAAAATAACCCTTAGAAGCCAACTTTATTTGCTCCTTATAAGTCTTAAGATTGTGGTACTGTGCAGCTTCTTGAAGAAAAAGACATTTGTGAATTTTTAGCATCCATTTCTTTCATCACATGATTTCCACCGTTTCCAAAAAAGACAAGAATAATGACCTGTATTTAAAGGAATTTAAGGTAAATGAGTGGAGCTTCAACATTAGCCTGACAATAATTGGACAAATTATGTCAAAAATGAAGGTAAACATATGTGTCCCAGGATAATGTTGCAGGATCCAATCTGGGTCGGTCACCGGGATCTTCAGAGCTTTCGGACTCATGCTGGAGTCCATCCTCAGGGAACTTCACTCTAGCGGAGTGTGTGCTTTGGACTATTCTATGCATACTATTTATGTGGTACCTGGCTGTGTGTGGCTTTTTATTTGTTGATTAGGGTGTTGATGATCAGATATTAAGTCATCCTTTCCTTGTTCTGTCAAGTCCTCAGTTCCTAAGTACTTGATAAGGTGGTGGTAAATCAGCACTCCTGATTAACTGACAAGAGGCCCATTTTCCAGGCTTCAATCATTTCCCTGACTATCTTTGTACCTACTCAGCCAACAATCTTAGTAGCTGCAAAATTGAATGAATGTCCTTGTTCATTGCAATGTGAGCTCCCAATGAGTCTGGGTCTCTTTGTCTGACCACTTGCTTGTGTTTTTGCAGTCTGATGATTAACTTCCTCCCTGTCTGTGCTATATAATCACAGGGGCAATCTGTGCAGGGGACATTAGAAGTATCTCTTATCTGTGCAGGGAACATTAGAAGTATCTCCTATCTCCAAGCAATCTTTGCAATGCATGATTTGTCCTCATATGGTAGCCTCTGGGGAGTGCATGATGCCCACATTCAGATCTTGGAAACTTTGTTCTACTGCTTCCAAAATGTTTTTGATGTATGGCAGGGGGTGCCATATAATTTCTTTCTTTCTTTCTTTCTTTCTTTCTTTCTTTCTTTCTTTCTTTCTTTCTTTCTTTCTTTCTTTCTTTCTTTCCCTTCCTTCCTCCCTCCCTCCCTCCCTCCCTTCCTTCCTTCCTTCTTTCTCTCCCTTGCATGTTGTACAGGCATCTTGTAATAAATGCTTGTGGGTACCCATTCTGCCTGAATTGTTCACATAGATATCTGTTCTCCAGTTATTTAGCTTGCTGGGTACTACAGTGAGTTCTTACCCTGCCATATAGTGTTCTGATGCAACTCTTTTTGCATGACAGTGGATGGTTATTGTTGGAACTTATGTATGGTGTGTTGGTGACCTTGTGATAAACTATGATTTCTAGGGTTCCATCTTCCTGCCTGTTGACAAGCATATCTAAAAATGGTAATTGTTTAGCCATTTCTTCCTCCGTTGTGGATTGTCTGTCTGGGAAGATGCAGTTCAGTAGGGTATGAAAGACTTTCGGTGCATTTCTTTCAATGATGACAAAGATGTCATCCCTGTAGTGGCACCAAAATTTACGTGTGTAGTTTTGAAATGTGCGGTGTAAACCTCTGGTCCCAGTGACCAAGCCAGCTTGGATCCTGCAAAATCACATCAAGCTCCAGGTTTGAAGTATAGTACAGATAGCAGTTCTATAATCCCCTCTACTATTTCTTTCAATGCCATTGACGTCATTTGACTGATTCCCAACCCTTGAATTCATTTAAATTAGGGAAGTTCTCTTTTGCCTTTTCAGCGTCTATCCTGAACGGCAAATTTTCCTTCAATGGTAGAAGAGGCACAATAATGCTGAACTACAAGTTTTTTTCCTTTCTGAGAAATGACAAATATAAAATACAAGTCAGGACATTCTGCCTGTTTACCATCATCCATTACCAATTCATTCCTTTCTCCTTGCATCAGATCTACACCCTCTTCCACTTTCTCTTTTGTTTTTCATTACTCTAAATGAGCCTTTTTTCTTCTCTGTTCTGGGCATTTCTTGTAAGGCTCAGTTCTATACCCCTAGCCTTATTATTGTGCCTGGAACAGAAAATAATGGCCACATAGAATATTTTCAAGATGGATCATTTCATGTTATCTAGCCAGAGATTTATTTATTAATATTTTAATAATTATTTAACAATTATTTAATAATAATTTATTACATTTTGGAATCACCCATCTCTCTTACCGATATATGTCACCAATAAAGATGTGAATAAAACATATTTCCAGATGTTAAGCAATGGATTTCAGATTTATCTGTTTTGGAAAGGAGATATTTTCTGTCAGTCAAAGGTTGAAGCAATATGTACTACCATGGAAGAGATTTTTTAAAAATATTTTACAATAATAGTTTGTATTAATTGCATGGCATTGATTAGTAAACTAGTGACTATTAATAATTTTATATATAAGGTAGAGTTTGTTTTTCTTCTTTAGTCTTAGTTTTTTAAAAAAAATACTTTGTTTACTTTGATTTTTATTTATTATTATTATTATTTATTATTATTATCATTAGTAGTAGTAGTAGTAGTAGTAGTAGTAGTAGTACACATGGTTTTGTTTAATTGTGTATGTGTTTTTTTTAGTATATTTAGCTATTTTGTCAATTTTTGTAATTTATATTTTGAATAATAATAATACATTAAAGGGGGAAAAAAGATTGACAGTATTTCAACTGGGTTACCCTAACTCTTGGAACAGCAGTCAGGAACCTGGTGCCCTCAAAATGTTTTGAACTGCCTTCCCATAAACAGAAAGCAGTTGATTCCATTTGACTGAGGGACTTCTGGGAACTGTAGTACAAAACATATGAAGATTTCAACATCTTTTAAAAAAAAATTAATTACTTTCATGAAATGCCATCTGTCATCTGATTTTTGCATATTTTTATTTGCCCCTTGGGCAGAGAGGCAAATGTGAAAACAGAGATCAATTGATTAATAATTCTTTCCTATAAACAGCTGTATGATTTGTCTGCAGCGCAAAGTGATAGACTGATCATAGAAAGATGCCCAGATTTCAGCATTTATTACTTCTTGAAACACATGTTAATCAACTAATCTCCCTGGTTCCTGATTCTTAATCAGGAAAGCAATTACAATGTCGGCTTTCATCTGAACCGAAGCTTAGTCATGCAAACAAGAAAGATGAATCGATGTCTGTGTCAATAAAAATTGTAATAATTCCATCATTATTACAGAACAAGAGCAATGGATGGATGGAAACAAATCAAGGAGGGAACCAACCTAGAACTAAGGAGAAAGGAGACAGAACAATTAATCAGTGGCTTACCTTCAGAAGTTGTAGGTGCTCCAACACTGGGGGTTTTTAAGAAGAGATTGGGCAACCATTTGTCTGAAATGGTCTAGGGTTTCCTGCTTGAGTAGGGGGTTGGACTAGAAGACCTCCAAGGTCCCTTCCAACTCTGTTATTCTCTTACTCTCTTATCATGGGAGCCCATCAGCTATACTTTTCTGCATAGGCTTTTCTCTCATATTTTTTACTACTTCACAGAACACACCTACTGTTTCCATCTGTCTTGAAAGGCCTCTCCTGGGAAAATCCACAGGAATGGAAAGGGCATTCCAGACCCTGTAACGATGCACAGCTCTTATCTAAACAAATTCTAAACATTAGGCAAATCAATGGGGAGTGGAAGTGAAAGAAAAACAAAAGGCAGGCTAAGGTCCAAGAGTGAATTTTCTTTGGAAAAAAATGGATTGCTTGACCGCAGAACTTGTGACATATCTGGGGAAAATCCCAGGCACAACCTGGCATTTCCAGGCAGGGCTAGGGTTAGTTTCAGGGATCAGAAAAAGATCCCTTTGTGAAACCCACGACTTGCGACTATGAAACTAGATACCATAGATCCATGTGATCCAAGTGTAACTACTGGAATAGCTAAATTTGCTGATAACACTATAGGTGATCCATTTCTTTAATGATTGTTTGAAGTTTTGTTCTGACCTAGGCTTCCCCAACAGC